>CM062227.1:34835857-35396226 GCA_031216235.1 Syzygium jambos | reverse complement strand
GTGTCACGGGCCGATAGTTTGGGAAAGACCCGTGCGGTAACTTAGGCTTCCTTGGATCGTTGGAAAGCCTAGGCCAAGCCTTTTTGCCGATCACTCACTCGCTCGGACACGCGGATCGTAGAGAGAGAATCTAGAGAGAGAAGCTCTGGAAGAGAAAGCAACTGCTTCTTGTTGTTTTTGGATGTTTCAAATGAGGAGGAGGACACCCCTTTATATAGTAGAGGGCCTCAGATTACAACCATTGATCGATTTCTAGACGAGTGGCCGAGATCGTATCGTTCTCGTCGACCACCTACCGACATTTATTCCGAGAGCTAACAACTACCGGCATTTATGCCGAGAACTCTCTAGAACCCCGGCACAATTACCGTTTCGCCCGTCCTTGGGAAAATTCCGGAAGCTTTGAACGGGTCTTCATTGATGTGTCACGGTCCTTGGTGTTAGAAACCTCTTGACCGTGACATTCTCCCCCACTCATTCGAGCGACGTCCTCGTTGCTCTTGGCTTGGGGTTTATTTGTTGGCTTTTTGGAGCGCCTTCGACTCTTCCGAGATTTCTTCGGCTTCTCAGTTTGTCGGGCATTTGGCTCCTTTGATTTGACTTTCTCCATGTTGGTCGGCAAGCTTGTTACCTCCGGGAATAGAACATGGATCGGCATGTTGTGTTGAAGAGGATGATCCACCTTCGGCTTTGGCTTGGTGCAAAGTTCGGGCACGGACTTCTCAACTCTTCGGATTGTGGAGAGGACTTTGGCTTCGGTCACCCCATTAATCATTGGAACCATGGATGGACACTCCGAGTTGGTGATGATAATCGTGTTGCTCCTCAGGTCGATCATGGCTTCCGCGGCATCGAAGAATTCAAGGCCTAGAATGAGATCATAATCGTCGAGAGGGATTACCTCGAACGGGAGTTTGCCTTCCCAAGTACCGACTTGGAGTTCTACATTTTTTGCCACGCCTACGCCTGGTATCTCGTCGGAATTGGGCATCTTGTAACGATTACGAGTCGGTTCCACGTGAAGTCCCAAGTGTTTGGCCGCTTCGTTTGACAAAAACAAGCTCGTCGCACCCGTATCGACCAAGGCAAGGAGGGGTACGCCACTTACCTTGACTTCAACGAATGAGAGGTGTGAATATGTCGGCTTCTCCCTTGGTGGAGCTTTATCCTTCACGGAGTTGATGGAGTTGAAAACCTTCACGGTCCCAAGTCGCACCTCGCGTTTCTCCTTTTCTTGCTTCGGCTCTTCATCCTCTTCTACGGCAAGAATAGCATTGATCCTACTCTTCTTTGGGCACTTTTGTGTCCAATGAGGACCGTTGCAAATGAAACACGGAGACGGTGGTGGAGTATCAAACTTGTTCTTGTAGTCTCCTTGAGGTTGTTTCCATTTGGGATCGCTTGACTTGGACGTTCCTTCTCCCCATGTCTTCTCACGTCCACCATGATCTCTTCGGCCACGGTTGGGACTATTGTCCGAGTCTTTTCGACCACGAACAGCTTGGTTTTCTTCATCGTGGTGGCGATCCGATCTCCACCCGTTTCCTCTTGTTTTTGGGGCTTCCTTGGTGAAGTCGGCGAGAGACTCGGCCACGACCAGTGCTCGCGAAAGGCTTTTGACGTCCCTTCGTTTGAGCTCGAGTAGTGCCCATGGCTTCAATCCATCCATGAACGCCCCGAGAGCCTCCTCCTCCCCAAGATTGGGAATTTGGAGTTTGAGCTCGGTGAATTCCTTCACGTACTCTCGGACCGGGCCACGTTGCTCAAGGCGATGGAGCTTGCTACGGGCTTCTTGTTGAGCATACTCGGGGAAGAAATAATCCCGAAACTCTTCGACAAATCCATCCCAAGTAGTGATGGGGTCGGCGCCTTGTTTTGTCTCTTCACATCTATTTCGCCACCAAAGCATGGCATTATCAACTAGGTACATGGAAGCGGTTCGTACCTTGGCCAAATCTTCTTGGATTCCAATGGCGTCGAAGTATTGTCCCATGCTCCATAGGAAGTTGTCTACCTCTTTGGCGGACCGGTTGCCTTTGAATTCTTTCGGCTTCGGCACATCTAGCTTGTGTGCCGCTTGGATGGGCAATGCACCGTTCGCGATGCTTGCTTTACATAGGATGAGCTCGGTCTTGAGCTCTTGCACCTCCATCTTCAAGGCTTCGACTTCGGTCTTGGAGGAGTTGCCTTCTTTGAGCTCCACGACCTCAAGCTTTAGCGCCTCGATGGATGCTTCAAGGACATCATCCTTATCGAACAAAGGGGCCGTCGTACGATTGACGACGTTTGTGAATTCATGGCGGAGAGTTTCTTCACCCTCGTCGATCCGACTTTTAACTTCGTCGAGTTCTTCGATGAATTCCAACATTGTTGTTCTCATTCTCGTGAGCTTCTCATCGATCGCGGCTATGGCGTTCGACGAAGCATCCCTTTTCTTGGATTTTCCACGAGTCTTTGGTTGGGCAGCCGGCTCATTGGGAACCGGTTCTTTAGGAGCCCTTTCATCCACAACAACCGAAGCGAGTTGTTCGTTGTTCGACATTCTCTTGACCAGTTGGTGTGCTCCTCGATCTCCTTGGATGGACTCTCTACTTGCTCTGATACCACTTGTCACGGGCCGATAGTTTGGGAACGACCCGTGCGGCGACTTAGGCTTCCTTGGATCGTTGGAAAGCCTAGGCCAAGCCTTTTTGCCGATCACTCACTCGCTCGGACACGCGGATCGTAGAGAGAGAATCTAGAGAGAGAAGCTCTGGAAGAGAAAGCAACTGCTTCTTGTTGTTTTTGGATGTTTCAAATGAGGAGGAGGACACCCCTTTATATAGTAGAGGGCCTCAGATTACAACCATTGATCGATTTCTAGACGAGTGGCCGAGATCGTATCGTTCTCGTCGACCACCTACCGACATTTATTCCGAGAGCTAACAACTACCGGCATTTATGCCGAGAACTCTCTAGAACCCCGGCACAATTACCGTTTCGCCCGTCCTTGGGAAAATTCCGGAAGCTTTGAACGGGTCTTCATTGATGTGTCACGGTCCTTGGTGTTAGAAACCTCTTGACCGTGACATAAGCCTGACAGAGGGTATATAATTATTTCCATATATTATCTCCATTTTGGTAAATTTTTCATCTCATCTCGAAAGGTTTTCATTAAAATTCAACCTTAAATGGTATTCATATGGAACAATGAATATGTATCTTATGGGATATTGCACTTTATACATATTCCCTGAGCTACGGCAAGAACCAGCTCCGATGGGGCTTCATAAGCAAGGTGTACAAGGTCCTTGCCGTGCAGATCGTCCTCACCACCATCTCTCCTCCATCACCGTCCTCTACACCCCCGTCAACGACCTCCTCCTCGGGAACTCCGGCCTCTTGCTCTTCCCCGTGTTTCACCCCCTCATCTGTGCGTGATCGCTTCAGATCTCACCGCATCTGTTTCTGCTGATCTTTGACTTTTGCTTTCGTGCATGTTTGGCGTGTGATTCAGTGAAAACTGCCTGCATTTTGTTGCAATTCATGGGTGGCGATGCCGTTGGTGTTTCATTTAGCTATGTAGCTGATAGTAAATTGAGATTGTTAATCTTGATGTCTCTGTTTCGCTTGTGATTTCGGGCAATTGTTTCTGTTTGATTGGGCTCGGTGTAGGTGGATTTCATGTAGAGTAGGAATTTGAATTTTGATGGGGTTTTCTGCTGGTGGTGGTGTTGTTGCAACTATCAATGTTCTTCTGTGTCTTTCTGGTGTATTTTTGTATTGGGCGTGCTTTACTTTCAGCCGCGTCACTTGTGGCTCTATTCCTGTTGTTGAATTTTTTGTTCTCTAGTTGGAGATCTCTCTTGATGACTATGTCATGTAGCCCCTTCTATTATACTAGAGCAAAGAATGTGCATGCTTAACATCGGTGTTGCAAGTTGAATTGCCCGAGGTTGATGATCCCATTGCCACCAAATTGAACTCGTGATTTTATCGGGGATCAGTAAAGTTATATAGCGTTGCAATTGGGTTACTTATGTTAGTGTCGCATTACCGACCCGAGATCAAGTAACATCCTTTGGCATTACCTCCGTTAAGGAACTTTTCTGACGAGCAAATATCTTCTTCATCCAAACATAAGAGTTCACAAAGGAAATTTGAATTTGTTTGTCATTGAGTAATTGAACTGTCTCTCTTGACACGATTGGTATATTTTTAGGTCATTCAGGTGCCAACCACTAATCTAAAAACCAAGTCAGCTCCTGAATTAAGTTTTTGTCTTTCGTAGTTCTTGCACCGCTCATATCTCTCCAGTTTAATAACCACCTGCACCTTTATTTGTTCGGTAAGTACTGGCTATACGGAAAAGAGTATAGCTGCCATTTAGAGGCACAAAAATTAGAGAAATACAATAACTAAGAGAAGTCAATTTTTTCCGAAATAAATGTACAACAATAGCATTTTCCAGTAGAATCCTATACAAACAGCTCCCAGTCCCGGACTATGTTCCTAATAGAGAACGTTACAGATTATATGAGAGAGACTGTCACCTAAGTTGAAGTGATTTAGTGGGTTACAGGGAAACCAAATTGGACCATAAAGAGCAACCAATGAAACATCACAGGACAACATTGACCCTCTGTATAACTATTATTACAAATTTTTCAGTGAAAAACAAAGCTATAAATTGAGTTATAGCTCGGTCCACAGCTGACTGCCCCAGAATATATAGTTGAATTGTTCCAGAGTCACCACAGAACCTTATCCCAAAACCTTCAGAAGCATGAAGAATTAATTGACAGCTTCTAAAGCTAGCATGATTCCCAAGGTCAGCAACTTACAATTAAGATGAAAACCATATTATCTTCATAAATTAAAGATCGAGGAAGATGCAAAAGTCGAACTTGCAATGGAAATTGAGGACAATCTGAATGATTACTAACCTGATCCATTCTACCAGACTGAGTTCCAATATGCCTTTCACACTTGCACGTCAATCGAGCAATTTCTTTCTGATACACAATAGGAAATGTAGTGAACACCCCAAACACTCAAACAAAATGCCTAATCATATGGGGAGTAGAGCATGAGAAGTATCTGAGCTGACCGATCATCAATTAACAAAATTCACAAACTGTAGTTTTTTTTTTTGGTCGAAATGAACTGTAGTTGATAACCCGATTTTATACTGAAAGATGCATGGAAATAATCCTTGAGAAATGACACCATTATTGCAACATGATTCAAGAACAGGTCAGCATCAACATACTGTTATAATGACTAGTGTCTATATGTTAGGAACATACTACTCGCATGAACAAAACTTGAAAATAGAGATCGCTAAGAGATCTGGGAGAACAACAGTGCTACCTTGGGAAAGTTTGCCCCAAGAACTGCCATAATAGCAATTGCAGAAGAACAAACAAATGCTGCAGAGCTTGAAAGTCCAGAGCCTGGAAAACAGAACACACACGGTCCCACACCAATTGGTTAGATCTCAAAGCAAAAAGGCAGAAATTACTTTCAACCAACAACAATAGGTTAGACCTCAATTAAAAATGCAGAAATTACTTTCAACTGATAATATCTGTTCTAAAACAATAAGCCAAAAGCAAATGAAAGTCGCACCTGTTGGAATTGTTTCATCAAAGATAACATCAAGTGAAACTGGCGCACCAACATCTAGCTTTTTTGACTTTACATATTCATAAAAACCGTTGTAGCTGCGAACAAAAGATTTTGTTTCAACAACCGCCCCCCAAAACCAGTGACAGCATTAAATAAATATCAAAACTGATTTGTCGCTCAAATACAAAAAATAGCCCACAACAAAAAGTTAGAACAATAACTAACTATGCCAGCAAAATCACAGAAAGAGGTGGGAAATGAAGCGGAGAGGACTTCGAGCACTACAAAAAAACTGCATTTTAGCGACGACAATTAGCGACGAACAACCGCAAATTTTCGTCGCTATAATTTTTTAGCGACGACTTTTGCGACGAACCAAATTTCGTTGCGAAAAACCATGTCGCTAAATTAGCGACGAAACATATGGCAATTCGTCGCTAATTAGCGACAAACTATCTCGTCGCTAACACATCTGTCGCAAAACTCAGATATCGCAACTTAGCGACTAGACACACCATTAGTCGCCATTTAGCGACGAACTACACCTGGCGTCGCTAATATTTTAGCGACTACAAGAGTATGATCGTCGCAAATTAGCGACAAACTGTCTCGTCGCTAACACATCTGTCGCAAAACTCAGATATCGCAACTTAGCGACTAGACACACCATTAGTCGCCATTTAGCGACGAACTACACCTGGCGTCGCTAATATTTTAGCGACTACAAGAGTATGATCGTCGCAAATTTTTGCGACGATATTTTTCTTGTAGTCGCAAAAATGTCCAGAATGCATGGAACTCAGTCTCGCATATTTAGCGACAACAATGTCTACTGCCGTCACCAATTAGCGATAACTCTATCCCCCGTCGCTAATGACGTCCCGAATGCATATTATAGCTCTCGGCCACTTTTAGCGACGACACTGTCATCTACCGTCACTAACGATGTCCCGCATTTATATAGATAGATCAGGGCCACTTTTGGCGACGGGTATGTTTTCTTCCGTCGCTAAAAGTGTCCCCGATTGTAAATTTAATAAGTCTCGGCCACTTTTGGCGACGACAATGTGTTCTTCCGTTACTAATTAGCGACGATTAGATTGTCCGTCGCTAACGTTGTCCCGAATGCAAAATGGTATGACTCGGCCACTTTTAGCGACAAGGTAGTCGCCGATTCGTCGCCATTTAGCGACAAAGGCAACTGTTCGTCGCTAAATCGTCCAGAATAGCGACGATAGTATATCGTAGCGTCGCTAAAGCTGTTTGAACGATTAATATGTATTTTTTGTTTTTTGTTCAGTTCTACCTGATAAGTCATAACATTCAACGCAAAACGAAATATAGAAGCAAAAAGTAAATATCTAAGAAAAGTACCCATATCAAAAAGGTTCAGCAAATGTATCTAAACAATTATCATTCGCACATATCAAAAATGTTCAGCAAATGTATCTACTCTTCATGGTCTTCATCGGGTGGGGGTGCCGGTGGAAGTCCAGTCTGCTCGGCTGCTTCATCCTCATCGTCTTGCTGCGAATGCTGACCATGCTGTTGTCTCATTAGCATACTCAATTGTTGTTGCATGATGCGCATTGCCTCATCTCTGGCATCTATGGCATCTAGTCTCTCCTCCATCTTCTTCATTTTTTCGTCTTTCTCTGCAAGTAGATTCTCGAGGTTTTCCACTTTTTTTTCCAGCTCACTCTCTCTTGCGCTGCGCCTTGAACTCGTTCCAGTAGAAGATGTGCCTACCGACTTCATGCTGTCCCGGGCTAACGACCCCAACCCGTACACCTTCCCTTTCTTCACTGCTACAGATGCCTGCCACCACAGCTTCTCCTGCTCGGCCTGCGACATTTCAATCGTGGGCGACGTCCCTTCTGTACCCTCGCCGCTGCCACTACCCCCGACACCCGCTGTAGATGCAAGCATTTCATCAAATTTTTCCTACGTACACACTTTAAAAGTTACTAGGCATGCATTACAATCAACTAATCTGCTATAAAATCATCAAGTTCGAACATACCTTAACGGCCTTCGCCGTGCCACTGACGAATGATTTGTCCTTTCTCATGAAGGTCCGCTCATATGTTTGTGAGAAGCTGGGCGGCGTTCCCAACACCTTCGCCTAACATACACAACGGACTTCCAACTAGTCATACAATCTATTAACGGAATAAATTGACAATCTGACAATACTTACCATCTTCCTTTTGTGCTCCGCAACTGTGATGGAGCCGCCGGCATACGTCCCAATCACAGATTCTCTGGAACTGGAAGTTCGATTAATTTTATTCCTCTCGCTGGCGCGCTTATGCTCCTCACTAGCCCACTTTCTATGGATTTCCCTCCATGACTGATCGTCCATCCAAGCCGGCTGCCTCTGAGTGGTTTTCGCCTTGTTCATCACATTTCGCATGTGATCGCCGGCCTTCTTGTTTAAAATTCTTCTAACCTCGCTATCCATAGATCTGTCCCAATAGTACTTGCGCTGCAAAAAAAAAAACGCTAACTCAATTTACCAATACATTTTAGAAATGTCACTAACAAACCGATCTTACACTTACCTCAAACTCTCGCCACCATACTCTCCTATCTTCCTCCGGCGCTTGCGTAATGCATGTATATGGCCCACGCCAAAAATTGTTGATCATACGATACCAGTCCCGCAGGACTACCGTAGCTCTGTAGAAGCTGCATTTGTTAAACATAAAAAATACATAAAACATCTCAAATTCCAAAGAAAATCTAGCCTATACAGTTAATAACAAAAAATTATGCACTTTCATCAAATTGTACTTACGAGTCTCCTAACGGTTCTATCCGCCTCCTCCCTTCATCATCGATGACCCAATTGTCATCCGCATCTTCGGCGCTTGGCGGTGTCGACGCTTGGCCTACCGATGATCGTGCCGTGATCAAAGGCTCGCCCTCAGATTGAGTCTCCTCCGTTCCTTCGTCTTCCAACTGTTGAGGCTGCGGTTCTGTGGGGGGCGTTTCGACCCAAGTGGGCGTGGGCACGAAGGTCCGTCGAGGGGGACTAGCCTCGTCGACCGGCCTGATCACGAGTGCCATTGAACGCCCTCCTCTGGCCCGTCCACGTGTATAGACCGTCGGTTGATCAGCAGCCTTACCCTTACCCTTGTTGTTATTTTTCTGATTTGGACGCTGGTGCACATTGGAAAAACAAACTAGTTAGAACAATTTATTTACCAACTAGAAATGATTTATAACCCAATTAAAAACTTACCATTTTTCTTGCAGTGTGTAAATATTGTTCTTCTTCCTGCATAAGGAAAACAACATTACAAAATAAACCATTTTGTTTTAATGTACTTCACAATAAGCAAATAGCTGATGAAGACCGTCTTAATGACACATAACAAATTTTTTGGGCCTCTGATTCTCCTGCAGTGGTTTTCAATGTTCCGGTCCTGGGATAAATTGCCTATGCTATAACTGCGGATCTTGAATTCCAAATAATAACAGATAAATCAATTTTTTTGAATCACAAATATATTAGATCGATTTAATCTATAGTTCTTCGTGCAACAAAACCAAAATCCAAAACGAACCCATGCATATAAAGATCGTGATTATTTCGCATCAAACAAACAAGAAATTAAGTATATTCTTACATCAATGTCCCCAAGTAATAATGCTTTCCAATTGCATCCAAGGGAAAGCAATTATATAATTGAACAAATGATCCTTTGTTCACTAACTACTGCTTCAATCACTGTCTTAACAACCAAAGGTAAGCCCATGTCTTGATTGGTTCAGTATCAGCAAGGCAATGTAAGTTGCAGTCATCGACAAAGTAAGACAGAGGATGGTAAAACCAGCGTTGGGCAAGCACTGGAGACGCAAAGACAAAGTCCCAAATCCTCAATCGATGCAACTCACAAAAGATTTCAACTTTAAACAATTTCCACTAAGCCCTCAAACAGAAATGTGAAAGCACCTCAAAACTTCAACAGCATACAGATGGGTAGCAAAAACTTCAGTCGAACAAAAAAAAATCTGCATACAAACTTCCTAGTATCATTCTTGATTACCCAACAATATTTGATACTAAGGAAGATATATGCGATTGATCATATTAAACAGCATGCATTGACAATGCATTGACTATAGAGCTATAAGTTCTCAGCAGACTCAATGTTGTATCAAACGAAATCATTCGGGCCGAGAACTTACAGCGGTCGTCGGTGGCGGGCGGAGGAGCGGGCGGCGGGGAGCGGGCAGCCGAGCGGGTGGACGAGCGGCGGGGAGCGGGCAGCCGAGCGGTTGGACGAGCGGCGGGGAGCCGGCAGCCGAGCGGTGGACGAGCGGCGGGGAGCGGGCAGCCGAGCGGTTGGACGAGCGGCGGGGAGCGGGCAGCCGAGCGGGTGGACGAGCGGCGGGGAGCGGGCGGACGAGCGGCGGCGAGAGGCCAGACGAGCGGCGGCGGGCGATCGAGCGGCGTCGGAGGTCACAGGGAGAGCGAGAGTAGAGGAGAGATAGAGAGAGACAGACTGGGGCAAAATCGATTTCGAACTTAGGTTATCGTGATTCAGCGACGGCATAGCCACGAATCGTCGCTAATTGGCTACAATTAAAAACCTCCGTCGCTAATTAGTGACGGTATAGCGACCAAGTAGTCGCTAAAACGCCTGAATCAAATCCATAACTCGGCCACATTTGGCGACCAATCAGCGACAGCATCGTCGCTACAATTTCACTTTTAGCGACGACATGCGCTCCCCGTCACCAAGTAGCGACGAAGATATGTGATCCGTCGCTAATGATGTCCCCGAATGCAAATTTTATAGCTCTCGGTCACTTTTGGCGACGACCGAGCACGTCTCCGTCACTAATTAGCGACAACAACCAGGGTCCGTCGCTAATGTCGGACCGAATACCAAATATAAAGCTCTCGGCCACTTTTGGCGACGACAAGGGTATGACCGTCGCTAATTAGTGACTATTGTTTATGCTTTGTCGCTAAAGATGTACCCCATTGCAAATTTTATAGCTCTCGGTCACTTTTGGCGACAACCGAGCACGTCTCCGTCACTAATTAGCGACAAGAACAGGGTCCGTCGCTAATTGCGGACCGAATACCAAATATAAAGCTCTCGGCCACTTTTGGCGACGACAAGGGTATGACCGTCGCTAATTAGTGACTATTGTTTATGCTTTGTCGCTAAAGATGTACCCCATTGCAAATTTTATAACTCTCGGTCACTTTTTGGCGACAACCGAGCACGTCTCCGTCACTAATTAGCGACAAGAACAGGGTCCGTCGCTAATTGCGAATTTCTCACTCCCTTTAGCTTTTCCGATTTCTTCGCTAAAGCATACGCATCTCCACCTCCAGGTAACTTGTACTTACTCCAAGTAGGCGTCGGGCTCTCGTTCAGACAGAGAGGAAGAAGAGATCGAGTGCTGCGAAATGAATGAATCGTCTGTTTTGTTGCTGATATAAGCTATATTTAGCGACGAAATATATTTACTTCGTCGCTAAATAGCGACTAATAATTAAATCGTCGCTAAAGATAGTCGCTATTCAGCGACTAAACACAAGTCGTAGGTAAATATAGTAGCTATTTAGTGACGGTACTAATCTCGTCGCTAATTTGAGACGAGATTGCGACAACTTAGTCGCTAAACTGTCCAGATATCAAGAAACGTAAAATGTAACATTAGATCACATTAGCGACGAAGTAATTACGATGCGTCGCTAAACTGTGTTTTTGCGACTACCAAGTATTTTCGTAGCTACTTATCTATGATAAAAATGCCGTCGCTGAATGTAGTCGCTATTTAGCGACAGAAAAGCGTGATCGTCACAAATTGGCGACAACATCTTTATCTCGTGGCTATTTAGCGACGAATTAGCGACTAATTGTATTTTGCCGTCGCTATTTTCGGTAATTGGCGACGAAATTAACTTGGTCGCTAATTTCGTCGCCACTTAGCGACTATTTGCCTTTTGTTGTCGCCAATTAGCGACGATACTGTTGTCGTCGCAAATATGTTGTAGCTAAATTACAGTTTTTTTGTAGTGGAGTCTCACCGGCAGATGAAGTAACGGCCCCCATCTGTGATTTTTCAAATCAAGTTCCTGCAGATTGAAGCAGCTCCATGAAGGGACCACAAAAGTAGAAATTTGACAGCATGCATCCAATCTCATAATGTGTTAATCTTCGTTAAGAAATACAAGGCTCATTTACAATGAGCAAGAATTAAATCTAGTGCTGTATCAGGCAATCTCTCTCCATCTCTCCATCTCACGCACACGCGATTTATAATAAAAAGAAAGAGAAAAACTCGGAACTAATCCAGCTAAGTTTACCAACTCACCTGCATATCCACAAGCCAAAATGATGGCATAAAAATTCTGAAGTGCGTCATTAAAAACATAAAAGCATAATACCCGAAGAATTTCACTACATATCAAGGCCAAAAGTACCTGCTCGGGATCAGCAGGATAACCGCACATTGTGTACTTGTCATTGACATTCCCAATACGAAGCAGCGGCTTTGCCTCTCCAGAATCGTACTTGCGAATAAAGACCATCGTGTCCTGCCGTATCGCCATGGGCAACACCGAATACCCCTCGCAGTCTGTAATATTTGGACCCAAAAAAAAAAGTCAACAAGTCAACAAAAGCTACGGTATACATCTTCTGATTTTTTTAAAAAGGGCCGAGAGTTGTCGAGAAAGAGAAAGAAAAGAGAGGAAAAGAAGAAAAGAAAGAGAGAGGAAAAGAGAAGGAAAAAGAAGAAGAAGAGAGGGTTTTGCGCCGCGGGACCTCGCCTAGCCGATCCGACTTCATATCGCAACGCCCGGTAAGAACTCATGTCCCTCGTTCGTTCCATCGGAGTAGTTTTCCGATTTAGGGCTTGAAATTCGGAATTTTGAGAAATTCCAGCGGCGAAGTCCGATTTTTGAATCGTAGAGCTACTTATTTTTACAGAATTGATAGTTTATGGTGTTGTGGAGCCGTGGGATTTTACGGATCTTGATTTGAACTTACGGTTTGCCCAATATGAATTTTTGAAGTTGGCCGCACATGGTGAACAGTGCGCGACCAGTGGGCTTTAGGCCAATTTTAGTCGATTTTCGGCTCAATTTTGGGACGGCTAAGTTGGGGCTTTTGTAATACTCGGAACGGGCTTTCTTTTGACTATAAGTTTGCTAAGATCGGAGTTCGGTGGAGAAAGTTATGGCGCAATCAAGTTTCGCGCTCAAGTTTCGCGTTGCGGACGATTTGGATAATGGCTTTGGATGAACAATTTGTGGGCGTCTTTGAGTGGTCTTGTCAGCGTTTAAGCGACCTTTTAGTAATTATCTTAGTATTTTACTTGATTTTGATGTCGATTCTCGTTCAATTGATAGGATTACGAGATTATCGGGGAGTTTAGCCACGTTATTTGGTTTTGGGGCATTCCAGGTAAGTGGTGTTATCTCTTCTTTGAGTTTATAAATTCATGTTTTGAAAGTGATAAGTATTTGAGTATCGTATGAGTTAATAAACATGTTTAGTGCATAAAAATTTGGATCGAGCAATTACTACCATTTTGTATTTGAGAAAAATTTGAGAATGGTTGTACGAAATATATTATTAAAGGATATATGTGTACCACTTTGTGAATTGATTTATGAAATGAGTTTTTGAATGATTTGAGAAACACTTTACAAAAATGATTTCTGGTGGTTGAGTTGAGTTGAGTTGTGAAATATCATATACTTGATTTGTGAAATGTGTTCTGTTTGATGAAGGAAGATTGTGTTTTGTTTTCTGAAAGCAATTGGTGATATTGATTGTGGATTATGAGACTCATTATAGATTTGGTATTGTGGATTATTGGAGGATATGTGTTGGTGCTCAATATCGCTGTGAGCCCATTGAGGGGCTTGTGGGTATGCGCATACTAATCTAGGATATCCTTCTGGGCCGAGCCACCGGCTTTGTAGGTGGAGACCTTGCCAAGGGAGGAATCTTGGTAGCCTTGTCACAAGGCTTTGTGTCGTGACCATGGTTTGATATTGAGCAATACATTGGTCGATGGAATGGACCATTAACGTGTGATGTTGTCACGCCCCGAACCCTAATGGGCACGCGACATCCGCCTCTGGTCGATTCAAGCGACGTCCCAGGAATATCGCTGACCTCAAAAGGCCATCAGAGATTTACTACCACAGCGGATATGAACAAATAAACCCGGACAATTAAAACTGGGGAGAATAATCAGGGAGAATGTACATATCTTTTTCATTTCCTTCTTATACCATAATATTTACATTTATAAACTGTCCCATACATGTACATGCACACCGCCTTTCTCAAAAAACGATACTCCAAGGATGAAAACCTGGGTTTATAACTACTACTCCAAAAAATGATGCTCGCCAAAAACCCACTCTGAGTTTGATTCCTTGTTCTCTGAGTCTGAGTCCCCTTGTACCGTCCCATCCACTGAGGACTCCAAAACGTTCTGGTGGCGGTGGCGGAAGATTCATGGATCCTGTCGGGGTTCTGAAATTGTTTGGTTGAAAACAACCGTGAGACACTTCTCAGTAAGTACACTCCTAAACCCAACCTAGGCTATCACGTACCTCCAGATAATTGCGCAATCACACACATTCACGTACATCAAGTAATCACAAAGCAGGCACATCAATTAATATGGTCAGGCTCAATCATGCGCACACCCGCACTCAATCACAATAACATCAGATGCAAACACGCGCATGTCCCATTCTCATCTTGTACACATTCTTTCCGTTCTCAGATTCTCTTTCTCACATCACTCGCCAGTGACCCGCGTAAACGTACACGCCTCAGGTACACTGCGACCACTAATCACTTTCCATATCACTCGTCAGTGACCCGCGTAAACGTACACGCCTCAGGTACACTGCGATCGTTCATCACCACACTTCCGGCCCGCGTAAACGTACACGCCTCAGGCCATGTTTCTTGCCCGCGTAAACGTACACGCCTCAGGCTCAACATCTGCCACCTACTGCGCAATCCGCGTAGAAGTTCACGCCTCAGACTGGCAGTCTTCCGGTAATACCGGGCATTTCTCAATCCTCGCCAGTGACCCGCGTAAACGTACACGCCTCAGGTACACTGCGATCAACACTCAGCCCGCACCAAATGCGACAGGCTTACATGATCGGAACCCGAGCTTATAATGCCTCGGTCCAATCCCGGTCTCACCCAAGCTGATCGTGCCTCGGACCGAACTCAATCATGCTCTTTCGAGCCTCAGCCTGTGCCAAATGCAACAGACCTACGTGATCGCTGCCCGAGTTTATGATACTCGGCCCGATCCCACCTCACTTTCTCATGCCATTGCCTCAAATTCTGTGCACACTTGCACCCCACACTTCACCACATCACCATTCTTTCTTTCTCAATCCATACAAAATTTCTCATTTAATTCACACGCGTAACATACGCTTGCAACTCAACTAGCCCGTCGCACGTGGCCCGTGCACGCAACATTTCACACGCGATTATCATGCTCACAAAGCATTCCATATGGCCAATATCACAATTAATTCATTTTGGACCATGCGTGCACACTACTAACATAATTCAATCCACCAATTGCATAATTGCACAATTAATTTCACACTCCCAACTCAACATATATCACATGCACAAAAAATACGGAAATTGTTATTTTTCTCCCACCAAACGACGTCAAATCAAATCCGGTCCTTCACGAAACTTTCTCGCCATAATTTCTAAGTTCCAAAAATTCAACTCGCGCCTCGATCGGACCCCTACAGCCCCGTGAATAGTAATTCACAGCTTGCGAACAGTGTTTCGAGGCTTGTGAACAGTAAATTCGCAGCCCTATTTTCTGAATTTATTAAAAATAATGCTCGAATTAATTTCTACGGCCCGCCATAAAATTTCCCCTCCCTATTCATACCATTCCGCACCTAATTCCATACTGATTTCGTCCAAAATCATCCGCGATACCCGAAATCCTAAATTAGGTTTAGGCGCGACTTACCCGCGTTCTAGACTATCGCGGCTAGAACGGAGAGCGGCGGCCCTTAATCGGGGATGACGGCGACAACGTACAACTCCCGGTTGGCGGCGAGCGGCTTAGACGGCGACGGTGTGACTTGCGCGTGGCCAAAAGCCTCACGGCCAAGAGAGAGAGAGAGGGAAACCGAGAGAGAGAGACGGCGGGAGGGTGATCGGTGTGAGGGCGGCATGAGGCGGGGACGGCGGTGGCTCGGCGGCGGCTTGACCGGCGGCGATCGGCGGTCCGGCAAGGTGATCGGCGAGAGAGAAAGGGAGAGAAAGAGAGAAAGAAAGTGAGAGGGTGTGTATGTTTGGTTGGGGGGGTTTCTCACGATGGGGATGAAGAGAGGAGAGAGAGAAAGACTTGTCTAGACTAAATAGTAACTTTGACCCAAAATATCCAAGACACAAAATGACCAAAATGCCCCTTGCTCCTATAACTAACCTTTTATAAATCATCAAGGGCAAAATCGTCACTTTCTCCATTTCTTGTCCAAATCGAGTTTTTCCGAAGGATTTGAGCGCACCAAAAATTCACACGTGTCACGTGCAACGTCGTCCTAATGTTTCGGCGTGACTTCCTAATTTTCCGGTGTCCAATTTGGACAAAATTTCCATAATTAAATTCTATTAAACGCAACTCGAGCGTTTCTCGAGCTAACGGGCGGCTTACTGGGGAAATTCGCGAAATCGACTCATGACCGATACTAAATCGAGTCACGTGCAAGTCCATCCGGTGCGTGATGATCTCGATTGTCATTAAAATCGCGAAGATCAATCACTTGATCCGAGGGGTACGATCGTTCGGTATAATTTTGGAATCATTCGTCAAGTCGTTTTATGGTCCAACGGAATCACCCGCGATCCACTACTAGGACAATGGCGAACTGACCCCTAACTATCCTTGGATCGGCCAACAGTGGCTTAAAATATCACTTGCGCGATTTAATGGTCGAAATCTATTCACGATCAAATTTTCTTTAGTCGTGCAAATTTAATTCCCCTATTAGCCTTTCCCTAATGGTTAGCATTCCCAGGAATGATCAGTTCCGGGTGAGAAATTTACTACGAGCACATCTCATAAAACTCAATTATTTAATAAATTCCAATTGGCAGAAATTTCGGAATGTCACAATCTTCCCCCCTTATGAAATTTCGTCCTCGAAATTTACAGTCTTACTACTACTTAAGATTTACAACCAATACTGCTACTCAAACAACTGGGGGTACTGACGTTGCATCATTTCTTCGCTTTCCCAGGTTGCGCCCTCAGTCCCGTGGTGCTCCCAGATAACCTTAACCATCGGGATTGTCTTGTTTCTCAAAACCCGCTCCTTTCGATCTTCAATTCTGACCGGTCTTTCAACATATGACACTTTGTCATCGATTTCTATTTCTTCAAAATTCAATACGTGCGTAGGGTCCGGTTCGTACTTCCTTAACATTGATACGTGGAACACGTTGTGCACTTGCAATAAGTTTGGTGGTAACGCAAGGCGATACGCCAAGTCTCCAATCCTTTCTAGTACTTCAAAGGGTCCCACGAACCTTGGACTTAATTTGCCCTTCTTACCAAACCGGGATAATCCTCGCATGGGCGATACCTTTAGAAATACGTGATCCCCTACCTGGAATTCCAGAGGTCTTCGCCTTCTGTCTGCATAACTCTTTTGGCGGCTCTGCGCTGTCCTCAGCCTTTCACGAATGATCTTAACCGCTTCAATCGACTGCTCAACCAATTCTGGCCCTGTTATAGCTCGTTCTCCCACTTCATCCCAACACACGGGCGTTCTACAAGCCCTACCATATAGCGCTTCAAAAGGCGCCATTCCAATGCTCTGCTGAAAACTATTATTGTAAGCAAACTCCACTAAGGGCAAATGCTCTTCCCATTTACCCTGAAAATCCAGCATACATGCCCTGAGCATATCCTCTAGTGTCTGAATCGTCCTCTCAAATTGGCCATCTGTCTGAGGATGATAAGCCGTGCTGAACTGCAATTTAGATCCTAATGCCGTCTGCAGACTTTTCCAAAAATTGGCGGTAAACCTAGGATCACGATCCGATGTTATAGACACTGGTACCCCATGCAAACGAACTATCTGCTGTACATATAATTCTGCATATCGTTCCAACGCGAAATCCTTTCGCACTGCCAGAAAGTGTGCCGACTTAGTTAGTCTGTCGACAATCACCCAAATGACGTCATGACCTCTTTGACTCCTCAGCAATCCCGACACAAAATCCATGGTTATATGCTCCCATTTCCACTCTGGGATTTCCAACGGTCGTAACAATCCTCCAGGCTTACAATGTTGCGCTTTCACCTGCTGACACGTTAGGCACTTAGCCACGTGCTTAGCTATATCCGACTTCATACCATTCCACCAATAGAATTGTCTCAAATTCCTGTACATTTTAGTACTGCCGGGGTGAATACTATACTGGCTACGATGCGCTTCAGTCAAAATTTCTTCCTTAATTCTCGCATCATCTGGCACACACAACCTTCCACGAAATTTCACCACACCGTCCTCCGATATCTGAAAATCCGGCTTTCTTTTAGCAACATCCATCCTAATAATCTTCTGTATCTCCGGGTCCGTAGACTGCAAAGCTTTAACTTTAGCCTGGATCTCTGGCTCAATTCTCAACGTCGCTAACAGGTTCGAGACTCGACCTACTTCCAATTTGAACTCTGAATCTCGCACTTTCTCCAATAAAGTCCACTCCTTGACCATCAAATGCGCGATGCTTGATTTCCGGCTCAACGCATCCGCCACTCGGTTTGCTTTTCCAGGGTGATATAGAATATCACAATCATAGTCCTTTAACAATTCCATCTAACGTCGCTGTCTCATATTCAACTCTTTCTGCGAAAATAAATACTTGAGACTCTGATGGTCAGTATAAATCTGGAATCTCTCCCCACATAAATAATGTCGCCAAATCTTCAAGGCGAACACTATTGCGGCTAATTCCAAGTCATGCGTTGGATAATTCAATTCATGTGGCCTCAACTGCCTGGATGCGTAGGCTACCACTCGCCCATGTTGCATCAGCACACACCCTAATCCCTTCAACGACGCGTCACTATATATTTCATACCCTCCAGGTCCTGATGGAATTGTCAACACTGGTGCCGTCGTCAACCTCTGCTTCAACTCCTGAAAACTTCTTTCACACTTATCAGTCCACTCAAACTTCGTTTCCTTTTTCAACAAATGCGTCAACGGCGTTGCTATTGATGAAAACCCTTCCACGAAACGACGATAATACCCCGCTAAACCCAGAAAACTCCGGACTTCCGTTACCGTCGTTGGTCTAGGCCACTTCATCACAGCTTCAACTTTCGATGGATCCACAGAAATCCCTTCTCCGGAAATCACATGCCCCAGAAACGCTACTCGACTGAGCCAAAATTCGCATTTGCTAAGCTTAGCATACAACGAATTTTGCCTTAAAGTTTGCAAAACCTTTCTCAAATGGAATTCATGTTCCTCAGAACTTTTTGAATACACCAATATATCATCAATAAAAACAATCACGAACTGATCTAAGAATTCCTTAAACACCCGGTTCATCAGATCCATAAAGGCAGCAGGGGCATTCGTTAATCCGAACGGCATTACCGTAAATTCAAAATGTCCATATCTCGTCCTAAATGCCGTCTTCGGTATGTCCTCCTTCCTAATTCTCAACTGATGATATCCCGTTCTCAAATCTATTTTTGAGAATACCGAAGCCCCTTGTAACTGATCAAACAAATCATCAATCCTCGGCAAGGGATACTTATTTTTAACTGTCACCTGATTCAATTGCCTATAATCAATGCACAACCTCAACGATCCATCTTTCTTTCTAACGAATAACACCGGTGCTCCCCACGGAGATGCACTAGGCCGAATAAACCCCTTATCTAACAACTCTTGCATCTGCACCTTTAACTCTTTCAATTCCGACAATGACATCCTATAGGGTGCTTTCGAGATTGGCTCAGTTCCCGGTGCCAACTCGATCACAAATTCTACCTCCCTTTCCGGCGGTAATCCCGGTAATTCTTGAGGAAACACATCAGGATATTCACATACTACTGCTATATCCTCAATTCTTGGCTCTTCAGCCGTTGAATCCACTACTATAGCTAAAAATCCTTGACACCCCTCATTCAACAACTTCGTCATTTCCAATGACGAAATCCATGGAATCGAGGATCCTCCTCAACTTCCCACAAATTTAAATTCCGGATGTCCAACTGGATTGAATTGGATCACCCTACTATTGCAATCCATAACAGCCCTCTGCTTAGACAGCCAGTCCATTCCTACTATCACATCAAAGTCGTACATGTCTAAGGCCACTAGATTAATCAGTTCCTCCCTATCACCAATTACGATCTTACAGTTCGGACAACCCAGTGAAATCAACCTCTTATCATTCAAGGGGGTCGTCACACATAGTATAACATCAAGCAATTGCGGTTCCATCCCAACTAACTCAACAAACTGTTTCGATATAAAAGAATGCGACGCTCCATGATCAAATAAAGCATACGCAGCATGGTTGCACAGAGAAATCGTACCTGTGACAACCCCTGGTGCGTTCTCAGCCTCTCGTCTGGCCATCGCATACACTCGTCCTTGCGCTTGAGGTCTATTTGGGTTCGCTGTCTGGACCGCTCCAGTCTGATTTCCATTTCGAGGTGGTGGCAATGCAGGCGGTCTACTCTGCCTAGGACTTGGGCAATTCCTGATGTGATGCCCAAACCCTCCGCATCCAAAACATGCTCCACCTCTATTTGGACATGGCCCATTTCCATGACGACCTCCACAAATTCTACACGGACCATTCCCAATACGGATAGGCTTTCCAATATTCCTTTTTGCTGGTGGAGTGAAACGCCTATTATCCACCATCGGCCTCTTCCCAGGATTACGATTATTCCAACTCGGGACAAATCTCGATCCAGATGCAGTGGTTCTATCTACCTGATCCCGTTCAAGGATCTGAGCTCTATCAAA
Organism: Syzygium jambos; assembly: GCA_031216235.1. Taxonomy (NCBI): domain Eukaryota; kingdom Viridiplantae; phylum Streptophyta; class Magnoliopsida; order Myrtales; family Myrtaceae; genus Syzygium; species Syzygium jambos. The sequence continues at coordinate 35,375,555 of CM062227.1, read as the reverse complement.
TATCTGTTCATACGTTCCCAGATTTACTAGTAACAACTGGCTGCGGATATCAGCCCTCAATCCATCCAGAAATCTTCGCGCCTTATCCTCAGGATGTTCCACCATTCTCGGCGCAAACTTAGATAATCTCGCGAATTTCGCCTCATATTGATCTACTGTCATCTGGCCCTGGCGGAGTCTCATAAATTCTGCGAGTTTTCTTTCTCTAGCACTAGCTGAAAAGTATTTCTCATAAAATCTCTCAGTAAAAATAGCCCAAATTTTGGCTGTACCTTCAGGAAAAGTCCTATCTTTGGTGGCTTTCCACCAATCGTTCGCATTATCCTGCAGCTGATAGACTGCCAAGGTCACTTTCTCATGATCATTACATTCCAGCACCTCAAAAGCTTTCTCAAGTTCTTCGACCCATCTAGGTGCAGCCTCAGGATCACCTTTCCCAGAAAACTTAGGGGGTTTCAGCTTAATAAACTGCTCTACTAATTGGTGCATGGGTCTATTTGCAACCACCTGCTCTTGATCCTGATTCTCATTATCATTAGCAACAGCAACGGGCTCAGCAGCTTCAGCAATCGGGGCAGCTCGCTCCTAAGTCTGCCGTTCCAATATATCACCAATCCGCTCTAGAGTTCTCATGACAGCTTCCATTCTAGGGTCCTCAATAGGCCTAGCTTCCACTCTGGGGTCCACTGCAGGTCCGGCATCAGCCCCAAGATTTTCTATTGCTTCGACACCCATTCCAAGGTCTCCTACCGCTCTAACTCGAGCACGACCTCTACCCCTTGCTGTTCTACCTGCGCCCCTTCTTAGGACTCTTCCTATTCCTCTTCATTCGCTGCTCATCGTCACGATTCTATCGCTCTACTACCTGCTGAAATTCCATTCAGGAATTAGCAGTCTAAACCAACTAGTTCAATCTGATTCTAAGCAGCGATTTAACACAAAAACTCACTCAACAAACTATTCCCCACTACCAATCACGAAATCACAATCGTAAAAGCCTGAACACTTACCTCAGGTCCAGACGCACCTGCAATTTAGTTACCACACAACAATCGATTTACTCAAATAATCACAACCAACAATCTGGAGTACGTATAGCACTAGGTATATCCAGGGTTCACTAAAGTCTCCCTAAATTTCTACCCCCAAAAATCTCTGCTCCTTATCACTCCAATTCGACCAATCTTAGATCGAGCTGACCTTGCTCTGATACCAATTCAAACGGGGATGTCACGCCCCGAACCCTAACGGGCACGCGACATCCGCCTCTGGTCGATTCAAGCGACGTCCCAGGAATATCGCTGACCTCAAAAGGCCATCAGAGATTTACTACCACAGCGGATATGAACAAATAAACCCGGACAATTAAAACTGGGGAGAATAATCAGGGAGAATGTACATATCTTTTTCATTTCCTTCTTATACCATAATATTTACATTTATAAACTGTCCCATACATGTACATGCACACCGCCTTTCTCAAAAAACGATACTCCAAGGATGAAAACCTGGGTTTATAACTACTACTCCAAAAAATGATGCTCGCCAAAAACCCACTCTGAGTTTGATTCCTTGTTCTCTGAGTCTGAGTCCCCTTGTACCGTCCCATCCACTGAGGACTCCAAAACGTTCTGGTGGCGGTGGCGGAAGATTCATGGATCCTGTCGGGGTTCTGAAATTGTTTGGTTGAAAACAACCGTGAGACACTTCTCAGTAAGTACACTCCTAAACCCAACCTAGGCTATCACGTACCTCCAGATAATTGCGCAATCACACACATTCACGTACATCAAGTAATCACAAAGCAGGCACATCAATTAATATGGTCAGGCTCAATCATGCGCACACCCGCACTCAATCACAATAACATCAGATGCAAACACGCGCATGTCCCATTCTCATCTTGTACACATTCTTTCCGTTCTCAGATTCTCTTTCTCACATCACTCGCCAGTGACCCGCGTAAACGTACACGCCTCAGGTACACTGCGACCACTAATCACTTTCCATATCACTCGTCAGTGACCCGCGTAAACGTACACGCCTCAGGTACACTGCGATCGTTCATCACCACACTTCCGGCCCGCGTAAACGTACACGCCTCAGGCCATGTTTCTTGCCCGCGTAAACGTACACGCCTCAGGCTCAACATCTGCCACCTACTGCGCAATCCGCGTAGAAGTTCACGCCTCAGACTGGCAGTCTTCCGGTAATACCGGGCATTTCTCAATCCTCGCCAGTGACCCGCGTAAACGTACACGCCTCAGGTACACTGCGATCAACACTCAGCCCGCACCAAATGCGACAGGCTTACATGATCGGAACCCGAGCTTATAATGCCTCGGTCCAATCCCGGTCTCACCCAAGCTGATCGTGCCTCGGACCGAACTCAATCATGCTCTTTCGAGCCTCAGCCTGTGCTAAATGCAACAGACCTACGTGATCGCTGCCCGAGTTTATGATACTCGGCCTGATCCCACCTCACTTTCTCGTGCCATTGCCTCAAATTCTGTGCACACTTGCACCCCACACTTCACCACATCACCATTCTTTCTTTCTCAATCCATACAAAATTTCTCATTTAATTCACACGCGTAACATACGCTTGCAACTCAACTAGCCCGTCGCACGTGGCCCGTGCACGCAACATTTCACACGCGATTATCATGCTCACAAAGCATTCCATATGGCCAATATCACAATTAATTCATTTTGGACCATGCGTGCACACTACTAACATAATTCAATCCACCAATTGCATAATTGCACAATTAATTTCACACTCCCAACTCAACATATATCACATGCACATAAAATACGGAAATTGCTATTTTTCTCCCACCAAACGACGTCAAATCAAATCCGGTCCTTCACGAAACTTTCTCGCCATAATTTCTAAGTTCCAAAAATTCAACTCGCGCCTCGATCGGACCCCTACAGCCCCGTGAATAGTAATTCACAGCTTGCGAACAGTGTTTCGAGGCTTGTGAACAGTAAATTCGCAGCCCTATTTTCTGAATTTATTAAAAATAATGCTCGAATTAATTTCTACGGCCCGCCATAAAATTTCCCCTCCCTATTCATACCATTACGCACCTAATTCCATACTGATTTCGTCCAAAATCATCCGCGATACCCGAAATCCTAAATTAGGTTTAGGCACGACTTACCCGCGTTCTAGACTATCGCGGCTAGAACGGAGAGCGGCGGCCCTTAATCGGGGATGACGGCGACAACGTACAACTCCCGGTTGGCGGCGAGCGGCTTAGACGGCGACGGTGTGACTTGCGCGTGGCCAAAAGCCTCACGGCCAAGAGAGAGAGAGGGAAACCGAGAGAGAGAGACGGCGGGAGGGTGATCGGTGTGAGGGCGGCATGAGGCGGGGACGGCGGTGGCTCGGCGGCGGCTTGACCGGCGGCGATCGGCGGTCCGGCAAGGTGATCGGCGAGAGAGAAAGGGAGAGAAAGAGAGAAAGAAAGTGAGAGGGTGTGTATGTTTGGTTGGGGGGGTTTCTCACGATGGGGATGAAGAGAGGAGAGAGAGAAAGACTTGTCTAGACTAAATAGTAACTTTGACCCAAAATATCCAAGACACAAAATGACCAAAATGCCCCTTGCTCCTATAACTAACCTTTTATAAATCATCAAGGGCAAAATCGTCACTTTCTCCATTTCTTGTCCAAATCGAGTTTTTCCGAAGGATTTGAGCGCACCAAAAATTCACACGTGTCACGTGCAACGTCGTCCTAATGTTTCGGCGTGACTTCCTAATTTTCCGGTGTCCAATTTGGACAAAATTTCCATAATTAAATTCTATTAAACGCAACTCGAGCGTTTCTCGAGCTAACGGGCGGTTTACTGGGGAAATTCGCGAAATCGACTCATGACCGATACTAAATCGAGTCACGTGCAAGTCCATCCGGTGCGTGATGACCTCGATTGTCATTAAAATCGCGAAGATCAATCACTTGATCCGAGGGGTACGATCGTTCGGTATAATTTTGGAATCATTCGTCAAGTCGTTTTGTGGTCCAACGGAATCACCCGCGATCCACTACTAGGACAATGGCAAACTGACCCCTAACTATCCTTGGATCGGCCAATAGTGGCTCAAAATATCACTTGCGCGATTTAATGGTCGAAATCTATTCACGATCAAATTTTCTTTAGTCGTGCGAATTTAATTCCCCTATTAGCCTTTCCCTAATGGTTAGCATTCCCAGGAATGATCAGTTCCGGGTGAGAAATTTACTACGAGCACATCTCATAAAACTCAATTATTTAATAAATTCCAATTGGCAGAAATTTCGGAATGTCACAGATGTTATATTAGATTTATCAATGGAATAGACCATTGATGTGTGATTTGAGATTAGCCAATAGAATGGACCATTAGCGTGTGTTTTTCGATGAGATTGACCAATGGAATGGACCATTGGTTTCTGCTTTGATATTATTGATTTAAATGAGTATTCTCTGGTTTGTATCGAGTTTTGTGAAAAGGATAAATAACTCATATTTGATATGATATGTATATGATATGATAGGTTTGAAATTATGAGTTTAGGGTAATGGTTTATGTATGCATAGTGATTGCTCGATCTGCTTAGAAAAAATATGCACTACTTACTGAGCTGTCGTTGCTCACCCCCCTCTTTTCTCAATCTTTCAGGTTCTTTGTTTAGCAACCAATAGAGCGAGAGCGATGTCATGGGAACTTTTGGGTGATCTGAGGCTGCGTCCTTCAGGTGAAAGGATGGCCGTGTCATCTCCCATCCTGGTAGATTTCGGGGTGTGACACAGTCAATGTGTTCCCCCATCAAATTCATTCTACCTACACACGGTCAATTCAATTGATGACGACAACAACAACACAAACCCAAGAATCAAAACTCAATCTTTCCCAACACCCACTATTCCACACCGACCCGGCACGCCGAAATAACTGGAGATCGAGCAAATGCGCGAGGAGTTTGACCGAGGCCCTCGACGAACTTGGCCTTCACCCTGTCAAAGCGCAATCGCGCTTCTTCCGGCTGAGAGCCGTCGCCGTACACGGGCTCGAGCTCGGAGTAAACCGGAATGGGACGATCCTCGTGCTTCGCCATTCGGAGCTTCGGTGACCGATGATCGGTGAAGGAAGATGGAAGAAAGCGTTTGGAAAATCAAGAAAGAAATAGAGAGAAGAGAGCCAGAAAGGATAGCATGAAGGTGGAAATTAAAAACCAAAAAATTTCGTTAATCATTCCTCTGCGTTTATCGAAACAGAGTCCTCGATGCTTATGAATTTTAATGATGATGATATAGTTACATTGCTGTCATTTATTATCGAGTGCAACGCCCTAGTCTTAAAGTTCAACAATTCAGATGTAACTTTTTGTTCAGTGTTAAAAGAAGTTTTGCTAGCCCCGAGTAGGTATTCTAACTCCAAGTATTTGCAAGGAGGTTATGCAGTGAAAAAAGTAGGTTTTGCCTATACTTATTTTTACAACCAAACGCTTATCTTAATTTCGTGGAATTCGGTATTACGACGATATGAATCGGGAGCAAATTTTTTGGGCAAGAAAACAAATCTAGCTCGTGATTTTGTCAGGGTGCTATCTTAAATTAATTTTCTTATCTTATTGGATATCAACTGTATTGTACTGGGTCTTTCTTTTCCAATTGGAATATTTAGATTTTTAGATTTAGATTTCGATACAAAGGGACATTTAGAAATTGATTTTCCGAAGCCGAGCTGGCCAAGCATTCGATCGTATTTGGATCACACTTAAGTTTTTATGCCGATGTGGTTTGGGGCCCCTTATGTTTACTATTTGGAATCTCTCGATCGTCCCTTGCTGGGGGCAAGTTGCTGCCAATAAATCCTAGTGTGCCTGCTGCGTTGATTCAACGCATAACAATACCAGTGAAATTATGAATGTTGATCATCCCTTCAGACCCTTTCACCCACAAAGGATGCTCAATTTTTTCACATAAATAGTAGGGGTGTGCAAAAAACCCAGGACCGCCCGGGACCGGACCGGAACCGGTGGTTCCCAAGGGGACCGGTCCGGTTCCCAGTTCCAATTTTTTGGAACCGGTGGGTATCGGTCCGGTTCCCGGTTCCCGGTGTGGAACCGCCCACCCGCCCACCCGGACCGGACCGGTAATATAATAATAATATATTTATTTTTTAAAATTTTAATTAAAAAATTTGACCCAAAAAAATTTAAAAAAAAAAGAAAAACGTAACTAGACACTCATAACTCTCTGCTCTCTTATCTCTGGACACTTATTTGATGGGTACCCACTTGATTTATGGATGATGTGGTTAATAGAACCAATTATAGTATAGGAATTGTATGGAAAGTTATGTTCTTTTTTTTTTTGTTCTGTTGATCCGATGTTGGTCCACATATTTTTTTTTATTTGTCTAGGAAAATTTGGTGGGACCGGTTCCATGGACTCGCCCGGGAACCAGACCGGACCGGCAGTCCGGTTCCCGGGCGGGTCCATGGAATCGACGGGCGGTCCTCGGTCCCAAAATTAAGGACCAACACTGTGCGGGTTGGTCCTAGGGTTAGGGGGTGGACCGGCCCAATCCGGACCATGCTCACCCCTAATAAATAGAATACTCTTCAAATCGAAAGAATTTATTTATTTTCAAGAAAAAATTTAAAAAAAAAGGTAAAAAGATATTTGACACCGGTAAAAAAATTTATACCTATCTTTAACGTCCACTGTTAAAATTGTTAATTGGTCATTATAACCGAAGATTGGGATAGGATTGGCCGGAGTTACCGTCATGCAATATGGGAAAAGGTCTCAACGTTATCGAAAGGTGACATTGCAGAACTTGAAACATCGGTGGGTGAAAATCGCCAAAGTCCAATAATTTAGGGGGCGAAGTGCAATTAGCCGAAAGTATGAACACACGTGTAGAACGTACGCGAGGAATTGCACGCGTTGAGAATAAAACCAAAAAAAAAAAAAGGCAAGTGACTTTCGACGAATCAATGCATTTGAAGGGAGAAAATGTTCAATAGAATCAAAGCACCACGTTAGCCACAAACATGGCACGAATTTATTCAATTGGGTCACTCACGGTCTTACATGTGGTAATTTATGTTTTTTATTACAAAATTTGAAATGGCCGCCTAGCTCTTATCTCTCCTTCTGCAACTCACATTTTCCTTTTTGACGAAAGAGGAGGACCAAAAATCGCTCCTCGCTCGAATGCTCCTTCGCCCAACTCCACCTTCATCCTCTCCCTCTCGCCTCTCCATTCCCCTCCTCAACGCCTCGCTCTTGCCAAGACCCGGACCCAACCCACGCCAAGACCCCCGGGGTCTCGTTACTCGTCCCTGAAGGACCTGTCACCCAATATGACTATGAGCACTGGTTCACCGTCATGGAGTTCCCCACCGACCGCAAGCCCTCCGACGAGAGATGATCAACGCTTACGTCAAAACCCTAGCTTCTGTTGTCGTAAGGTACATGGTAGAAGACGAACCGACTCGAGCAAGGGTAGCAGTCTCTTGCTCTTTGAAATCATGGGTAGTGAGGTCTTGACTTCATTTTTTTCTAATGACTGCATTTACCTCTATTCTAGTGGAGTTGACTTACGCAGTTTATGATTGTGCTCTTCAGATTAATTATATTGCTGAGCTTGGTTGAGATCTTTACAATTATACTAGACATGGCTTGTGTTATTTGAATTTCCTTACATAACCTCAGTTTTGACCTTGCAGAACTTCCACCAAGAGCTTTGCTCGAGAGATTTGCAAAAGAACTCCGCCGTCCCCTGGTAATCAACTGGTTTATCCCAATTTTTATTCCTCTATTTGGGTACACCTCTTGGTGCCTAAATAAATACACAAGATTAATATTTTTTTTCTTCTTTCATTCATGTCTAGGGTCTTCGGCTGTTCAACTTGGATATTATCTATGAACATGGAACCAGAGATCACTATGATGTCATTCACATCAACTATTTTCCAGGCAAGTCACGTGGACTACTCCATTCTTCGTGCTCCCAGTAAGCTCCCATAGCAAATGGGAGTCCCTGTCTCAGCACCTTAGGGAGCCGTGCTATGACAAAAAAGACATTCCATCTTGCCCCTGGATTAAGGGCATCATACCATAAGACAAGATGTGCAAGGAACTTCATCTATAGGGACTCGTGAGCAGATGGGTTTTTTCATGCTTCATCTGAAAAGGAAGTCCTCATGTGCCTGGCATCTTAAATTCCTTTCCGGTTGGTATTTGACATTCCGACTCATTTTGAATCACGGGCTCTCGTTTTATTTTTGTTGCCTTTACATGAGCTTCCATGTAACCAAACAACTTTTGTTTGCAAATGGCTCTGTGCAATTTTTCTTAGTTGCTTTGGAGAGATGGGATTGAGAATGCCGCGTTGGCATCAGGAATTTTCGTCGTGCTCATTAGAGGGTGTCAATAGCGGTTCAGTAAATATAATACCCAAGACGTAATTTCCAAAAAAACAAAAAAATAACTGATTACACCCAAAACCAGGTTGTTGTAAGCAGAAATGGCATTGTTGATACTAGGTGTAGTGAACCGTACAAGTCCCACAAAGTTCTAGGCACTCGTTTAGGTAGAGTTTTGTTTTTATTTTTGGGAGGTAATGACGTGTGTGGTCCCTTGATTATTTTTTACTATTCAATATGATCCTTGAACGGGTTTTTTGTTGTTCAATCTGTCCTTAAGCTTTTAAAATCCACTTAATGTAGTCCTTTCGTCGAAATTCCGGACAGTTTATCTTCCGCATCAGATTATGGAGCCATTATTGCGTATAATATAGAAAGACTTGATACAACAGTGCCATCCAAAAGACGAAATCTGAGCATGAGGATGCTAACAACAGTTGCTACGGCAGCAGTTGATTATCACAATCTCCGACGAACGGTGGCGCCTCAATTGGTCTCGAATGAGCAAGAGGTGTCGTGCGCAATTGGAATTCAAAGGTTTGACATGGTGAATACGATAAAACAGGCAGGCCTTTAATAGAGAAATTGAGGAATGAGGTAGATCGTCAGACCAGAGGGACTAAAATGAAAATTAGACAGAAAGAAGTGGCGAAATCTTTAACTTTCCCCGCAATAGCCACTCGCGCAGTCAACAGGAATCAAAGAAAAGACAGCTCAGCAGAAATACAGCTCTAGTCATCCTTAGAACAAGTGGGCAAATCATGCATCGACAACAGAGCGCCATGGAAAGAGAAGTTGCAATTGCACCACCATACTGCAAAAATGGAAATCTTCAACACCTTGTCATCTACAATCGAATTTGACAAAGAGATCTAAACCAACATCTTGTTTCCCACATAACCTATGCAAACAGAAAAGATAAAGGAAAAAATAGTTTTTCTTATCTACCCCTAAACATTATATATAGCACCAGCATAATGTCACAATTCAACCCCGCAGAGAGAGGGAGACAGGTGTATCAAATCCCTAATGGACTCAAAGACCATCGCCAGGAACTGGGCCGAGGGCCCTCATCTCTTGGGAGGTCTCTCATCATCGACATCGCTGTCCTCAGAATCATCATCCTCCTCCTCCTCATCGTCTCTATCTGCCCTCTTCCTCTTCGCGGGCGGATCCTCCACCTTGCCACCGCCATCTCCATCCACCTCCTCCTCTTCTTCCACTCCATCCTCTTCATCCTCGACCTCATCGTCTTCCTCGATGTCTTCTTCTGGCTCCAACCCGTTCTCATGTTGCTCCAGGTAGTCGCTGTTGTCTTTGTCCTCGTCCTCGGCGCGACTGAGCGGCCGGACCACGTACTGTGCTCCACTATCCACCTGCAGTTCCACCATTCCCAAAATTATATTGAGATGTATTTAGGGCTTATAAAGATGCAGTTCAATGAGATCACAGGCCAAAGAAACAAGTGCTTTCAGGAAGATCTTGAGACAAGAACGCATAATTGGATCAGGTCACACGGAATCGAGACCTAAAGCCATTTGGGTTGGGGATCTTTTGGGGGTCCCTTCACTCTAAATGCCTAAAGCAAGGACCCGCATAAGTAGGTCCATAATAAAAATTAAAAATACAAACTTTAACAGAAAAAAGAAAAGGGACTATCCATGCTCTGGGTAGAAACGTAAATTGGCTTCGTTCTCTAGTTTATTTGAGTAAGTTACCAACATTTATTTGTTTGTTCTTTTAGATTCCTCAGTAGGAAATAAAGTCTGTGAGTCAACAAACAAAAATTGGTAAATTTAAAAGCGTTGGTAAATAAGACATGAACCGAAACATATCACAAAACTTATTTTATAACTATGTACCCGAACATAGTAAAACCCAAACCGAATATACCTTATAATTTTGGGCCGGCTCCGGATGGTTCGTGTTTTAATTTGGGTATAGTGTTTGGTCTTGACACACCTACCATTTATCACTTGTGTGGTTTCGACATGTAAACAATCATTTTGTCTTCATTTATAATTTGCAAAAGTATATATGCCTTTTGATCGATGAGAGTATATGATCTTTTGCGTATTGATGCCACCATCAAGGTAATGTTATACTTTATGTGTATATAATGAAATCAAGCCTAGCGAGTTAGACGGTTCTCCCTCACGCACGCACTTAGCGTTGGAAGTTTGTTTGTAAAAACAAACAAAAAGTGCCTTGTCCTACGTAGGAAAGTTGGGAGTGTGTGGGCCAATATAACAATGTAGAACTTCTATTCTTATAAATGGAGATGATGGAATTAGTGGGCGCAACTGTTAGGTACCCTTAGCACTTTGCGCGCTCGCAGATCATAATTGGCACTAATTCTCATTTATTATTTATTAAATTTTTAATTTATTATTATTAAATAATTATTTTGTCCTATTGAAACAGTGTGACTCACTACAAAAAAACTGTAATTTAGCTACAATATATTTGCGACGACAACAGTATCGTCGCTAATTAGCGACAACAAAAGGCCAATAGTCGCTAAGTGGCGACGAAATTAGCGACCAAGTTAATTTCGTCGCCAATTACCGAAAATAGCGACGGCAACAGACAATTAGTCGCTAATTCGTCGCTAAATACCCACGAGATAAAGATGTCGTCGCCAATTTGCGACGATCACGCTTTTCTGTCGCTAAATAGCGACTACATTCAGCGACGGCATTTTTATCATAGCTAAGTAGCTACGAAAATACTTGGTAGTCGCAAAAACACAGTTTAGCGACGCATCGTAATTACTTCGTCGCTAATGTGATCTAATGTTACATTTTATGTTTCTTGGTCTCTGGACAGTTTAGCGACTAAGTTGTCGCAATCTCGTCTCAAATTAGCGACGATATTAGTACCGTCACTAAATAGCTACTATATTTACCTACGACTTGTGTTTAGTCGCTGAATAGCGACTATATTTAGCGACGATTTAGTTTATTAGTCGCTATTTAGCGACGAAGTAAACATATTTCGTCGCTAAATATAGCTTATATCAGCAACAAAACAGACGATTCATTCATTTCGCAGCACTCGATCTCTTCTTCCTCTCTGTCTGAACGAGAGCCCGACGCCTACTTGGAGTAAGTACAAGTTACCTGGAGGTGGAGATGCATATGCTTTAGCGAAGAAATCGGAAAAGCTTAAGGGAGTGAGAAATTCGCGATTGAAGAAACCGCAAAAAATACACCATTGTCCCAACTTGTTTAATTTCAAGGTAAGTTATTTCTTCTTTCAATTTGACTGATATTTCTGTCTATTACGCGTTGTTGTGTTGCCGTTATACGTTGTTGTTTACACGAGATTGATTTCAAGCCTAATATGGGGTTAAACGACTCGGATACATGTGACACCCCCCATATGTTTGTTAAAATACCGTAATGAATCTTGACATTTGTTGAGTCGGGTTTTCATCGTAGGCATCATGGAAGGAGATAGGTCTTGGATGTATAATAAGAACTTACCTAGGCGTGGAGGATTAACCGATGAGTTTCGTGCTGGGTTGGAAAAATTCATGGCGTTTGCTAGTTCACAAGTTGAATACATGAACGGAAGTAAGTTAAGGTGTCCGTGCAAAAAATGCAAAAACAGTAAATTCCAAGAATATGATATCGTTCAAGAGCATCTTTATAGAAACGGTTTCACTCCGAATTACTACAATTGGACTTGCCATGGTGAACCATTTATGTCTCCCGAGGAATATCGCAATACTCACCAATTGCCTTGTGTACGGGAAGAATGTAGTAGTGCTAGAGATGAATTAAATCCATATCAGAGAATGGTGCTTGATGCAGCTGCTCATAATTTTGGATGGGAAACGAACCAAACTAGCACCCATGAGCATGGAAGCTCCAGTCATACATCACAGTTTGACAATTCTGGTGACACAACATTTGAAGAAAGTGTGTGCCATAAATTTCGTGACGTGTTGAGTTCAGCGGATGAACCTTTATGGGGAGGTTGTGACAACCACTCAACGCTATCGGTCACGGCAAGAATGCTAAGTATTAAAGCCGAGCATAACGTGTCAGAGAACTGCTTCAATTCTTTTGTGGAAATAATGCGTGAAGCATTACCCCGTGATAACAACATGCCGAGTTCCTTTTACGATATGAAGAAGTTAGTGCATGACCTGGGTCTTCCGGTTGAGCGGATTGACGTCTGCATCGCAGGGTGTATGTTGTATTGGAAAGAATATCAATCTGCTGAATCTTGCAAGTTTTGCGGTGAGCCTAGATACAAGGTTCAAAGGAGGCATGGTGGTAACCATACACGTAGACCAGTGAAGCAATTGTTTCATCTGCCGTTAATTCCTAGATTGCAAAGGTTGTTTGCGTCTCGAGCTACTGCTGAACACATGAGTTGGCACGCAAACCATGAAACTGAAGAGGATACGATGTGTCATCCTTCCGATGCATACGCCTGGAAACATTTCGATAGAACATACCCAGATTTCGCAATGGAGCGACGGAACATCAGGCTAGGTCTATGTAGTGATGGGTTTGCCCCATTTGGTAAAACCGGAAAAAACTATTCATGCTGGCCAGTCATATTAACGCCGTACAATCTCCCTCCTGGCATGTGCATGAAGACACCTTATATGTTTCTGACATTGATCGTGCCCGGTCCGCATAACCCGAAGAAGATGATAGACGTTTACATGCAACCATTGATTGAAGAGTTGCAACAACTATGGAATGTTGGTGTTCCAACCTATGATGTTTGCACCGATAAAACATTTCTATTGAGGGCTGCGCTTCTTTGGACGATAAATGACTTCCCAGCTTATGGAATGTTGTCTGGGTGGAGCACAGCCGGCCTGTTAGGATGTCCGATTTGTATGGAGAAATCAAAGTCGTTCCGATTAAAACATGGTAAGAAGGCGTGTTACTTTGATTGCCACAGACAATTCTTACCGATGAATCATCCATTTAGAAGGAATAAGAAAGAGTTCGTCAAAAAAAGGATTGAAAGGACACCTCCACCAATGAGGTTGACCGGTTATGAACTTTGGGAACGAGTCCAAACCTTCCCGACCGTTGTTGAAGCCCCGCAATGCATACCTCATTCGTATGGTTCTACGCATAAATGGACAAAGCAAAGTATATTTTGGCATTTACCATATTGGAAGACCCACTTTGTTCATCATAACCTTGACGTCATGCACATAGAGAAGAATGTTTTTGAGAATGTCATCAACACGGTGATGGACGTCCCTGGCAAAACAAAGGACAACCTAAATGCAAGAAAAGACTTGCGAGAGATTTGTGATCGGCCGACTCTAGACGTGGAGCCAAGCAGTATTGGACCAAAGCCAAAAGCAGTGTACACATTGACCAAGGAGCAGCGACGTGCAGTCTTAACATGGTTGAAATCTGTCCGATTTCCTGATGGGTATGCTTCAAACATCGGGAGATGTGTTGATTTGAATGCATGTAAGTTGTCAGGTATGAAAAGTCATGACTGTCACGTCTTTATGGAGCGACTACTTCCAATAGCGTTGAAGGAATTTCTGCCAAACTTCGTCTGGGGCGCTCTTACTGAATTGACGACTTTCTTTCATGATATTTGCTCGACAATGTTACGTACATCACACATGGAGAAGCTGGAGAAAGATATTCCGATCATCATGTGTAACTTGGAGCGGATATTCCCCCCATCGTTCTTTGATTCAATGGAGCATCTACTAGTTCATTTGCCATACGAAGCAAAATTTGCAGGTCCCGTCCAATTTCGATGGATGTACCCATTTGAGAGGTAACAATGTTTTTCATTTTGTATAGATATGAAACTACCTATCAACGATGTTGAACTAAAATGTCGTTTTCCATATAGGTTTTTGTATCATTTGAAGAAAAAAATTAAGAATAAGGCATGTGTGGAGGCTTCAATTTGTAATGCATACATTGTTGAAGAAGTGACTACATTTGCATCATACTACTTTGAGTCGCACGTGCAATGCAAGAGGCGGAGACCAGGACGAAACGACGAGGGACCGCTTGATTCGGATTGTAACTCATTCTCCATTTTCAATTATCTTGGTCGACCAAGCGGCGTATGTAAGTTACGTTATATAACGGGGGAAGAAATGCATGCAGCCCACACATACATTTTATTGAATTGTCCAGAAGTGGAGCCATACTTTCAGTAAGCATTTCATATTAGACCTCACAATGTGAATGTATATACACATATATTGTGTCTAACCATTCGCTAATAAATTATTCTTTCTTGGCTCAAATCGAACAGAATGTTTCGGGCATCCATGTCAGGAGTATCGCCTGATGAGCTCGATCGTTTGTGCAATGACCATTTTGCAGCATGGTTTAAAAATTATGTAAGATCGACGTGCAGTGTTAACTTGTAGTTTTCATCAAATGTTGATATTAAGCAATACTCTATGTATACGTACATATATGAATAACTTATTCATATGTGTCATTAGGTTCACAATATTCCAGCCATGATCGAGAATGAAGGGTTGTTATATCATCTGTCATTGGGTCCAAAAGCAATAGCAAGAACTTGGCCAGCATATTTTGTCAACGGTTATAATTTTCACACGCAAGAATATGGCAAGGGAAAGGCCACGATGAATAGTGGCGTCTGTGTTCGATCTGGGAGCAGTTTGATGGAGGCCTTTTACGGCTTGTTGGATGCTATCATACAGGTAGAGTACCCTGGTCCACCATTGGCCGTTACGTTATTTAAATGCACGTGGTTCGACCCTATCAAAGGAATGAGGGTGCATCCGAAGTTTAATTTGGTTGAAGTTAATCACAAGAGAAAATATATGAAATACGAACCATTTGTACTGGCACAACAAGCAATTCAAGTCTATTACGCATCATATCCGAGCTTGAAACAGGACAAAGTTGAGTGGTTGGCAGCATGTACAATCAAAGCGCGAAAAAAGATCGAACAACACTGGAAAGATACAGCATATCAGCAAGAGGTCGTTCTGCACACAGCTGAACCTTATGAATATAATATTCCATCTTTACAAGACCCACATGGAGCATTGATCGATGTTGATGCAAGTGAAGTACGTCAATCGAACTTGCATCATAGTGTTGAAGAAGATGAATTTATCACTGATGATGACGAGGACACTGATGAGGAAAACGAGGACACCGAAGACGAAGACGAGTTTTATGATCATAGTGAAGATGCAGAAGACGACGATTATCATGACAACGACGAAGATGACAATGACAACGACTTTGGGTTTTGAAACTTTTACTATTCTTCTTTATGACATGTATAACGTATTTTATGGTTTATTGTGTTATAATTAATATTCAGTATATACGGTATATATGATAATATTATTTATGAATCAGGTGTATTTATATACAAATATATAACAAGGTAATTAGGTGTATTCTGTAAAAATTAGCGACAATTTTGTCGCTAATTTAGTCACTAATTAGTGACGGCGACGCACAATGTCGTCGCCAAAAAAGGCCGAGAGCTATAAAATTTGCAATGGGGTACATCTTTAGCGACAAACGACAATCAATAGTCACTAATTAGCGACGGACGCTGTTCTTGTCGCTAAGTAGTGACGGAGACGTGGTCGGTCGTCGCCAAAAGTTACCGAGAGCTATACTATTTGCATTCGGGGACATCATTAGCGACGGATCACATATCTTCGTCGCTAATTGGTGACGGGGAGCTCATATCGTCGCTAAAAGTGAAATTTTAGCGACGGAGAAGTGGTCGGTCGTCGCCAAAAGTTACCGAGAGCTATACAATTTGGAGTCGGGGACATCATTAGCGACGGATCACATATCTTCGTCGCTGATTGGTGACGGAGAGATCATCTCGTCGCTAAAAGTTAAATGTTAGCGACGGAGACGTGGTCAGTCGTCGCCACAAGTTACCGAGAGCTATACAATTTGGAGCTAGTTAGGGACATCATTAGCGACGGATCACATATCTTCGTCGCTAGTTGGTGACGGGGAGCTCATATCGTCGCTAAAAGTGAAATTTTAGCGACGGAGACGTGCTCGGTCGTCGCAAAACTTACCGAGAGCTATTGAATTTGCATTCGGGGCATCATTAGCGACGGATCACATATCTTCGTCGCTGATTGGTGACGGGGAGATGATATCGTCGCTAAAAGTTAAATGTTAGCGACGGATACGTGGTCGGTCGTCGCAAAACTTACCGAGAGCTATTCAATTTGCATTCGGGGCATCATTAGCGACGGATCACATATCTTCGTCGCTGATTGGTGACGGGGAGATCATATCGTAGCTAAAAGTTAAATGTTAGCGACGATGCTGTCGCTGATTGGTCGCCAAATGTGGCGGAATTATGGATTTGATTCAGGCTTTTAGCGACTACTTGGTCGCTATACCGTCGCTAATTAGCGACGGATGTAATTAATTGTAGCCAATTAGCGACGATTCGTGGCTATACCGTCGCTGAATCAGGATAACCTAAGTTCGAAATCGATTTTTCCCCAGTCTGTCTCTCTCTATCTCTCCTCTACTCTCGCTCTCCAGTCAGACCTCCGACGCCGCTCGATCGCCCGCCGCCGCTCGTCTGGCCTCTCGCCGCCGGTCGTCCGCCCGCTCCCCGCCGCTCGTCCAGCCGCTCGGCTGCCCGCTCCCCGCCGCTCGTCCAACCGCTCGGCTGCCCTCTCCCCGCCGCTCGTCCACCGGCTCGGCTGCCCGCTCCCCGCCGCCCGCTCCTCCGCCCGCCACCGTTGTTGCTTGAGAGAGGAGCGAGTCGCCACCTCTCCCCTCGCCGTCCGAAATCAACCGTGGGTCTAGCACGGCGTCGCTTCCTCGCCGGCGTCGCAGCGGAGCTCAAGCGAAGCCTCACTGTTCAGGTCTCTCTCTCTCTCTCTCTCGATGATCTATGATTTGCATTTACCTCACTGCTGGTGCTGGCAACAGTATACTTATGTAGACGGATATGTGTTATGTACGTAGGTAGTGCAGCGCATCCACATACGGCGTGCATTCAGAGATGCATTATTCATGAATGCAACATGTAACAGTAACATATTAGCAAAGGCATTCTATGAGTTACAAACCATAATCTTATGGACTGATTGGAGGTTTTTCCTTAGCTAGTAAGTTTATTTGTGATCGTTTACTGATCAAACTGACTGGGAAGTATGCAGATTGTTTGGCTTTTCTTTTACTTGCACGAAGATACAACCTGACCAATGTATTCATAATCAGATGGAGTAGAGAATTATTCTGAATTTAAAAATCTTTAAGTTGCTGAATTGATTGCAAGCTGTACTTTGAGGAATGATGAGTCAAATAGATTAGGAGATGTACAGTGAGCCTTGATGATGCCAGAGCCAAGTACAAATCGCGATTAGCAAAGTGTCCACAATGATTGAATTCAAAATGAATTGAAGATATGATTGAGTGAGAAATATCCTCGTAAAATTTTAAATTTGTTGAATTGTTTGATTCACAGTAAAGGTAACTAATCATTAGTAGTACAAATTTAACCATAGATGAATAATATAGTGATAGCTTAGATTCCGTTAATCAAGCTCGACCGAAAAGGTTGTGAAGGCAAGTCAATATGGAGTTAATGTTGTGTCAATTTGATACTAAATTCACGAAAGTTATGCTCCATTAACGGATTATTAGCGACTTGAATATACCAGTTTCATTCATTGAAATTATGAACTCTTACTGCAATTGATAGATTATCAAACAAACAGCTGCGGTTGGTTTGCTTCTTATATTGCATGTTGAGCAGTTAGAAGGAGTCAACTGATTTTGTGGAGTATCCATCCTGCATATCATGGGCTTACCTTTGGTTGTTAAGACATGGGCTTACCTTTGGTTGTTAAGACAGTGATTGAAGCAAGCTGGTTGTTACCTTTTGTAATGTTGTTTTCCTTATGCAGGAAGAAGAACAATATTTACACACTGCAAGAAAAATGGTAAGTTTTTAATTGGGTTATAAATCATTTCTAGTTGGTAAATAAATTGTTCTAAGTAGTTTGTTTTTCCAATGTGCACCAGCGTCCAAATCAGAAAAATAACAACAAGGGTAAGGGTAAGGCTGATGATCAACCGACGGTCTATACACGTGGACGGGCCAGAGGAGGGCGTTCAATGGCAGTCGTGATCAGGCCGGTCGACGAGGCTAGTCCCCCTCGACGGACCTTCGTGCCCACGCCCACTTGGGTCGATACGCCCCCCACAGAACCGCAGCCTCAACAGTTGGAAGACGAAGGAACGGAGGAGACTCAATCTGAGGGCGAGCCTTTGATCACGGCACGATCATCGGTAGGCCAAACGTCGACACCGCCAAGCGCCGAAGATGCGGATGATAATTGGGTCATCGATGATGAAGGGAGGAGGCGGATAGAACCGTTAGGAGACTCGTAAGTACAATATGATGAAAGGGCATAATTTTTTGTTATTAACTGTATAGGCTAGATTTTCTTTGGAATTTGAGATGTTTTATGTATTTTTTATGTGTAACAAATGCAGCTTCTACAGAGCGACGGTAGTCCTGCGGGACTGGTATCGTATGATCAACAATTTTTGGCGTGGGCCATATACATGCATTACGCAAGCGCCGGAGGAACATAGGAGAGTATGGTGGCAAGAGTTCGAGGTAAGTGTAAGATCGGTTTGTTAGTGACATTTCTAAAATGTATTGGTAAATTGAGTTAGCGTTTTTTTTTTTGCAGCGCAAGTACTATTGGGACAGATCTATGGATAGCGAGGTTAGAAGAATTTTAAACAAGAAGGCCGGCGATCACATGCGAAATGTGATGAACAAGGCGAAAACCACTCAGAGGCAGCCGGCTTGGATGGACGATCAGTCATGGGGGGAAATCCATAGAAAGTGGGCTAGTGAGGAGCATAAGCGCGCCAGCGAGAGGAATAAAGTTAATCGAACTTCCAGTTCCAGAGAATCTGGGATTGGGACGTATGCCGGCGGCTCCATCACAGTTGCGGAGCACAAAAGGAAGATGGTAAGTATTGTCAGATTGTCAATTTATTCCGTTAATAGATTGTATGACTAGTTGGAAGTCCGTTTTGTATGTTAGGCGAAGGTGTTGGGAACGCCGTCCAGCTTCTCACAAACATATGAGCGGACCTTCATGAGAAAGGACAAATCATTCGTCAGTGGCACGGCGAAGGCCGTTAAGGTATGTTCGAACTTGATGATTTTATAGCAGATTAGTTGATTGTGATGCATGCCTAGTAACTTTTAAAGTATGTACGTAGGAAAAATTTGATGAAATGCTTGCATCTACGGCGGGTGTCGGGGGTAGTGGCAGCGGCGAGGGTACAGAAGGGACGTCGCCCTCGATTGAAATGTCGCAGGCCGAGCATGAGAAGCTGTGGTGGCAGGCATCTGCAGCAGTGAAGAAAGGGAAGGTGTACGGGTTGGGGTCGTTAGCCCGGGACAGCATGAAGTCGGTAGGCACATCTTCTGCTGGAACGAGTTCAAGGCGCAGCGCAAGAGAGAGTGAGCTGGAAAAAAAAGTGGAAAACCTCGAGAATCTACTTGCAGAGAAAGACGAAAAAATGAAGAAGATGGAGGAGAGACTAGATGCCATAGATGCCAGAGATGAGGCAATGCGCCTCATGCAACAACAATTGAGTATGCTAATGAGACAACAGCAGGGTCAGCATTCGCAGCAAGACGATGAGGATGAAGCAGCCGAGCAGACTGGACTTCCACCGGCACCCCCACCCGATGAAGACCATGAAGAGTAGATACATTTGCTGAACATTTTTGATATGTACGAATGATAATTGTTTAGATACATTTGCTGAACCTTTTTTTATATGGGTACTTTTCTTAGATATTTACTTTTTGCTTCTATATTTCGTTATGCGTTGAATGTTATGACTTATCAGGTAGAACTGAACAAAAAACAAAAAATAAATATTAATCGTTCAAACAGCTTTAGCGACGCTACGATCTACTATCGTCGCTATTCTGGACGATTTAGCGACGAACATTAGCCTTTGTCGCTAAATGGCGACGAATCGGCGACTACCTTGTCGCTAAAGTGGCCGAGTGATACCATTTTGCATTCGGGACAACGTTAGCGACGGACAATCTAATCGTCGCTGTTTAGCGACGACCATCAGCTTTGTCGCTAAATGGCGACGAATCGGCGACTACCTTGTCGCTAAAGTGGCCGAGTGATACTATATTGCATTCGGGACAACGTTAGCGACGGACAATCTAATCGTCGCTGTTTAGCGACGACCATTAGCCTTTGTCGCTAAATGGCGACGAATCGGCGACTACCTTGTCGCTAAAGTGGCCGAGTCATACTATATTGCATTCGGGACAAAGTTAGCGACGGACAATCTAATCGTCGCTGTTTAGCGACGACCATTAGCCTTTGTCGCTAAATGGCGACGAATCGGCGACTACCTTGTCGCTAAAGTGGCCGAGTGATACCATTTTGCATTCGGGACAACGTTAGCGACGGACAATCTAATCGTCGCTAATTAGTAACGGAAGAACTCATTGTCGTCGCCAAAAGTGACGGTAGATGACAGTGTCGTCGCTAAAAGTGGCCGAGAGCTATAATATGCATTCGGGACGTTATTAGCGACGGGGGATAGAGTTATCGCTAATTGGTGCCGGCAGTAGACATTGTTGTCGCTAAATATGCGATACTGAGTTCCATGCATGCTGGACATTTTTGCGACTACAAGAAAAATATCGTCGCAAAAATTTGCGACGATCATACTCTTGTAGTCGCTAAAATATTAGCGACGCCAGGTGTAGTTCGTCGCGAAATGGCGACTAATGGTTGTCTAGTCGCTAAGTTGCGATATCTGAGTTTTGCGACAGATGTGTTAGCGACGTGAAAATTTGTCGCTAATTAGCGACGAATTGCCATATGTTTCGTCGCTAATTTTAGCGACATGGTTTTTCGCAACGAAATTTGGTTCGTCGCAAAAGTCGTCGCTAAAAAATTATAGCGACGAAAATTTGCGCTTTTTCGTCGCTAATTGTCGTCGCTAAAATGCAGTTTTTTTGTAGTGACTGTTCACAATAGAGTTACGGTTATTTTTTATTATTTTTCCTAACGGTTATTAGTCACTCTTAGAACATTTGGAAGATTGTGTCTGTTCGAGCATGACTTCTTAACCTTTGAAAAATTGTACTTGTTCATATATATTTTTGCTACTATGTATTCAAAATATCTGTTCTCTTCTTTCAACTTTCATTTTTCGTTTCCTTTCTAAAAATATACAATCATAATTTCCCATTGTTTCCTTTCGAATAATTCTTTAAAGAGAGTGTTATCACCTCTCAAAATCTGATTTTATTTTTCTTCTTAATCAATCATATTTTCCCCAACTCTGAGGTGCACAAAGAAGCAGAAAGCATATGATATATCATGACCGACACTGGGTAAATTTACATTGCCTAACCCACTCTTCGATCTACATGTGTCATGACGACACATGATGCGTCCAGTGCACAACGCTTTTTTGAGAGGCGTGAATTGTTGTAATTTGTCTACGCATATATCTATTAGCTAGTGTGGTGAGGCGCTTGGTCATGGAAATGTTACTTACCATATCGATGAGCTTTAGAATGAGCATGCTTTGGTATTGGACACGCATCATAGAATATTATCAAACAAAAACTGCACTTTCATTAAGAAAAACTACGTACGGTTCAGTTTTCGTTTTGCTTCCGAGCTTAACATTCTTCTACAATCTTTATTAATCTAACAAACCATTCATCAGTGCTCACAGCAGTAAACTGGCAATGGCGGCAGCCACCGAGGCGGCCTTCTTCTCATAATCGTTCGAGTGCGATAATGGCGACTTGCCTCCAAAGCCTGCCTCACAGTCGGACGCATCACTCGCCGCTTCCTTCATGTTGTCCACGGCGAATTTGTACACGCCTCCTGTCAAACTATCCTTGCTCGAGGGCACCAAGTCTGTTATGGTAAATTTGTACCCCTCCTCGCAAGAGGCCAGCGCTTGCTTTGTCCTTGGGTCGGGGGATTTGCGGAGCAAGTCCTGGATTTCGGTCAGAGTTGACTTGGCGTTCACGTTGACCTTGTCGACCATGATTAGGCCTAGGGTTGGGGTGTCCGCAGTGGAGCTCCGGCGGTCAGATCTGAGAGCCGAGACACAGAAGTCGGCGTATGGCGTCTTCTTGCACGTGTCGACGACGAGGTTGGCGGATGCGAATGGGAGGATGGTGATGAGAAGAAGTTGAGTGACCGAGAGAAGTGTCAAGAGCATTGGAGTCTTCATATTGTTGGAGCTTGTTTTTGCAGGACACATGATGTTGATCAGGTTTGGAAGAGGAACGTAAGGGAGTGAATACTTTGGGTGTAGAAAATGCGGGCAAGTTAATCCTTTACATCGAGGGTTAGATTGCTTCCTCCTATGGAAGAAATTGTATATACATGGAAAAATGGATCATATTCGACACTTACCATTCGAAGATACTTTCTACATGGAAAAATAAAATCATTTATTAATATGGATAATCGGTTCTCGGACAGTTCAGTTCCCACTCAAGAATCGAGAACCAGATCAAAGGAACTAGGAACCGGACCATTTGGTCATGGAACCGAACTGGCCGGTCCTTGGGTGGTCCAATGGAACCGGTCGCAGCCTCACGAGTTCTAAAAACCATAAACATTTCCACCGCTGTAAGCAAAATCCTAAACTGCAATATCACGCAGCCTCACTTTCATGTTAGCCTATAATTTGTATTTCGTATGAAGAACGGCAAAGAGCAAAGCATTTGGATATTACCTTGATAAGATGCAAAACACAGAGCGAGAGAGGGAGGCGAGAGCCGAGACTCGAGATAAGACCGCGAGATGGAGGTGTCAAGCTCGAGTGACAGAGACGCGACTCAAACGAGAGAAGGTGGCACTGCCTTATAGTCGAGCGAGAGGGACGCGATTCAAGCGAGAGATTGTGACGCCATTAGAGAGCCAAACAGTAGAGTGACTGAGAGGGCTGTGAGTTGTGAGTAACAGTCAAGCGAGAGAGGCATGAGAGGGAAAGAGGCGTGAGAGCTAAGAGTAAAAGGCTGAGCGTGAGAGGCGTAAGAGGGAAAGGGTCGTGAGAGGGCGTGAGAGGAAGAGCGAGCGTGCAAGGCATGAGAGGGAAAGCATGAGAGGCGTGAGAGGAAGAGGGAGCGTGCAAGCATGAGAGGCAAAGCATGAGAGGCGTGAGAGGGAAAGAGCTAGCTTGAGAGGGAATAGGGAAAGAGCGAGTGTGATTGCATCTGTGATTGGAGGTTCTTTAAATATTCTTAAGAGATAAAATATAATAATCGGTCCAGCTTGGGCGGTTCCATCTTTGGAATCAGGAATCGGACCGACGCCCTCGGAAACTGTAATATTTGGTTTAAAGAAAAAAGGTCAACAAGTCAAAGAGCAGAAAAGAAGCTACAGTGGACACTCGGCCAAATTAAAAGGAGGCCGAGAGCTCCTTAGTCAAGACAGAAACGAAAAAGAAAGAAAGAGAAACAGAAGAAGAAGAAAGAAGAGAAAGGGAGGGTTTGGCGCCACGGGGTCTTGCCAAGCCGATTCGAGTTCGTAACGCAACATACGGTAAGTGCTCACGCCTATCGTTCGTCTAATTGGAGTATTTTCCGGGTTATGGCTCATATTTCAGAATTAGGTGTTATTTGAGAGGCAAAGTCCGATTTTTGAGTCATTGAGCTACGTATATATATAGAATTAGTAATTTAGGGTGTCATGGAACCGTAAGATTTTACGGATCTTGATTTGGACTTACGATTTGCCTAATATGAATTTTTTAAGTTGGCTGCACAAGGTGAACAGTGCGCGACCAGTGGGTTTTAGGCTGATTTTCGTCGGTTTTCGGCTAAATTTTGGGACGGCCAAGTTGGGGCTTTTGTAATATTCAGAACGGGCTTTCTTTTGACTATAAGTTTGTGAGTTCGATGAAGAAAGTTATGACGCGATCAAGTTTTGTGCTCAAGTTTCACGTTGCGGACAGTTTGGATAATCGCTTTGGATAAGCAATTTGTGGGCGTCTGTGAGTTGTCTTGTCAGCGTTTAAGCGTTGTTTAGCCGTTTAGTAATTATCTTAGTATTTTACTTGATGTTGATGTTAATTCTCGTTTAATTGATAGGATTACGAGATTATCGGAGCGTTTAGCCACGTTATTTGGTTTTGGGGCATTCCAGATGAGTGGTTCTATCTTTTTTTTGAGTTTATAAAATCATGTTTTGAAAATGATAAGAATTTGAGTATCGTACGAGTTACTAAAGCATGTTTGTTGTATAAAATTCTAGATCGAGCCATTGCTACTTTTTCATATTTGAGAACGATTTGAGGAATTTGAAAATGGTTTTAAGAAAAATATTGTTAACGGATATATACGTATTATGTTGCGAACTAGTTTATGTAATGAGTTCTTAATGATTTGATAAACGTTTTATGAACAACGTTATGTGTATATCGATTTATAAAGAATTTTGAAATGATATGATATATGTCTTGTGAAATGTTTTCAGTTTGACAAACGAAATTGAGAAAGATTATACATTTTGGTTTGTGAAACCATTTTTCTGAGATTGATTATAAATTGGATTATGAAATGGTTTTGGAACCATATTGTGATTTATAAAATAATTTGAGAAATGACGAATGGGCTATGTTGTGAAAAGTTAATTGTTTGGTTTGTGAGATTGATTTTTGGTATTGTGGATTATTGGAGAATGTGTGTTGGTGCCCAATTTTGTTGTGAGCCCATTGAAGGACTCGTGGATATGCGCATACTAGTCTAGGATATCCTTGTGCGCCAAGCTACCGGCTTATAGTAGGTGGAGACCTTGCCAAGGGAGAATCTTGGTCGCATTATCACAGGGCGAAATGTATGATCATATTTTGATATTGAGCAATAGATTTGGTCGATGGATAGACCATCGATGTGTTTTCTACAGTGCTAGGGCAAATCGTTGAGAGCGATGGCAGTGCGGTTACGGCTCAAAAAGGATAATATCGGGTCAAGTTAAGAGATGACAGTGCGGCTGCGCCTCTACCCTGAACGAGGCCTTTTATGATGAGATTCATCAATGGAATAGACCATTGATGTGTGATATGAAATTGACCAACGGAATGGACCATTGACGTGTGTTTTTCGATGAAATTGGCCAATGGAATAGACCATTGGTTTCTCCTTTGATATTATTGATTTAAATGAGTATTTTCTGGTTGGTATCAAGCTTTGAGAAAGGAAAAATAACTCATATTTGATATGATATGTATATGATATTGTGGGTTTAAATTATGAGTTTTCGATATTTTTTTATATATATGCATAGTGGTTGCTCGATCTGCTTAGAAAAGATACACACTACTTACTGCGCTGTCGTTGCTCACCTCCTTTTTTCCCAATCTTTCAGATTTTTTGTTTAGCAGCCAATAGAGTGAGAGCGATGTCATTGGGACTTTTGGGTGATTTGAGGCTGTGTCCTTCAGGTGGAAGGACAGCTGTGTCATCCTCCATCCTGGTAGATTTCGGGGTGTGACAGAAACCACCCAGAATTGGCCGATTCGATTCGGTTCGGGCAATTGCCAATCCAACCCGGTCCCTTACGTTGGCCTGCTACGTTGGAGCAAACCCCAAGCTTCATGGCCCTGTCTCCAAAAGGGTATGGCAAACAATCTCACTAGTCATTTACTTTGTCAAATTTTAGTGAGCTGCCTATAAATCCTTGTGCCCGTCTTGTGCACGCATTTTCAGCTTGTCGCGGGCCTTCTCGGCGTGGAATCGGGTCAGGACGCGGTGATCCGATCCCTTCTGTACGAGCGGGCCCACTTGAAGATCGAGCCGTACGGGAAAACCGTGGCGGAGTTCACGAACCGTTTCTCGGAGCTGAGGGACAAACTTGGGCACAACGGGCATAAGGATGAAGACCTCGTCGTGCTCCGCCACCAAGGTGCCGAGGGGAAGGTCGAGGGGAACGTGCTCGCGGGCGACAAGTACTCGGTTGCCTACGACCGGACGCCGGAGGAGATACTGAGGATCGTGTACGGGAGCGGCGACGCAAGCGTCCCGGGAGGATTCTATCCTAAGGGAGGGAATGGTCACATTGCTAAGTCTCACCTACACCGGGTGTAGATGATTGTGATATCAAATAAATGATTTGTGACTTTCTGATTATGCTCCCAGACCCTCAAGTAGACTTCTTGCACGGCTCATGCCGGGAGCCTTCGGCAAATATAAATAATGAAATTTATCTTTCAACTTTCCTCCATGGTTAATTTGCCTTTCCCAAATCCCGTCTTACATTAGTTGATGGGATAATTGGGACAAATGTGAAAAAAACAAGCACGATAAAGAAAGATACTCGATTGAAAGGATAACATCATGTTAATACTGCCGAGTGTTATAGGGCATTATATGATAGAATTCATCATGACTAATTTGTCCGCCTTGTCGAAACATCGAGTCATGCTCGTGCATAATAGAGACCCAATACAAACCCTATCAATTAAGAAGTGCCATCCAAAGGATGAAATCCGAGCATGAGGATGTTATCGACAATTGCCACGGCCGCGGTTGATCGCCGTAATCCCCATTGAACGGTGGCACTTCCCCAATGGGTCTTGGATGAGCGAGAAATGTCGATCTCCGATGGACCATTCGCTATTTCTTCAATAGTAGCCGCCGCAATGATGTTGCTCACGGGGTGATGGTTAATGAAAATTGTATGTTATTGGCTCGTTTTTCTTCTTGCACCAAACAATGGAATTTGCACCAAACGAGATTGTGGTTTTATTTATATCTGTGCCGTCTTTAGAGCTTTTGAGATCTTTTACAATGGTGTGTTCGTTGCATGAAAAATGATTAATTTGGATAATATTTTCCGAAAAATGATTGTTTAGAAGAATTAGTCAACAAAAGATATTTTTATCATCGATAACAATTTATGCTTAACTATTTTTGTAGAAGATGAAAAAAACTTTCTAAATAATATAAGCAATCATCTTTAAAAAATGCTTTCCAAATTATTTATTTTTCGCGAAACAAACACACTAATTTTCTTCTTTCATGCCTTGAGCAACATCACTAATTCTCCCTCATGGCCGCCGCTTTCTTCTTTATTTTCACTTGATTTTATTGGCTCGTTCAGCCCTGGAGACTCTCCCTCACTCTTGTGACCATCGAGCAACGTTGTTGGATCCTCGCGAGCAACGTCATTGCAGGGTGGAAATTGAAGCTTTCCATTGTTTGGTACCATAAAATTTTCCAACAAATAGGTTTAACATAGCTCGAGGCACTTCAGGTTGTATATGTAAGTTGGGGATAAGTGCATTGGAAGTTCTAAAACTTGTTATGAAAGTGCAATCGAGTGCTTAAATTATCAAAAAAATGCAATCAAGTTCTCAAACTTGTTGAGAAAGTGCAATTAAATCTTAGAATTTTCAAAAAATACAATCAATGGGAGGACTTGATTGAATTAATTTGATAACTTTTAGGTTTTAATTGCACTTTTTGAAAGTTTTGGGACTCAATTGCATTTTCTTGACAAGTTTTAGGTCTTTCAATACAGTTATCCCTATAAATTATCTCAATGAGAGTAAAAAGGCCCGCCCAAATTCTAATTTTTATTCGAATATCAAAAAATTATAAAAGTCATATGTGGACTTACGTGTCAATAGTAGAGTGTCGTAGTCATCAACTTTCATATGAAATTTCTAACTCTAATTTACTCGATTCAACTTTTCTCTAATTAATTTGTTAGCTAATTTCGGATTACCAACTCTCATTTGAGTAAGTTACCAACGTTTATTTGTTTGTTCTTTTAGCATCCTCAGTAGGAAATAAAGTTGGTAAGTCAACAAATAAAAATTGGTAAATTTAAAGTGTTGGTAAAAAAAAGTTTGAATAAAGTAAAATTAAGATTGATAAGAAAGGTTAATAAATTTTGAGAAGTTTTTCAGTAGTAGGTAAAATTTAAGCCATTTTTAAGAAAGGTAAATAAAATTAGTAAATTAAAAAACCAAATAAAAATTAGTAAGTAATTCAAATGTAAGTTAATAAAAAATTACTGTATATAGATGACCAATATAAGATTGGCAGTCCCTCGCTCAAGGGATGAACCTATTTGTCCTGATCTTCATTGAGATAGAAACTTAATCTAATCGACCAGTTCTCAATGTGATTATATTCTATTAATATCCAAGTGCATGCAAAGCCAGTTAAAGAAATATTCTTAAAGCCAATAAACATCCTAATTAATATACATTGTGCGAGCAAAGAGATGGGCGTTGTCGTTGTTCAATATTCGTGCAATATCCGTGCAATATTCGTGCAATATCCGTGCAATATCCGTGCAATATCGAGAGATAGGGAAAATCAAGAGAAATTATCAAAATATCTCTACTAAAAAAAGAAATTATCCTAGAGAAATCCCGAATTATCTCTAATAATATCCAACATTACAATTTTATATACAATTGAATGGATGCGCATTCACTAAAATCCATCCAATTTTGGCGATTTCGCAATCAACCCTCCAACTTAGCAAGAAATGAGTTAAGGATCAGCATAAAAAATGACGAATAAGAAGTCATACCGTTCATCCAGTTTTAGGAGGTTGAGAGTGGTAGCTGGTTCAATGGGTGTGCTTCACTGGCACAGCATGGAGGGATGGATACTTCCTGTGGCGCCTGTCTTTAGCCCCAACATTGCAAGCCCCTCCCATGGAAGCCCCTTGTCAATGCAAGTCTGATTACAGCCATAGGAGAACTGTGCACACGGTCCTATGTCCACTTTCTTAATCGGTTTCTCCTCAAGCTCCCTCGCAACTGATGTTTCTGAGACACACAAGAATGCAAGAAATCTCAACAATCAAAGCAAGACATCCCCACAACAACTAATCTTTTTTTTTTCTTTTTGGGGTCGATCCACGACAAATAGTTAAACAGTTTGTCTTATGGGTCTCAACCGAGGTTTAAACTGAAACAGAATGAGCCCCATGAAGGGTTATGAAGCAGAAGCTAGCATTACCTGCGAAGCAAAGAGAAATGAGGCAAAGAAGGCCTATGAACAAACAAACTCTTCCGGAAGCCATTCTAATGACCTTGTTTTCTCCCTTTTCTTTAAGTTATGATGTTGGAAACTTCCTATAATATGGGCTTACATTAATTAATTGATTTTCTATTTTAAATACTCGGGTTAATAGATATTCCAATATATGTGTTGTACCCTTTAGTGATCTTATTGAATTGGGTTTGGGCATCTATAAATAACAGGCCTAGCTGAGCAGCAAAGTATATGCAATTGTGTTTAACTAAAGGCCGTGAAGGGAGGGGTCAAGTTAATGCACTAATGATTAGGGTTTGCTAGGTCCCCTCTCTAGCTTATAGGTTATATCTATCGGTCGTTTTATTCCATTGAAAGCTTTTACATCGAAATAGGCCAAAGAAAGAGATATCAAGTACCTCGTAAATCCAAAAACATAAAATACATTATTCAGAACTAGCTGAAATCTAGAGTCTAAATTCAAAACTACTGTCCCTATATGCTTCACATCAACACCGATATTATTTCCAACTTTAAGCTTCGACTCCCTTGAACTTAGATTCCTTAGATTTGTGAGACCCTGTAAGGTAGTGGTCACATGTACAGTAGGACTAGAATCAATCCACCAAGAATCCAAAGGAGCATCAACCGTATTTGATTCAGAACAAACCAACAACTCACCTTGGCTACTTTCTTTCTTTGCTTTTAGCCAAGCTTTAAACTTATAGTAATCAGCTCTCTTGTGACCCTGCTTCTTGCATTGAAAATACTTAAAATTCTTATCTCCATGTTTCCCATTATTGCCAATTTTCTTGAAGCCTTATCTTTCTTAGGGGCATAAGCATTCGACCCTTTAGGCTTCCATTTTCTTCTAAAGGAACTCAACTTGGCATTAGAAATCAAGTGGGTAGATTCATTCTTCTCCTTCTTTAACTTTTCTTCCTCAACCACACATTTAGAAATCAAAGCATTAACACTCCAAGTCTCATTCTGAGTGCTATAAGCAGTTTTAATCTGACTGAAATCAACAGGCAAAATATTTAAGGTATGATGCACAACATAATCTTCAGAAAGGACAATATTATGGGCCTTAAGCTTGGATTGAATATGCACCATCCTCAATATAAATTCTCTAACACCCATAGCAGCAATATATTTCATACTAGTTAACTCACTCAGCAAATTTCCCAGCCTCAGCTTTGTCTGAAACTGCATATCTTGCTCCCACTACTGCAAGAAACTCTCTCGCATTTGCTATTTCTGGCAAACCACTAATGAGATGCTCGGCAATGGACCTCTTCATAGTAATGAGGCTTAGTCGGTTCGATTTTTCCAACTTAGCATAATGAGCCTTTTGATCTGCAGTGCTTTGATCATTGGGCTTGGTAGGTTCATCCTCACACAGAGCTAAGTCCATATCCACAATTCAACAAAATAATTAGCACAGTGACATTTCGACAGATTAAAACTGCTTATAGCAGAGCAAACTCTATGTCTTGCTTCCATCTCTTGAAGTTTGATCCAGTTAACATTTCGACAGTGACATTATTGTTGTTTACAGCAAAAGTAACTGTTTGAGCCACATACAATGCAATAAGATCAATTATGGGCAATAAACAATTCAACAAAATAATTAGCACACTATAAACTCCCCTTTGGGCAGAGTATATAATGCACCACTATTTTCCATAGCATGAAGATTACAACAAGAAGGAGAATTACACATAATTGTCAAGGACCCATCCCCTTTGGGCAGACAAATCCTTTAAATTATACATCTCCATTATATCGCTATAGAGGGAAATTACACATAACCTTCAAAAAAAAATCATCCCCTTTGGGTAGATAAATCTTTCGAGTTATACATCCCTATCTATTAACATGGGTACTTATCTTCATGCAATTTTCAAATTAATACACACAATAACCCCCTTTGGGCAGGTGATTGTATATACTAATTCTTATCAATAAGGAACTGCAAAAGCTCCATTCAAACAATGGCCACAATTCCATTTGACAATATGAAGCACTTTACGACATGTGCTTCTAAGGATCGTATTGCATTTAACAATAACATGGCAATTACGAGGCAGACATTTAATATAATAAGGAGGACTCCTTTAGGGAGTAGAATTACTAAAGATAACATATCTAATCTATTCTAAGAGAATGCAAATCAATTCATGCCTGAAAATTGCCTAAACTAGAAAATTGCCCGAAAACCCATCCAAACGGCCTTGAAATTCCGAAAACCATCATAGTTTGCGGCCAAAGGCAGTGAGTTTGAATCAGAAGGCAGTTTTGATTCAATCGACCGAATTTGAGTACAATCCGAGCTATTTAACTTCAAAAAAGTGAAATTTCCCTAATTACCGGCGATCGTAAATCTTAAGCGCCATCTGTTCTATATCAATTATTCGCTCAAAACATCTATCGAATAACCTAACAAGATCCGAAACAACATCCCCTCCGCTGTTTATAGCGGTCCAAAAACCACAATCTATTAACGCAGGAGGACAAATTATTAGCCACACATGAACGAAGCTATTTTAGATAATCAGATCTCAGCTTTATGCAACCAAGATGTTCGGAAACATGTAGATAGCGACATTCAATCGAAAGAAAATCGAAATCTTAGGATTCATTCAAAAAAACATGAACCCTAGAATCAGAAGTAATCAAGAACTGGTTGAATATTCGAGTAAAAATATGATTTTTGTTAATTTTATGGATTCTACAATCATATATGACCAAGCTATGATACCACATGTAAAAAATTTCTCAATATATATACACTAATTCTTAAAGAACAATCAGATCCATATATGAATGTAGAACACCATAAGAAAAATAATAATAATAATAATTCACACAGCGGAATTAAAGCGTACCTGTTTGAACCATTGTTAAAAAAAACATGAGTTAATTAATATAGCCTAAGTGGGAGAATGTTGGAAACTTCCTATAATATGGGCTTACATTAATTAATTGATTTTTTATTTTAAATACTCGGGTTAATGGATATTCCAATATATGTGTTGTATCCTTTAGTGATCTTATTGAATTGGGTTTGGGCATCTATAAATAATAGGCCTAGTTGAGCAGCAAAGTGTAGGCAATTGTATTTAACTGAAGCCCATGATGGGAGGGCCCAGTTAACGCACTAATGATGAGGGTTTGCTAGGTCCCCTCTCTAGCCTATAAAAGGGTAGGTATATCTATCGATCGTTTTATCCCATTGAAAGCTGCTATATCGAAATAGGCCAAAGAGAGGAAGATCGGCATTCCAGTAGATCGTTGTTCTATTTCTTTTCTTAGAGAATAACAATAGTTCAAACATGTACGGTTTAATTCCTCTGTGTGAATTATTATTATTATTTTTCTTACGGTGTTCTACATTCATATATGAATCTGATTGTTCTTTAAGTATTAGTGTATATATATTGACAAATTCGTTACATATGATGGTATAGTTTTTTTTTTTTGATAACCCAGGGAACCCCCGCACGGCCGACAGCTGGGGAGTAAACCCTGGGGGCGACACGTGCTAGCCACCATACACGTGCCACCGGTTAAGTCACTCTGCAGCTCCCGGGATTCGAACACTCAACCTTTTGCGAGAGGAAGAGTGTGCGATCCAGCAGCGCCACCCAGGCGGGTGGTATGGTATAGTTGATTGTGGAAGATAACAAAAACCCATCCTATATGCAAGCCTGTAACAGCCACCTTACATATATGGAAATTGAAGTTAGACTATCAATTGCCATATATAATTCTCTAGAGTCCCATCTTATGTTCTTTTATGGATGTATCTACCACGTAAGCCTGACAGAGGGTATATAATTATTTCCATATATTATCTCCATTTTGTTAAGTTTTTCATCTCATCTGGAAAGGTTTTCATTAAAATTCAACCTTAAATGGTATTCATATGGAATATTGAATATGTATTTTATGAGATATTGCACTTTATACATATTCCCTGAGCTACGGCAAGAACCAGCTCCGATGGGGCTTCATAGCAAGGTGTACAGGGTCCTTGCCGTGCAGATCGTCCTCACCACCATCTCTCCTCCATCACCGTCCTCTACACCCCCGTCAACGACCTCCTCCTCGGGAACTCCGGCCTCTTGCTCTTCCCCATGTTTCTCCCCCTCATCTGTGCGTGATCGCTTCAGATCTCACCGCATCTGTTTCTGCTGATGTTTGACTTTTGCTTTCGTGCATGTTTGGCGTGTGATTCAGTGAAAACTGCCCGCATTTTGTTGCAATTCACGGGTGGCGATGCCGTTGGTGTTTCATTTAGTTATGTAGCTGATAGTAAATTGAGATTGTTAATCTTGATGTCTCTGTCTCGCTTGTGATTTCGGGCAATTGTTTCTGTTTGATTGGGCTCGGCGTAGGTGGATTTCATGTAGAGCAGGAATTTGAATTTTGATGGGGTTTTCTGCTGGTGGTGTTGTTGTTGCAACTACCAATGTTCTTCTGTGTCTTTCTGGTGTATTTTTGTATTCGGCGTGCTGTACTTTCAGCCGCGTCACTTGTGGCTTTATTCCTGTTGTTGAATTTTTTGTTCTCTAGTTGGAGATCTCTCTTGATGACTATGTCATGTAGCCCCTTCTATTATACTAGAGCAAAGAATGTGCATGCTTAACATCGGTGTTGCAAGTTGAATTGCCCGAGGTTGATGATCCCATTGCCACCAAATTGAACTCGTGATTTTATCGGGGATCAGTAAAGTTATATAGCGTTGCAATTGGGTTACTTATGTTAGTGTCGCATTACCGACCCGAGATCAAGTAACATCCTTTGGCATTACTTCCGTTAAGGAACTTTTCTGACGAGCAAATATCTTCTTCATCCAAACATAAGAGTTCACAAAGGAAATTTGAATTTGTTTGTCATTGAGTAATTGAACTGTCTCTCTTGACACGATTGGTATATTTTTAGGTGATTCAGGTGCCAACCACTAATCTAAAAACCAAGTCAGCTTCTGAATTAAGTTTTTGTCTTTCGTAGTTCTTGCACTGTTCATATCTCTCCAGTTTAATAACCACCTGCACCTTTATTTGCTCGGTAAATACTGGCTATACGGAAAAGAGTATAGCTGCCATTTAGAGGCACAAAAATAAGAGAAATACAATAACTAAGAGAAGTCAATTTTTTCCGAAATAAATGTACAACAATAGCATTTTCCAGTAGAATCCTATACAAAAACTCCCGGTGTCAAACTATGTTCCTAACAGAGAACCTTACAGTTTATATGAAAGAGACAGTCACTTAAGTTGAAGTGATTTGGTGGGTTACAGGGAAACCAAATTGGACCATAAAGAGCAACCAATGCAACATCACAGGACAACATTGACCCTCTGTATAATTATTATTACAAATTTTTCAGTGAAAAACAAAGCTATAAATTGAGTTATAGCTCGGTCCACAGCTTACTGCCCCAGAATATATAATTAAATTGTTCCAGAGTCACCACAGAACCTTATCCCAAAACCTTCAGAAGCATGAAGAATTAATTGACAGCATCTAAAGTTAGCATGATTCCCAAGGTCAGCAACTTACAATTAAGATGAAAACCATATTATCTTCATAAATTAAAGATCGACGAAGATGCAAAAGTTGAGCTTGCAATGGAAATTGAGGACAATCTGAATGATTACTAACCTGATCCATTCTACCAGACTGAGTTCCAATATGCCTTTCACACTTGCACGACAATCGAGCAATTTCTTTCTGATACACAATAGGAAATGTAGTGAACACCCCAAACACTCAAAACAAAATGCCTAATCATATGGGGAGTAGAGCATGAGAAGTATCTGAGCTGACCGATCATCAATTAACAAAATTCACGAACTGTAGTTTTTTTTTTTTGGTCGAAATGAACTGTAGTTGATAACCCAATTTTATACTGAAAGATGCATGGAAATAATCCTTCAGAAATGACACCATTATTGCAACATGATTCAAGAACAGGTCAGCATCAACATACTCTTATAATGACTAGTATCTATATGTTACGAACATACTACTTGCATGAACAAAACTTGAAAATAGAGATCGCTAAGAGATCTGGGAGAACAACAGTGCTACCTTGGGAAAGTTTGCCCCAAGAACTGCCATAATAGCAATTGCAGAAGAACAAACAAATGCTGCAGAGCTTGAAAGTCCAGAGCCTGGAAAACAGAACACACACGGTCCCACACCAATTGGCTAGATCT
The DNA here is from genome assembly GCA_031216235.1 of Syzygium jambos. NCBI lineage: Eukaryota > Viridiplantae > Streptophyta > Magnoliopsida > Myrtales > Myrtaceae > Syzygium > Syzygium jambos. Next base: position 35,339,849 of record CM062227.1, on the reverse strand, counting down.
CAAAGCAAAAAGGCAGAAATTACTTTCAACCAACAACAATAGGTTAGACCTCAATTAAAAAAGCAGAAATTACTTTCAACTGATAATATCTGTTCTAAAACAATAAGCCAAAAGCAAATGAAAATCGCACCTGTTGGAATTGTTTCATCAAAGATAACATCAAGCGAAACTGGCGCACCAACCGTCTAGCTTTCTTGACCTTACATATTCATAAAAGCCTTTGTAGCTGTGAACAAAAGATTTTGTTTCAACAACCGCCCCCAAAACCAGTGACAGCATTAAATAAATATCAAAACTGATTTGTCGCTCAAATACAAAAAATAGCCCACAACAAAAATAGCATTAAATAAATATCAGCAGGATAACCGCACATTGTGTACTTGTCATTGAGATACCCAATACGAAGCTGCGGCTTTGCCTCTCCAGAATCGTACTTGCGAATAAAGACCATCGTGCCCTGCCGTATCGCCGTAGGCAACACCGAATACCCCTCGCAATCAATGTGTTCCCCAATCAAATTCATTCTACCTACACAAAGTCAATTCAATTGATGACGACAACAACAACAACAGCAACCCAAGAATCAAAACTCAATCTTTCCCAACACCCACTATTCCACACCGACCCTGCACGCCGAAATAACTGGAGATCGAGCAAATGCGCGAGGAGGATGACCGAGGCCCTCGACGAACTTGGCCTTCACCCTGTCGAAGCGCAGTCGCGCTTCTTCCGGCTGAGAGCCGTCGCCGTACACGGGCTCGAGCTCGGAGTAAACCGGAATGGGACGATCCTCGTGCTTCGCCATTCGGAGCTTCGGTGACCGATGATCGGTGAAGGAAGATGGAAGAAAGCGTTTGGAAAATCAAGAAAGAAATAGAGAGAAGAGAGCCAGAAAGGATAGCATGAAGGTGGAAATTAAAAACCAAAAAATTTCGTTAATCATTCCTCTGCGTTTATCGAAACAGAGTCCTCGATGCTTACGAATTTTAATGATGATGATATAGTTACATTGCTGTCATTTATTATCGAGTGCAACGCCCTAGTCTTAAAGTTCAACAATTCAGATGTAACTTTTTGTTCAGTGTTAAAAGAAGTTTTGCCAGCCCCGAGTAGCTATTCTAACTCCAAGTATTTGCAAGGAGGTTATGCAGTGAAAAAAGTAGGTTTTTCCTATACTTATTTTTACAACCAAACCCTTATCTTAATTTCGTGGAATTCGGTATTACGACGATATGAATCGGGAGCAAATTTTTTGGGCAAGAAAACAAATCTAACTCGTGATTTTGTCAGGGCACTATCTTAAATTAATTTTCTTATCCTCTTAGATATCGATTGTATTGTACTGGGTCTTTCTTTTCCAATTGGAATATTTAGATTTTTAGATTTAGATTTCGATACAAAGGGATCTTTAGAAATCGATTTTCCGAAGCCGAGTTGGCCAAGCATTCGATCGTATTTGGATCAAACTTAAGTTTTTATGCCGATGTGGTTTGGGGTCCCTTATGTTTACTATTTGGAATCTCTCGATCGTCCCTTGCTGGGGGCAAGTTGCTGCCAATAAATCCTAGTGTGCCTGCTGCGTTGATTCAACTCATATCATGACGTAAGATTACTTGAATTTCACTCCAACTTGTATGAGTGGTGCAATGATAACATTCTCACTTAAATAAGTAATGCTTTTGACATAGACCGAAAGTTTCAACAACGGGTGCAAAAGCTCACATAACAATACCAGTGAAATTATGAATGTTGATTATCCCTTCAGACCCTTTCACCCACAAAGGATGCTCAATTTTTTCACATAAATAGAATACTTTTCAAATCGAAAGAATTTATTTATTTATCAAGAAAAAAAATAAAAAAGGTAAAAAGATATTTGACATCGGTAAAAAAATATATACCTATCTTTAACATCCACTGTTAAAATTGTTAATTGGTCATTGTAACTATAGATTGGGATAGGATTGGCCGGAGTTACCGTCATGCAATATGGGAAAAGGTCTCAATAGAGGTGAGCAACTTGAACCGCCCAAACCGGGACCGCACCGGATAGACAGGTTTGGTCCGGTTCTTGAGACTATCGGTCCGGTTCTCGATTCCTAAAAGCAGAATTGGTTTTTGGGCGGTCCGGTGCCCAGTTCCAAGAGAGAATCGGACCAGACCGGACCGACTATTTAATATATATTTTTATTTTTTTCTTTAAAAAAATTAATAAAATGTGAACTTCGTTATCATAAATTCATTTATAAAAATTAGTAAAATGTGAATTAAACCCTAAGTAAACTTCATTTACATAAATTCATTGACAAAAATTAGTAAAATGTGAACCAAACATTAAGTGTTTAACCCAAAAAAAAACTAAATTCTAAATGATCGGTTCTATTGGAGTGAAATGGTTCCCAGTTACCGGTCCTAGAACTAACTAGTCTGGTCCGATCTGCGGTTCCCAAATTTGGGAACTGGTTCTCTCGGTCCGATTCTCGGTTCCACCTTGAAACCGGACCGGATCGGGAACCGATCACCCTTAAGTCTCCACGTTATCGAAAGGTGACATTGCAAAACTTGAAACATCGGTGGGGGAAAATCGCCAAAATCCAATAATTTAGGGGGCGAAGTGCAATTAGCCGAAAGTATGAACACACGTGTAGAACGTACGCGAGGAATTGCACGCGTTGAGAATAAAACCAAAAAAAAAAAAAGGCAAGTGACTTTCGACGAATCAATGCATTTGAAGGGAGAAAATGTTCAATAGAATCAAAGCACCACGTTAGCCACAAACATGGCACGAATTTATTCAATTGGGTCACTCACGGTCTTACACGTGGTAATTTATGTTTTTTATTACAAAATTTGAAATGGCCGCCTAGCTCTTATCTCTCCTTCTGCAACTCACATTTTCCTTTTTGACGAAAGAGGAGGACCAAAAATCGCTCCTCGCTCGAATGCTCCTTCGCCCAACTCCACCTTCATCCTCTCCCCCTCGCCTCTCCATTCCCCTCCTCAACGCCTCGCTCTTGCCAAGACCCGGACCCAACCCACGCCAAGACCCCCGGGATCTCGCTACTCGTCCCTGAAGGACCTGTCACCCAATATGACTATGAGCACTGGTTCACCGTCATGGAGTTCCCCACCGACCGCAAGCCCTCCGACGAGAGATGATCAACGCTTACGTCAAAACCCTAGCTTCTGTTGTCGTAAGGTACATGGTAGAAGACGAACCGACTCGAGCAAGGGTAGCAGTCTCTTGCTCTTTGAAATCATGGGTAGTGAGGTCTTGACTTCATTTTTTTCTAATGACTGCATTTACCTCTATTCTAGTGGAGTTGACTTATGCAGTTTATGATTGTGCTCTTCAGATTAATTATATTGCTGAGCTTGGTTGAGATCTTTACAATTATACTAGACATGGCTTGTGTTATTTGAATTTCCTTACACAACCTCAGTTTTGACCTTGCAGAACTTCCACCAAGAGCTTTGCTCGAGAGATTTGCAAAAGAACTCCGCCGTCCCCTGGTAATCAACTGGTTTATCCCAATTTTTATTCCTCTATTTGGGTACACCTCTTGGTGCCTAAATAAATACACAAGATTAATATTTTTTTCCTTCTTTCATTCATGTCTAGGGTCTTCGGCTGTTCAACTTGGATATTATCTATGAACATGGAACCAGAGATCACTATGATGTCATTCACATCAACTATTTTCCAGGCAAGTCACGTGGACTACTCCATTCTTCGTGCTCCCAATAAGCTCCCATAGCAAATGGGAGTCCCTGTCTCAGCACCTTAGGGAGCCGTGCTATGACAAAAAAAGGCATTCCATCTTGCCCCTGGATTAAGGGCATCATACCATAAGACAAGATGTGCAAGGAACTTCATCTATAGGGACTCGTGAGCAGATGGGTTTTTTCATGCTTCATCTGAAAAGGAAGTCCTCATGTGCCTGGCATCTTAAATTCCTTTCCGGTTGGTATTTGACATTCCGACTCATTTTGAATCACAGGCTCTCGTTTTATTTTTGTTGCCTTTACATGAGCTTCCATGTAACCAAACAACTTTTGTTTGCAAATGGCTCTGTGCAATTTTCCTTAGTTGCTTTGGAGAGATGGGATTGAGAATGCCGCGTTGGCATCAGGAATTTTCGTCGTGCTCATTAGAGGGTGTCAATAGCGGTTCAGTAAATATAATACCCAAGACGTAATTTCCAAAAAAACAAAAAAATAACTGATTACACCCAAAACCAGGTTGTTGTAAGCAGAAATGGCATTGTCGATACTAGGAGTAGTGAACCGTACAAGTCCCACAAAGTTCTAGGCACTCTTTTAGGTAGAGTTTTGTTTTTATTTTTGGGAGGTAATGACGTGTGTGGTCCCTTGATTATTTTTTACTATTCAATATGATCCTTGAACTGGTTTTTTGTTGTTCAATCTGTCCTTAAGCTTTTAAAATCCACTTAATGTAGTCCTTTCGTCGAAATTCCGGACAGTTTATCTTCCGCATCAGATTATGGAGCCATTATTGCGTATAATATAGAAAGACTTGATGCAACAGTGCCATCCAAAAGACGAAATCTGAGCATGAGGATGCTAACAACAGTTGCTACGGCAGCAGTTGATTATCACAATCTCCGACGGCCGGTGGCGCCTCAATTGGTCTCGAATAAGCAAGAGGTGTCGTGCGCAATTGGAATTCAAAGGTTTGACATGGTGAATACGATAAAACAGGCAGGCCTTTTATAGAGAAATTGAGGAATGAGGTAGATCGTCAGACCAGAGGGACTAAAATGAAAATTAGACAGAAAGAAGTGGCGAAATCTTTAACTTTCCCCGCAATAGCCGCTCGCGCAGTCAACAGGAATCAAAGAAAAGACAGCTCAGCAGAAATACAGCTCTAGTCATCCTTAGAACAAGTGGGCAAATCATGCATCGACAACAGAGCGCCATGGAAAGAGAAGTTGCAATTGCACCACCATACTGCAAAAATGGAAATCTTCAACACCTTGTCATCTACAATCGAATTTGACAAAGAGATCTAAACCAACATCTTGTTTCCCACATAACCTATGCAAACAGAAAAGATAAAGGAAAAAATAGTTTTTCTTATCTACCCCTAAACATTATATATAGCACCAGCATAATGTCACAATTCAACCCCGCAGAGAGAGGGAGACAGGTGTAGCAAATCCCTAATGGACTCAAAGACCATCGCCAGGAACTGGGCCGAGGGCCCTCATCTCTTGGGAGGTCTCTCATCATCGACATCGCTGTCCTCAGAATCATCATCATCCTCCTCCTCATCGTCTCTATCTGCCCTCTTCCTCTTCGTGGGCGGATCCTCCACCTTGCCACCGCCATCTTCATCCACCTCCTCTTCTTCCACTCCATCCTCTTCATCCTCGACCTCATCGTCTTCCTCGATGTCTTCTTCTGGCTCCAAACCGTTCTCATGTTGCTCCAGGTAGTCGCTGTTATCTTCGTCCTCGTCCTCAGCACGACTGAGCGACCGGACCACGTACTGTGCTCCACTATCCTCCTGCAGTTCCACCATTCCCAAAATTATATTGAGATGTCTTTAGGGCTTATAAAGATGCAGTTCAATGAGATCACAGGCCAAAGAAACAAGTGCTTTCAGGAAGATCTCGAGACAAGAACACATGATTGGATCAGGTCACACAGAATCGAGACATAAAGCCATTTGGGTTGGGTTTTCTTTTGGGGGTCCCTTCACTCTAAATGCCTAAAGCAAGGACCCGCATAAGTAGGTCCACAATAAAAATTAAAAATACAAACTTTAACAGAAAAAAAAAAAGCGACTATCCATGCTCTGGGTAGAAACGTAAATTGGCTTCGATCTCTAGGGGACTACAGGGTCTATCAGAGCAACATGTGTACATTAAATTTGATGTGATAACATGTAAACATGTAATACTAAAGTTTACACCTATCTTGAAAGCAAAGAAGACAACATGGTTCTATGGTACCGCAACAGAAAACAAGACAAAAGATAGATGCACCAACATGACCAATGTAAATTCAACAATCAAAACCCCCAACATGTACTCAAGAATTCATTCAGCAACGACCACAACGACAACAACACATGTGACAACCTATCCTTACTTACTCGTGTCAATAGTTGGCACTCATCACTTATAACATTTGACAATCGACATCCAAATGGGTCGAACCAAAGAAGAATGACAAGAAATTCCAATTCTTTCCATCAGACAAAAGGACCCCAAAAAACAAACAGAGGAAGTGAAAACCTGATGACATGTACCTCATTTCAACTCAGACAACACAAAAGAAGAGAGACCCACGAATTTAAACAAACACCCAGAAAGGAGCATATCAAGAAAACATCAACAGCGCACGCAGGACATCGGAACTCAAGAGCCGATCCACCCCACGATCGTCATCTAGATCTGGAGAAAAACCCAGTTGCTCAGTCAGAAGGAAAACCCAAGTCCCATAACTTCTTCACCATTTGAGGTAACAGAAAACCCTCCTCTAGATCGACAACCGACACGACAGTTTCAATCTCAATCTCTTCAATCACAGTTTTTTAGTTTCCAGGAAGCATCCGATCTTGAGCAGTAAGCATAAATCAGAACGAATCTTGAGTAAAGAAGGGATTTCAACTAAGATTTAGATTCCTGTCGTTTCATACCTCCTCGTCGGCCTCTTCATCGTCGCTCTCATCCTCGTCCTGGTCATCGTCGTCGTCGTTGCCGATGCCGATGCCGATGCCGATTCCGTTGCCGTTGACGTCGCCTTCGCCTTCCTCTTCGACATCGTCGTCGTCGTCCACGGAATAAACAGGCGGAGGCCCGCGGGACGACTGCAGAACCTCCTGCACAACATCAGCCTCGTCCTCGTCGTCGTCGTCGTCGTCGTCCTCTCCGTCGTCGTCGTCCTCGCCGTCGTCTTCATCGCCATTCTCTTCCTCCTGACTCTGCACCCCATCTTCCTCCTCCTCCTCATCGTCTTCGTCCTCATCGTCTTCCCTCAACACGATGACTTCGTTATGCTCTCGGACCTCAACCACCGGCTCGTCGGACCTCATGTCCACGATCTCCTGCACATCGTCGTCCTCGTCGTCGTCCTCGTCGTCGTCATCATCATCGTCATCCTCATCGTCGTCCTCCTCCTCGCCGTCGTCCTCGTCGTCCACGACGGCGCGCCCGTCTTCTCCGCCGTTCGCTTCCTCCTGGCTTTGCACGCCGTCCTCTTCCTCCTCCTCTCCATCCTCCTCGTCGTCGTCCTCCTCGACGGCGGCGGCGGCGGCGGCGGCGGGGGGGACGCCGTCCTCCTTCACAACCCTAACTTTCTCTTCCTCCTCGAACTCGATCTCCTCCTCCTCCTCGTCGGAATTCATCGCCGCAACCGCCACCTCGCCGCTCGCCGATGCGAGATTCCGGTGATCCCTCGGCTCGATTCCGGGCAAAAACGAACAGAAAATCTCGAGAAAATGGCAAAAAAAAATGGGGAAAAAATTTTTCTGGGCGAGGAGGAGCTTCTTCGATTGTTCTCGAGCGGGGTAGCTCTGCAACGCCGATCTGGACCGTCGGATCCGCGTCGGTCCGGATCGGTGACGTGGCGATGGATCGGACGGTGTGGGTTGGGGGATTTGTTTTTCCTTCGGGGCACTGATCGAGGCGCTCGCGTCTCCTTCGGTTTCCACTTTTTTTTAGTAGACGCGTCTCCCGGTTTGCCTCTTTGCGTCACGTGCCCGTCACGTGCCGATCCGGGGGGTGCCTCTCTCCTGCCCGCATTGCTGTGCACGGGTCTAGGGTTTTTCCTCGCGCCGTCGGATCTCGCGCGGTTCATCTGGGCCGTTCATCGGCCCAAGGGACGGTGATCCAGCCCAAGCGTTCCCCTTTTGGGTTTTTTTTTTTTGGGGGTTCCGGGCCCATGCCACTAAGGCAGGGTTTAACCCCCAATGAATATCGACCGTTGATTTGGCAACCCGAGTCATTCAACGGTTGTGATCGATGCGGTTCACAGTATCGGCGTGCCTAGCTTGTCCGTGGAGGAAACTCGCGTTCCACGGAGCCCGTGATATTTAGGCAGACATGGGCAGGGCACCGACCGCAAGTTCGCCGCTCAATCGGTCGAATCTGCTCGATCCTACCGTTATCGAGTGCATGGTACACATCGACATGGAGAACACGCAAATCTCGGGGATACACGCGGAGGTCTCGGTTAAAGGCAACGGCTCATGGTTGGTTATACTTTTGATTTTTCCTAATCACGGGTCCGGCGGCTCCTGGGCCCGGCCGGTTCGATCTAGTCTCGAGCGAGGGGGATCTAGTTACGAGGCCTGGCTCGGCCAGGCGAGCCCGATATGAAACTCTTTCCGGGTGCTCGCCCGACGAACGCTTCCACTTCACATCATCGAATCGATTTCACCTGCTCGACAAAAAGAAACGACATTTCCTGCGAAAAAAACAAAAAGAAAGCTCGCTTTGGTCGTCTCTCCTCGAGAGGAACCGTGGCCTTCCTTAGAGGCACATGCAAAATCTATCGTCTCTTTGGATTCGTCCACTCAAGTTCCGTTGCGTGAGCCAATTTTTGAGTCTCCATCTCGTCCAGCGCACACACGACGGGAAGAATCCAGAGACGGGAGCGAGATTGACATCGACGTGACATTTGGACACGTTTTATTTCGCAAAAAGAATAAACTATTACAAAAATATTCTTTAAAATGATTATTCATATCATTTATAAAAATAAATAAACAAAAAATATTAAGATATAAATTATTATCGACGATCATATTTCTACTATAGAAACGGAAGTTCGAGATGGAGGTGGGAAATACGGAAAAAAAATCTGGCGTCAAGGAAGAAGAGCCCTACTACACGGCACGAAGCCCTCCATGCCCTTTTGTCGACACCCCCTCGCGGTTATTCTAATCCCACGCTTCTAATTAAAAACGATTAGCCCGCGTTGGCAAATTCAAAGATGATTAACCTAGCGTTTTAACGACTTCCTTCCATTATTTTTTCTTGGTTAGTTTGCCTTTGGAAAAGTCGGAAGAAGCAATCCGAATGATTGGAATCGTCCGTTCGCATTGTTGAGTTTTCTTGCACCCCCCAAGACAATCAATACCAAAATTAGCACAACTTGGTCGAAATTCCACTTGCTTGGAGCTTAATCTCGATACCCAATTTCTGCACCTCCGGTCTCGGACTCGAACACCGACGATGTTATCCAAGTAACTTGCTTGAACAGCTTTCGAAAAGCACTTAATCCCGCAACTGCTTATAATGATATAATATCATTGATACGCGACATGTAATTTTCATTTGATTGCGAGCATCCATGGTCAGATGATATCGTAAAATTCGTACCTAACCACCTTGTCCTCGCATGTGTCGCGCACCTAATTTTCCTAGCAAATATGCCACGGTGGATTTGTTAGTTATAATCCGAAAAACAATAATTTCTCTATGACTACCATTTGGAATCAACATTAGCTCCATCATGCGGTCAAGTAAAATAAAACCATTCCCAATTGACTAAACTACCTCAAATTCTACCCTCCACGCACGTATTACTTGGTGATCAACATTGATTTTGTCACCTAATTAATAAATTAATTAATTCACTCCTCAATTACACCTAATTTTCAATTACGCCCCACCTAAATTGTTTGGTCAAAAGATATTTTCATATTTATTTTTATCTTCTCCCCCAATATTTATAAAGTCATTTATTATTTATTCCCCGACAAATCCGCAATCATTTAATTCCTCCCTATCTACCTCCCTCACCAAACACTCGGAGGCGCGAGAGACATAAGAACGGACCGGTGGCCGGATCAGGAGCGACCGGCGGCATCCCCAGCCCGATGTGCCCGCGGTGGTCGGCGGCGGCGGCCTCCTTCCGGTGGCCGGGATTCGACTTCTCGCTGCCGGCGTTGGTCTTCCGGTGGCCGGGTTTCGACTTCTCGCGCCTCACGGCGGGGAGCTTCCGGCTGTTCGACTTCGTGGTGGACGACGTGCTGTGGGCGGTCATCACGGTGCTGGAGTCCCTCGCCCTCGCCGCGATGCTCTGCTTCTTCTTCGTCTTCTGCGGATGCACCCTCTGACTCGCCGCGCGTGCGTGCGTGCGTATATGCTGTGTGGTTGTGAATTGATGTTTCCAGGAACGTTCACTGGTGAATCTAAGAATTTTCATGGGAAAGATTTTCACGATCGGTCGAGATTGTGCTTGCCTTTGAGCTCGTAGTTTCGGTGTCGCTCAGGTGTTCGACTGAATGCGTGAACGAGAAGAATTCATCGCCGGAGTCTGGTCGTGCGATTCACGGTTTCTGGGGATTATGCGGCGTTCGATTCGGTTTCATTTCGGATTCAATCGACCGGAAAATCGAAACGTTTTCGCGAATCGATACGAAGTTCCGGTTGCAAGAATTGGTGCATGATTGGGAATGAGATCCTCAGCCTCCATTCTGTGTGTTCTTATTGACTATCATCTTCTTTTCCTGTATACATAACCCAATGGTTACTTCTGCTTTGCAAAACATGACATTTTCCCAAGTAGCTTTGGGATTTGGATTATCGCACGCCATTACCGAGGCAGGACACACCGACAAGCCGGCGTCGTTCGATTTGTGTCGAGCCGCTCTCGCTAAGCTCGCGCAACGTCTAACAGCTAAGGCCTCCGCGAGGGGCCTCGGCGTTGCGGTTCCGGGCCGCGATAAGGTTGTCCGAGAGGTGGGCAAGGCTTTTGATTGTCCCCTTTTGTTGCTGTGCTTGTTAGCGCTACCTAAGATTGAGCCGTGCGACCTTTCTCGAGCACGTCGCGTGCGAACTTCTGCTGCCCCGAAAATGGGCACCATTGTCCCAAAAAAAAATTCGTAAATTTATTGTATCGCCGCTAATTGAACTCTAATTTTTTTTTTAATTTGGCTAATTTACTTATTATTAATATCACGAAAAATCCCAAGCCGTTACGTCTGCGATAAATTTACCAAAAATTAATTATTTGACCATAAAAAATCCCAAACTGGTACACATGCGATAAATTTATCTCAAACTAATTTTTAAACCATAAAAAATTTCAAACTGGTTGACAAATTTACCCTCCATTAGTTTCCATTAAATTGGATTAATACCATAAAAAAAATCATAAACCGGTACACCTGTGATAGACGAAGGGTAAAACCCCAAACCGATAAACCTGTCAATTGTCACGTATCATCTAATTCAACAATTTGACGGTAAATTAACGGAAGGAAAATTTATCAAAGGTATACCAGTTTGAGATTTTTCGTGGTATTAACCCATTTAGTTATAAACCTTCGAAAAAATATCACAAAAAATCCAAAACTATTCTACTTGTGACAAATTTACCCTGAACTTTTTTTTTGTGATACGAAAAGCCCCAAACTATGTCACTTATGACACATTTAGCCGACAATACTTTGGCCCACAGGTATTTTCGTCTTTTCCCTTTTTTTTTTCCTTTTCTTCTCTCTTCCCTCTACCAGCCACGACAAAGGGAAGCCGGCGAGGGCCGCCTTCGCCGGATCCGCACGGCGGAGGGAAGAGAGAAGAAAAGAAAAAAAAAGGAAAAAAACAGAAAAAGGAAAAAGACGAAAATGCCTGCGGGGCAAAGTATTGTAGGGTAAATATGTCATAAGTGGCATAGTTTAGGGTTTTTCGGGTCATAAAAAAAATTCAGGGTAAATTTATCACAAGTAACATAGTTTTGAATTTTTAGTGATATTTTCCCTAAACCTTTTGATGGTTTTTCAATGTAGTCATTATGGGTAAATTTGGTTGGAAATTGTTGACATGATGATCCAGTCAACGCTAGCTGTCATATGTGGCAAAGTCCTCGCTGACATGGACAATTTTCGTAAGTTTTTTAATTTCCTTATTTTTTTGGGTTTTTTCTTTCATTTTATTTTCCTTTGAATTTTATTTTTTCTTGTTTTACCTATTTCCCTCTTTGGTCATCAGGGCCTCAACGGCCCGCGCTTGTGGCCGTTGACCAGTAGAGGGAAATAGGAAAAGTAAGAAATTAGAAAGAAGAAATAAGAAAGAAAAAGAAAGATTGATCGGAAAATCTCTGTTATTTCCAATCAAAATTGATCGGAAAGAATAAATTGAAAAATCACCAAAATGTATAAAATCAAATTGACCAAATTAAAAAAACTAATAATTGAATTTGATGCCGTTCAATAAAGTTAGGACTTTTAGATAACTTTCTCTCAAATAAAAATGTTCTAGTCAAGGATGGACAACTTTTGAGCTTTCTTGCCCATGTGACGGAGAGTTTGTCCTAATGGTACAATTTGCCACATGGAGTGGCTGATGGAGAGAGATCAGGAGGTGCCATGTGGCCCCAGAGCAGCTCATGAAGCCTCACCATTGTTCCAAGGATGGAAACATGATAAAACCTCGATAATCGGGGCTGTTTTGAATTCTTGGTATTGGTTACCAAGGGTTTCTCATCAAAATTGGGGAAGCCGAAGCTTCTGATTAGGGCCATCCTGCATGTCCAACTTGTATGTCTGCGTTTCTTATTTTAACATACCAGTATTTGCATGCCTAACCTCTCTAGTTGGGAGATAGTTTTTCTTTCGTCACCCTAGGGAATACTCCTGTGTTTAACGTCCTAGAGTTTAAACGGAGTAGTTTTAGGACTTGCTTAGGTTCAACACGTCGAACAATACTTGTCACCTTTTTGTTATCGAAAAGTTACTATTGGGAAAATTCATTCTTCGATCAACATATTCAAAATGTATTCGATCAACGCGGAAAACGTGCCCAATAATCATCAACTTGTATCACCGATCGTATAAACATATCACATAATGAACATACCCAGCATTGCCATAGATTAAATGTCACTTTACGCATGAGAGTGATCTTCAATCGTTTTTGTACCCATTTACGTTCCGAAAGAAAAACAGAGAAGACGTTATATTGAAGATGTGTGTTATTTCACATATGTGAAAAATCACGTTGTTTTTCCAAGATGGTCTACTATTTATAGAAAAAAGCAAATAATCACCTTGTGGTTCATGGCCAGGTTTGGCCCATCTTGAGCGACCCACCTATTATGTTTTTCAGTTATCATGCATATTTAGAAAGTATGATCCAAAAACTTAAATTGATAGAGAGAGACCACATAGAACCTATTATCGAGCTTCGTGGGACAATATCTCAATACCCATTCTCAAGTGCAAGTCGAATTAGAAGTAGTAGAATTTTATCGAATGGAGTGAATGCACACGTGCGAAAGGGATAACGCTAGCTCTAATACCGTGTTAAAAAGTCCAACCCAAAAACTTAAACTGATAGGTAAAGAAAAATCACATAAAGACCCATTGAAAGATATATCTATAAGGATGATCCGACAATAACCTCTCGGAGCCGCATCACCATCCCTAGCACGGGCGATGACATGATGAGTACGATATTAATCTTCAAACACTACAAAAAAATCGGATTTTTGCCATGAAAATTTGCGACAAAAATTTTCGTTGGAAAATTTGCGACAAATTTTCCAACGAAAAATGAAATTCGTTGGAAATTTCCAACGAAAAATTTTTCGTCGCAAAAATCGTTGGAAATTTCCAACGAAAAAAATTTAGTCGCAAAAATCGTTGGAAATTTCCAACGAAAAATTGTTCATTGGAAATTTCCAACGAATTTTGCGACTAAATTTTTTTCGTTGGAAATTTTCAACGATTTTTGCGACGAATTAAAAAAAACCCGGTATTGTTAAGCATTTTTTATATTCGTGGGAAAATTCGTTGAAAATTTCCAACGAATTTTCCAACGAATTTTAGATCTCCCGGGCCATTATTTTAGTATGTACAATTTTCGTTGGAAAATTCGTTGGAAATTTCCAACGAATTTTCCAACGAATTTTAGATCTTCCGGGCAATTATTTTAGTGTCTACAATTTTTGTTGGAAAATTCGTTGGAAAATTTCCAACGAATTTGAATTTCCGGCAATTATTTTAGTGTGTACAATTTTCGTTGGAAATTTCCAACGAAAAAAAAATTCGTTGGAAATTTTCCAACGAATTTTTCAACGAATTTTAATTTTCCGGGCAATTATTTTAGTGTATACAATTTTCGTTGAAAAATTCGTTGGAAATTTCCAACGAAAACAAAATTCGTTGGACAATTTCTCAACGAATTTTCCAACGAATTTCAATTTTCCGGAAAATTATTTTAGTGTGTACAATTTTCGTTGGAAATTTCCAACGAATTTTCCCACGAATTTAAATTTTTCGGGAAATTATTTTATTGTGTACAATTTTCTTTGAAAAATTCGTTGGAAATTTCCAACGAATTCAAAAAAAACCCGGTACTATTCGGCATTTTTTTATATTCGTTGCAAAATTCGTTAGAAATTCCAACGAATTTTCCAACGAATTTCAATTTTCCGGTAATTATTTTAGTGTGTACAATTTTCGTTGGAAAATTTGTTGGAATTTCCAACGAATTTTGCAACGAAAACCCTACTTCTTCCTTATTCAACATTTTCGCGCTCGTTCAATTTCCACATTCAGAATCTCTCTCTCCTCTCTCTCTCTCTCTCTCTCTCTCTCTCTCTCTCTCTCCTTCGCCTTCACCTTCTCCCTGCGTCTCCCCCTCCGCCTCCCCCTCTGCCTCCTCCCCCGCTGCCCCCCCTCCTCCTCCGGCTCCGGCACTGGCTCCGGCGCCATGGACACCAAGACTCCGCTGCCCCCCTCCTCCTCCGCGACGTCGGCTCCCTCCCCAAAGGCGCCGCCGCGGCCATCCAGGGCCGCCCCCAACGCCGCCGACGCCCCCAACGCCGCCGACGCCCCCGAGGCCACCATGGGCCGTCCCCGACGCCCCCGACGCCACCAAGCCTCGTCGCCGGCGAGGGCCGAGCTCGCCCAGATCTGGGCGAGCTCGGCCCTCGCCGGCGACGAGCTCGAGCTTGCCCAGATCTGGGCGAGCTCGGCCCTCGCCGGCGACGAGGCTGGCCCTCGCCGGCGGTGAGGGCGATTTTTCGACCCAAAAAAAAAATTTTCCGCAAAAAAAAATTTTCCCACAAAAAAAAGAAAATTTCCACCAAAAAAAAATTTTTTCTATGGAAAAAAATTTCCACAATTTTTCGACCAAAAAAAACATTAGTAGTTTCCAACGAAAAAAAATTCGTAGGAAAAAAAAATTCGTTTCCAACGAATTTAGTCACGAGTTTTCCAACGAAATTTCCAACGAAAATTAAAATTTTTCGTTGGACAAATTTCCAATGACTTATTACCAACGAATTTTTTTTCGTTGGAAAATTCGTTGGAAATTCGTTTTTCCAAATTTTTCGTTGGAAATTTCGTCGGAAAAAATCAGTTTTTTTGTAGTGAAACCGAAGTTGTCGTTGCTACTGGAGATTGACAATGGTCTTGCCCTGCAGCTATTTGCTCTAGTGATTTCAGTGAGGATGGCGCTTGGAATGCTCTTAGACATATAGAGGAATTAAAGGTGTACAGGATCCTCGCCGCGCAGATCGTCCTCACCACCATCGTCTCCTCCGTCACCGTCCTCTGCACCCCCATCAACGGCCTCCTCCTCAGGAACTCCGGCCTCTTGCTCTTCCCCATGTTTCTCCCCCTTATCTGAGTGCGATCGCTTCGGATCTCATGATATCTGTTTCTGCTGATGTTTGGCTTTTCTTTTCGTGCGTATTTGGTGCGTGATTCAGTGAAAACTGCCTGCATTTTGTCGCGATTCGTGAGTGGCGATGCCGTCGGTGTTTCATTGAGTTATGCGGATGATTTCGGGGAATTGTTTCTGATTGATTGGGCTCGGTGTGGGTGGATTTCATGTAGAGCAGGGAACTGGATTTTGATGGGGTTTTCTGATGGTGGTGGTGCTGTTGCAACTATCAATGTTCTTCTGTGTCTTTCTGGTGTATTTTTGTATTTGGTGTTGTTGCAACTAATATTTTTTTCGAATTATTTATTTTCTTTTTGCATATTTTTCCTTCCCTTTTTCTTTCCGGTTGCCGGACCTCGGTCACCGGCTAGAGGCTAGGGTCGGCGAGGTCTAGGGCAAGCCTCATCGGCCACTGGCGAGCCTCACCCTTGCTTGATTTATCGAGGGTCGAGCCCCACTGGCCATGGGTGAGGCTTGCCCTCACCTTGCCAATGACGGCGAAGGCGAGCCTTGCCATGGTAGGGCAAGGCACGACCTCGTCGAATCCGGCAAGAAAGGGCCTTGCCCATGGCCGGCGAGGGCGAGTCTTGCTAGCCCAATGCAAGGCTACTCTTGTGGCCATTTGGTGACCGGCTAGAGAAAGGAGAAAGGACAAGAAAAACAAAAGAAAATAAAAAACTCGAAAAAATATTAAAATATTATTAAAAGTTATTAACATCAACACCAGGTGTCACGTTAATAATATCATGCCAAAATTAGGCGGAATAACTGAAGTGACACCATATCAAAAAATTTAAAAAGTTTATAGTGGTTGAATTGCTACAAAACCTCATTTACTACAAAGCATGTACTGTTTTCTTTGATGTATAAATGTCTGCTCTAACTTTCATTTTGACAGTTGAAATCTGACTTTTATTTGATATTGAGGACATTGAGAATTGCTACTTTTTAAAAAAAGGATATTTTCATTTACGATAAAGTCGTTATTATTATTTTTTTCATAATTTCGTTTATTTTTGTTTTGAGTGATAGTTAAAAAGAGTTTTTGAGGGCTTGGCCCTTGAATTTGCCGGACGTGTGGCAAATTAATTTCCATCTTTCAGCACATTGATTTCTTTCCTCAATTTCTATCTTTCTGGGATTAATATCACGAGTTTCCGTTAAATTTTACCGTTAAATTGCTGAATTAGATGACATGTGGCATTTAATAAGTATACTAGTTTGGGGTTTTATCGCTCCGTTTGTTATAGGTTTACCAATTTATAATTTTTCGTGATATTAATCCAATCTAATATAGGGTAAATTTGTTATAAGTGTACCAGTTTGAAATTTTTTGTGGTCGAAAAATTAGTTTGGGATAAATTTGTTACGGATGTACGAATTTGGAATTTTTAGTAGTCAGAAAATTAATTCAGAGTAAATTTGTTGTCCAAAATTTTCATGGTATTAACCTATCTTTTTATTTGTCACAAAGATGAACAGCCCCAAAATAACGTAACTTTATTATATCTTAATTATATCCCTCCGTTTTAAGGAAAAAAATCACACAAAGGATGGTCTTTTTTTTTTTTGGTCGAATACAAAGGATGGTCTTTAAATGATGCAGTATTAGGCGTTACGTGTCAGTAAAGATATGGCTCTGAGTATAGAAAGTATCAAACCCTAATAAATTTCTTCCATACAAGGAAGCAAGCTCAACTAGAGGTATGCAAAGGAATCGGAAACCGCTTAGACCACCCGAAACTGGACTGCACCAGCCTGGAACCGGTGGTTCTCATGAGGATCAGTCTGGTTCCCGGTTCTAATTTACTGGAACCGGTAACTACCGGTCCCGTTCTCGATTCTAGGTGTGGAATTGCCCACCCGCCCACCTGGATCAGACCGGTAATATATATACATATATATAATTTTTTAGAAAAATTTCAACCAAAAAAAAAAGAAAACATTTTTAGAAAAATGAAAACCATAAAATCCCTAATCTAAAGCTCGATTCTCAACTCCTATCAACTCACGGCCGCACTTTTAGCCATTCATCACCTCCTTCTCTCACTCTTGGTCACCTCTACTTGTGCAAAACTTGGTGGAACCGGTTTCATGGACCCACCTGAGAACTTGACCGGATCGACAGTCTGGTGCCCTTATCGATCCATGGAACCGATGGGCGGTTCCCGGTTCCATGCCGGAACCGCCCGTCCGGACCACGCTCACCTGTAAGCTCAACCTCCATTTAAAGCATCAACTAGCACACAATTCTACATAGAAAGAGTTCTTTTCCTTACTACCCTCTTCCAAAACCTCATCACGATCATCATCTCCTCCTAAAAAAAACTCCAGTTATATGAAGACTCCAGTGCTCTTCGCGCTCCTCTCGTTCGCTCAAATTCTTCTCGTTGCCTTCCTCCCATTTGCATCGGCCCGCGCCTCTGGACTATCGCCGGACCAGCAAGAAGGAATAAACAGAAAAAATATATATTAAAAAAATATTTAAAAATTTTCACGTCAGCGCCGGCCAGCCAAATGGACTGAATTGGCAAAAAATGAAGGGTTAATACCACCAAAAACCCTAAACCGGTACATGAGTGATAATTTCACCTCAAACTTTTTTTTTACCACAAAAAACACAAAACTAGTACACATGTGACAATTTTACCTTGAATTAAAATTAAAATTTTTTTATTTTTTTATTTTTTCTAATTTTTATTAATTTTTATTATTTTTTCTTTTCTTTTTTTTTCATCTTCAACCTTTGGCCGGTCGCCGGACCGGCGACCGGCTAGAGGCAGAAGCCAACAAGGTCAGCCCCGCCGGCTGCTAGCGAGGGCTGCCCTCGCCAGCGTCGGGCGAGGTTGGCCCTGGCCGGCGTCGAGCAAGGGCTGTCCTCGCCAACATCGGGCGAGGTCGGCCCTCACCTGGGCGGGCGAGGGTTGTCTTCGCCTGCCCAGGCGAGGTCGGCCCTCGCCAGCATCGGGCGAGGGCTGTCCTTGCCCGCCCAGGCGAGGTCAGCCCTCGCCTGAGTTGGGCGAGGGCAACCCTCATCGGATCTGGCAAGGGCGGCCCTCGCCTGAGTCGGGCGAGGATAGCCCTCCCCCGACGCTAGCAAGGACCGACCTGGCCTAGGCCAGCAAGGACAGCCCTCGCCCGATGCCGGCAAGGGCCGACCTCACCAAATCCGAAGAGGGCAGCCCTCGCTCGATTGAGGCGAGGCCGACCTTGCCGGCTTCTACCTCTAGCCGGTCGCCGGTCCAGCGATAGGCCAAAGGTTGAAGATGAAAAAAAAAAAATAATAAATTAATTAACAAAAATTCGAAAAAATAAAAAAAATAATATTAAAATTTTAGGTCAGGGTAAAATTATCACATGTATACCAATTTGGGAGTTTTTTGTGGTATGTTCATGGTAAAATTATCACAAGTATACCAGTTTGGGGCTTTTGGTGGTAAAAAAAAATTGGGGAAAAATTGTCACAGGTGTATCAATTTGGGGTTTTTTGTGATAAAAAAAAATTCAAGGTAAAATTGTTACGCATGTACTGGTTTAGGGTTTTTGGTGGTATTAACCTAAAAATGAAAAGGTTTATGACTGAATTGGCAAACTTAAAAGGTTTAGGACTGAATTGGCAAAAGTGCAATAGGTTTATGACTTTTTTGACAATTTTCCCTGTCAAAAACACATAAGGGATAAATGCAACAATCACCTCCATGCGATTAGGGCCGTGGAACATGATACACATGTAAAAGAGTAGTTGTCTGTGTATCTCTTGTAAATAGTCCAACTAAAAAAAGTCCTAGACCTATTCCAAGCACATTTGTATCCAATAGAGGGGTATGCATGTTTATTTCATGAAAATGTTAATGCCCTAATCACCTTATCAGGCTTGTAGAGAGTGGATAGCCTTCGAGTCTTCAAGGGTTTCAATGGCTTCAAAGCTCCGAATCCATATAGATATAACAGTTTATTCTATAAAAGGGCTTGGCCCATCATGGGGCAAGACAATGAGGATCCATCATGGAATTCTTCTCATAAAAAAAAATGCTAAAATCTATGTATTCGTCATTTTTTTTTGGTAAAGATCTATGTATTCTTTATTAATCTCTCTTGTACCGAAGGTTCTTAATCCTTGCTACCTCAAGGATTTCAGATGCATTTCATGTTGTAATATCTAGTATAAGATCATATCAAAGTCACTGGCAGAAAGAATAAGTTGCATTCTTCCTTAGGTTGTTAGCCTCAACCAAACTGCATTCATCAAGCGATCACAGATTGCGGAGAATATTTTATCGTGCCAAAATCTCTTACACAACTGTCATAAGGGTGGCAAAGGTAAACATGTGGCACAAAGAACTACTCACTTATGCTTCATAGATGATTTGTTCTTTTTTGCTCACAAGGATGTAAATTTCGTCCAATGCCTTGGTAATGCACTTCATGAATTTGCAACTCTCATAGGACTGCCAGTTAACTCAGACATATGTTAAATCTTTTTCTTTGGATGACCAAGGATTTAAAGCTTCTTATATTGGGTCACACACATTTCTCCACATGTACCTCCCTATTGATATCTTGGTGTTCCCCTTGTTACTAGAAGGCTCACACATGCAAATTGCAAGAGTCTAGCTGACAATATCTTTAAGAAAATAGAAGGATGGGGCATGAATCATATAAGCTATGTAGGACGTCTCCAGTTGGCCAAATCGATCATTATCTCCATCTGTAGTATCGGATGCAAATGTTTTTACTTCAAAAGGAAATTATTTACAAGGTTGAGAAGAAGATTAGACAATTTTTATAGGCGGGAAATGCCGAAGTTCATCGTATAGAGTTGCATGGCAAGTAGTTTTCTCTCCTAAAAGGGAGGGGGGGACTTGGGCTACTCGGTCTAAAGTCATGGTACAAATTATTAATAGGCTGCACGTTTTGGAACCTCATTAATTATCCAACCTCTTCCCTATGGAGTAATTGGGTTCATAGCACTAAATGAGAGGCACTATAATTATGCAGCTCAACATTAAGTTAGTATGGCCTAGAGTTGGTGAGGTCTTCTTAAGCTGAGACTTGCTATGACTTCGGCAATCTCTTGCTCAAGGTACTATTGCAAAGAGATTTATGATGAACTCAGACATGTAGGACCGGTTGTGGAGTGATATGACATAATTTGGACCGACAGTATTAGCAAGCACAAATATATCGGCTAGCTTGTTTGCAAGGTCTTAAAGACAGCAGAAAAATCGTATCACGATGGATGCCTTTAATTGATATTGTAATATATGTATGACCAGGAAGTATATGGCATAGTGTCCTCGCACTAAATTGGGATTTGGTAATCTCTAGGAGGTTAGATTGATGAACTTCAATAGATGAATAGGGTTACTATGGGCAAAGACTTGACAACATGGCTTCTTAGCAATTATATATTGCACTTGAATAGAGCGCAACCACAAACATTTTAAAATTAAGTCAACCAATATTCACATTATTTTGGCTAGGGTGCATGAAATTGTAAGAGGTAGAGGTTCACTCAACCAAAATTCTAGACCTTCCCAAGCAAATGTTGTATTGACTACTATGTGGAGGTTTCACATCTCAATTTTCTCCCCTAAGCTTCTATACTTCATCTTATTAATGAAACTTTCATTTTCACCAAAAAAAAGAGTAAAGAGCCTGTCTTCATTTGACATACTGTGGCTAGTAGAAAGGATAAGTTTATGGTGGTTTAATTGCTACAAAACCTCATTTATGACTAGTGTGAATGCTTATTTACTACAAAGCATGTAATGATTTCTTTGATATATAAATTTCTGCTCTAACTTTCATTTTGACATTTGAAATCTGACTTTTATTTGATATTGAGGACTTTGAGACTTGCTACCTTTTAAAAAGGATATTTTTATTTACGATGAAGTCATTATTTTTTTTTTCATAATTTCGTTTGTTTTTGTTTTGAGTGAAAGTTAAAAAGAGTTTTTGAGGGCTTGACTCTTGAATTTGCCAGAGGTGTGGCAAAGTAATTTTCATCTTTCAGCACAATGACTTTTTTCCTCAATTTCTATCTTTTTATACAAAGATGAGCAACCAAATAACAAAACTTTATAACATCTTAATTGGGTTAATTCAAAAAAAAAAACCCCAACTTTATCTTGAGTGACAATTCCCATCCAAACTTTTTTTTTATCTCATAAAAAATCACCAACTTTCACTTAAATCTCAAATCTGACCAAAACAATTTGAAAATTTCACATCATGAGACCAGATTTAATACTCGAGTAAAATTTGGTGCTTTTTATTGAGATAAAAAAAAAGTTCCGGCCAGAACTGTCACTCATGGTAAAATTGGTGCTTTTTTTTATAAATTAGCCCCATCTTAATTACATCCCTCCATTTTAAGGAAAAAAATCAGTCAAAGGATAGTCTTTAAATGATGCTGTTTTAGGTGTTGTGTGTAAATAGAGACAGGGCTCTCGATATAGAAAGTATCAAACCCTAATAAGATTTTTCCATATGAGACAGCAAGCACAAACTCCATTTAAAGGATCAACTACCAAACAATTCTACACCGAAAAAGTTTCATTTCCTTGCCATCCTCTTCCAAAACCTCATCAGCATCATCTCCTTCTAAAACAAACTCCAGTAATATGAAGACTCCGATGCTCTTCGCACTCCTCTCGTTCGCTCAAATTCTTCTCATCGCCTTCCTCCCATTTGCATCCGCCGACCTCATTGACGACACGTGCAAGAAGACGCCGTACAGCAACTTCTGTGTCTTCGTTCTCAGATCTGACAGCCGGAGCGCCACTGCGAACACCGCAACCCTAGGCCTAATCATGGTCGACAAGGTCGACGCGAACGCCGAGGTAACTCTGGCCAAAATCCAGGACTTGCTCCGCGGATCCCCCATCCCAGGGACGAAGCAAGCGCTGGCCTTTTGCGAGGGGTCGTACAAATTTGCCAGAAGCGAGTTGGTGCCCTCGAGCAAGGATAGTTTGACAGGAGGCGTGTACAAAGTTGCCGTGGACAACATGAAGCGAGCCGCAAGTCAGGCATCCGAATGCGAGGCAGGCTTTGGAGGCAAGTCGCCATTATCGGACTCGAACGATTATGAGAACAAGGCCGCCTCGGTGGCTTCCGCCATAGCCAGTTTACTGCTGTGAGCAATGAATGATCGGAAGCAATGTTTTGCTCGGAAGCAAAATGAAAACTTTACCGTAATGTTTCTTAATGGAAGTGCAGTTTTTGTCTGATAATCTACGGATCATATCCAATACCAAAGCATGCTCATTTTAGAGCCGATCGATATGATAGATAACATTTCCATGACGCAGCGCCTCTCCACTAGCTGATAGATATACGAGTGGACAAATTACAACAATTCACGCCTAGAGTCCTTCCCTCCTAATTGACTTTACAAAACCCCTAACCCGGATTTGCTTTGTTTAGATGCTAATCGTTGCTGTTCTCCTATTTCTGCTAGTTAAATGAAAATCGGTTCGTTTTGACCAAAAAAAGAAACAAGCATTGCGCACGGGACACATCATGATACGTCACATACTCAAAAGTTTCGAATGGATCATCTTGGTTTCAAGGTGTCTGAGTTATATGGAAGTGAAAACATCAAACTTTCCAGCAAGCTTTAATAAGTTAATTTTGTTGTATACACATAAAGTACAATATCACCTTTGATGCTGGCACCAACACGCAAAAGATCATATACACCTCATCGATCAAAAGGTAGATATACTTTTTCAAATTATAAACGAAGACAACATGATTGTTTACATGTCGAAAACACACAAAAGATAAATGGAGCAATCGCCTCCAAGCAATTAGGGCTTTAGAACATGATACACACATAAAATAGTAGTTGTTTGCGTATCTCTTGTAAATAGTCCAACAAAAGAAGTCTTAAACATATTCCACTTATTGCAATTCAATTCTAAATCTTTTAATTTAGTCAATTTAATCCTAAACCTTATAACGCTTTATCAATGTAGTCCTTCTGGCCAAACCGAAAATCGCTTATGTGATCACGGGCCATTCTACGTAACATAACTGGTACTGATGTTACCCTTCGACACCTCCAGGCAAGGGCTTGTCTGTGGCTTTTCTTCATTTTATTTATTTTAATCTTTGTTCATTTTCTTTTAAAAAAAACTTTTGGCCTTTTTATATTGGTAGTCTAATTTAAGTAAGATTTCAGGTAAAAAATTAGGATTTAAATTAGAGAAATGATTGAATGACAATCTTTACTGTGAGAATAATAGTCTATTCTAGTCCAAAAAAATAATTATAAATTGTTATGGGTCCACTCTTTTAAGAATTTATGGTTCACAACATGCTATTACTCTCACAGTGGCCCAAAGACTATTATGTTAGCAAAACTTTTTGAAAAAAAATGGTGTCGTTTTAGTCTCATACTCCATACTTTAGTTAAAGGTAATGTCACATAGAAGGAAGGAAATAATAAAAAGCCATCTCGACATTTTCCATTAGTCAAATTAGATAGAATTAATAAAGGGAGTTGATTGCACCAATTTGGCAAATTCTAGACTTTGATTGAAATTTTTTTCAAAATTATATGACTCAATTGCACTTCCGCAATAATTTTTAGGATTTTAGATGTAATTATCCCTTTTTTGCATAATTTCATCTATTTTTGTGTTGAGTGAAAGTTACAAGGACTTTTTGAGGGCTTGACCTTAAATTTGCCCCACGTGTGGCAAAGTAATTTCCATCTCTCAGCACCAACATTTCTTTCCTCAATTTTTTTCCAAGAAAAATGTTTGCAAAACCGTGTAACGGTTATACCTCAATCACAAATATTATGGATGAAAAAGAAAAGATAGAAGTAAAAAAATGCGCCCTCCCTTGTTTTTGTGGCCAGTATTTCACCATTATACTGTTACACGATCATGTCAGTGTTGACACCTATTTTTAATTTGCCCAAAATTAATTGCACAAAATTTAGGAATTAATTTTCTTTAATTCCTAAAACAAAAAATATTTCAATTTAAATGCATTGCATATAGAATTTAGGCACATTTGTATTAATAGGGTCTATTAGAGTAAAAATTAAATTAAAAAAAAATTTCGAGTCGAGCCGGGTCGAGCTAGGCCAACCCAGCCCTTTTCTTTTCTTTTTTTTTTTCTCCTCCTCCCCGCACGGGACTAGGCCCAGCTTCCCTTTTCCTTTTCTTCTCTCCGCGTGGCCCAGCCCGCTTCTTTTTTTTCTTTCTTTTTCTTCCCCCGTGTCTGGGCCTGGCCCGGCCCAGTCCCTTCCTTTCTTCTTCCCCCTCGCCGGTCGCTCTCTTGCCCCTGTTATCCCCTGTTCGCGACGTCACGCCGACGCACGGCGGCTCTGCTCCTCGCCGTCGCTATTTGGCCAGAAGAAGGCCGAGAGAGCACGCCAACGGGACTGGCATTAATTGCCAGTCCCGTCCTCCCTATTTTCCCGGCCTCCCTTTCCCCCCTGTTCGCCTCTGCTGCCTCGCTGAACCGGACCCCCTGCTCTGCTCTACTTTGCACCGGCCTGCCATGGCCACGAAAGTCATGGGTTGGCGTAGGCCTGTGCAGGGCATCGTCATTGCCAACGCAACGGAGCCGGGGGACGCCACCTATAAAAGGCCAGAGAGAGAGAGAGGGGCGGTCGGCTGATTTTGAAGAGATAACAAAGAGAGAGATAGTGAGCCGAGGTTCCGCCGGAGCAAAAGAAGAGCTAGCAGCGTCGCCGTCGCCCCCCTGTCTAGCCAAAAGCCCCTCCGTACGCGCCGTCGACCGGTGAGCTTCCCCGGGGTCCCGTCCGCCTCTGTTTTCCCCTGTTTTTATGCTTGGTTTGGCCGGGACCCGCGCCGGCCGTTTCGCGCGAGTCCCGGCCCATACCGCCATCCCCCGCCGTCCGTGTGTCATCGTCGAAGGAAGGTTCGATCGCCTGAGTCCACCAGTTCGCCGGAGGAGGTCGGAATCCCCCGTTTTTCCACACGCCCGCCAGGCGTTCGACGAAATGCCTCAACCAGGCTGGTTTTTGTTCCGTCGCCGTCCAGCCAACGGCGGTCCGACAGTGGCTTAGGTGAGTGGCGCAGCCCAGGGGCGGTCCTAGTCGGGCGATTTGGGGGCGACGCTGGCCTGGGTCGGCCGGCGGTCGGCCAATTTTGGCTTCGCCGGCGTTTTCCCCCCCACGGGTCCGTGAGTTCGGGTCAACGACCCCGGTCGGATCCGTTGACCGGGGTCGGTCCGGCCGACCCGGTTTGGATGACCTGACCCGGTCAACGACCCGGGTCGGATCCGTTGACCCGGGTCGGTCTGACCGATCCGGTTCGGCTGACCTGACCCGGTCAACGACTCGGGTCGGATCCATTGACCCGGGTCGGTTCCAACCCGGTCCTGCTCCGCCCTTTTTTTATTATTTTATTTTATTTTTTAAAAAAAATTAAAATTTAAAAAATTTATTTTATTTTCTGTTTTTCCCCTTTTTTTAAAAAAAATTCGTTTTTTAAATAATATAAAGATATTTTCAATTTTTAAAAAAAATTCAAAAAAAATCAAATTTTTTTATTTTTTATATTTTTTATATGATATATTTGTTGTTTTATTTTAATGTGATATTATTATGCATGTTTTTGTCTTGTTTAAATTAGAAAAGCCTGAGGTTGCGCGGTGGTATTTTGCATGCTAGTTTTTATTACCGTTGTATTATTATGCATGTTTTTAGTACAATTGCATGAACTGTTGCATTTTTGAATGTCATCTGACTTAGTTAAGGTTAGAACTTTAGGCTGCATGAATTATTGTGTTTTTGACTGCTAATCGTTTCTGATTACGCACTCGATTGATCATCTCACATGTTAGGAAAAAAGTCTTAAAATCAATTCAAATTGCCTGACAAATGTTTTCAGAAATGAACAGGGTAAAATGGTACCGAAAGGGCATTAGTTATCCAACTAATATAACCAAGTCCCCGAACTCAGTTAATCTCTGATTCGTAGGAATAGGGTGATTCTCCCATCACCTTATTTGGGTTTCTAATTGATCCACCCCAAATCGATTAGTGGCGACTCCTTGATATAAACCACTTGCATGTTAAAAACCTAAACCCCAAGTCGCAATATGGTATGGGCTTGAGAGAGCTCGAGTTAAGTCCTGAATCTAGACTTAGCACATACCAAGCAAGCCCCCCTTTCTTTTTGAATGTCGTTTGGAAAGCTCGGGAGTTCGATCGCGACAGTTAGCAGTGCACTTTTTTCAATGATGCCGTGTTAAGTGTTATGTGTCAACAGAGATATGGCTTTCAATATATAAAATATGATTAATATCATGAAAAACCTCAAACTGATATACTTATGACAATTTTACGTCGAACTTTATTTTTACCATAAAAAATCTCAAACTGGTATATTTATGACAATTTTACTCCGAACTGGTACACTTGTGATAATTTTACTCCGAACATACCATAAAAAACCCTAAACTGGTACACATGTGACAATTTTACCACGAATTATTTTTTTTTACCACCAAAAATCCCAAACTGGTACATCCGTGACAATTTTATCCCGAACTAATTTTTTAATGTTATTTTATTTTTTTGAAAATTTTTATTAATTTTTAATTTTTTCTTTTCTTTTCTGTTTCTTTTTTTCCTTCACCTTCAACCTCTGGCTAGTCGCCGGACCGGCGACCGGCCAGAGGCAAAAGCCGGCAAGGTCGACCCTGTCGACCGCTAGCGAGGCTCGACCTCGCTGTTGTGGGGCGAGGCCAACCTCTCCAATGCCAGCGAGTTCAAGCCTTGCCTGATCTGAAGATGAAGATGAAGGAAAAAAATAATAAATAAATAAAATTTTTTGAAAAAATAAATAAATAATTTCGAAAAAAATATTTAAAATAATATTAAAAAATTAGTTCGGGGTAAAATTGTTACAAATGTACCAGTTTGGGGTTTTTGGTGGTAAAAAAATAGTTCGGGATAAATTTATCATAGGTGTACCAGTTTGGGGTTTTTTGTCATTAGTTCAGGATAAAATTATCACAGATGTATCAGTTCGGGATAAAATTATCACAAGTGTACCAATTTTGGGTTTTTTATGGTATGTTCAGGGTAAAATTGTTAAAGGTATACCAATTCGGGGTAAAATTATCACAGATGTACCGGTTTGAGGTTTTTTATGGTAAAAAAAAAAGTTCGGGGTAAAATTGTCACTAGTATACCAGTTTGGAGTTTTTCCTGGTATTAACCCTATAAAATATCAAACCCTAGTAGATATCTCCCATGAGAGGAATCAATCACCACCTCTATTTAAAGGATCGACTAGCCCGCATTTCTACACCAGAAGAATTCCATTCCTTACAATCCTCTTCCAAAGCCTCATCAGCATCATCATCTCCTTCAAAAACAAACTCCAGTAATATGAAGACTCCAGTACTCTTCACACTTCTCTCGTTCACTCAGATTCTTCTCATCGCCATGCTCCCGCTCGGGTTTGCCAACCTCGTGGACCTTACATGCAAGAAGACGCCGTACACTGCCTTCTGCGCCACGGCTCTCAAGTTCGACCCCCGGAGCTCCACCGGGGACACCAAAACCCTAGGCCTCATCATGGTCGACGAGGTCGAAGCGCACGCTAAGTTGACTTTGGCCGAAATCAAGCACTTGCGCAGCAAGGCCCGCCACCCGAGGGCGAAGCAGGCGCTGAACTCTTGCGAGCAGTCATACAGAATCATCATAAGCGCGATGGTGCCCCCGAGCAAGGAAGCTTTGACAAAAGGCGACTACAAGTTCGCCGTGGAGTACATGAATGCCGCGGCAAACGACGCGTCGGAGTGCGAAGCGGGCTTCGGAGGAGGCTCGAAGTCACCGATATCGGGCTCAAACGATTATGAGCGCAAAGCTGCCTTGGTGGCTTCCGCCATTGCCGGTTTATTGCTGTGAGCAGTGATGATCGGAGAAATGAATCGTTAGAATAGTGAGGGTTGTATAAAAATAATGTATAGCTCGGAAGCAAAATGAAAACTGAATCGTAATGTTTCTTAATGAAAGTGCAGGTTTCGTTTGATGAAATGCTGTTAATTGTATCAAATACCAAAACATGCTCATTTTAAAGCTGATCGATGTGATATAGAAAAGGCACACATTATATTTTTCCTCCGCAAGTAAACAATTTCACACTCTTGATCATATATATGACTAGCTATTTGAAGTTCATTAAGTTAAATTTAGATTCTTAACAGTAATTTTTCCGGATTAATATCTGTCGGATATTAACAAATGCGTAAATGTATATATTTCCATGATCAAGAGCCTCCCCACTACCTAATAGATATATGGGGAAACAAATCACAACAATTTAGGCCCATCAGAGAGCTATTTTGTACACAGGATGCGTCATGTGAACTTGACACGAAGAGAAACTAGCAAATCGGAGTTAAGAGTTTTCAAAAAAAGATAAGAGATTTTTTTAATACATGTCAATTAGACAATATAATTGATCGGTTTACACAACGATACTTATTACAACAGATTGCGTGCGCGAGGGAGAACCTAATAATTTGGTAGACTTCGAATAGAGCATCTCAAAAAGTTTCAAATGGATCATACGTTAGCTTCAAGGTGTCAAGTTATAAAAGTGAAGACATCAACTTTCGGGCAACCTTTAATCAGTTCATTTTATCATATGCAAATAAATTACAATATCACCTGAGATGGTGGCACCAACACGCAAAAGATCACATACACCTCATCAACCAAAAAGTAGACATACTTTTGCAAATTACAAGTAAAGATAAAGTGATTGAGCCATCACCTCCTTGAAATTATAGATTTTGGGATTTTATCCTGTCATTTGTAGTTAAACTCTTAGATAATTTCCCTCCTTACCAAAAAAAAAAAAACTCTTAGATAATTTCCCTTGATCAGGCCAGTCTTTGTTAATTAGATCAATGCTTTTTGTTCATGCTGAGTGCAAGCTGAACTACCCACCATCATCATATCCCTGACACTTGTGCTAAAACCCCACAAAGAAAAATTTACAATAGGGCCACATTAAGTAGAGACATTAATAAAATACTATTCTTTTGATTATGCTACAAAAGAATCATTGATGTGATCAAAGAGCATTGAAAAGCATGTCCAGTAGAATCATCTTTAGATTCATACATATGGAATGCAATTTACTCCCTGTTATTAAATTTTTAATGGGTGCAATTCTAGTCCTAAACCTTTTCAACAAAATGAAACCGAGCTTTGAACATTTCAATTGGTACGATAAAGTTTTGAATCCTTCCCAAAAGGCGTAGTCAAATACTAGAAATGTGACCACAAGTCCATCCAACCTAAGATTTTCCATGCGAGCAATTCGGTTGCGCATTCGGTAATTTTCAATATTAATGATTAGAAAGATTTGATTGTGCGTTTTAAGGAAAGGTAATTTGCACTTGATTGTGCTAACCAAAAAATGCTAAGAACTCGAATACATTATGTACATCAAATGTAGGACTTTCAATGAACTTTTCTCTACCTTGCTCTGATCATGCCTGTAGCAAAAGTTTATCGCAAACAGACATTCTCCTTATGAGTAGGATTATGTTCTCTCCTTGTTTTTTGATGTGGCAAGTTTCTTGTGGAACTCCTCACTTCAGTGTATAAGTCATAAAAACAATCATTGAAGGATCTAAAAACTAAGCCGCATAAAAAAACACGGAATTAAATCTTGTGTTGTGAAATACTTGTGCACGGAAACACTTGAATTTGCTCTTTGGTGCCACGGTTTGGTGATATCATGAAGATCATTCTATAAATCTTAAAGCCAAAGTTGTATTTGTCATTCAAGATTGACATCGGTCTTTCTGTCGCTCTTTGGTGCCGCAGCTTGGTGTCCCTGATAAAGTTGTAGATAGGGCTTCGAATGGTCTTAGACATGGAGAAGTAAAAGGTGGCTTCGGCGCAAACTGACGTGGTTTCAAGCCTTGGGTGCCAAAGCACTGTTCTATATTGCATGGCAAAGAAAAATGGTGGAGATACGGAATCATCGTAGAGATTATACTTTGGGGAAGGTGTTACCCTCTCAGTGGTTAAATGGACCGCTAATTCAAATGACCTCAATAATGGCAACATCTTCAATAAAGTCTTACAGGCAAAAGCTTCTTTAATAAAGAATCTGTCTTGATATCAGATACTATGGCTAGTAGACGGGATAAGATTAAGGTGGATGATTTACTACAAACCTCTCATTTATGACAAGTGGGAATGCCTATTTACTACAAAGATTAACAGCCACAAGAAAACAAAACTGATGTGGCTAGCAAAGATCACCTAGAGGGGGTGAATAGGTGATCTTAAATAATTTTTATATTATTTAAGCAGAAATAATTGACCACAGTTGAATCTGAATAAAATACAGATTTAAAACAATTTATATAGACAGTGCTCTTAATGTGCAGTGTGTAAAGTAAGAGATAAGGGATAGAAAAACTGCACACAAGTTTATAGTGGTTCGGCTTATAGCAAACCTACGTCCACTCTCCTGCGCTGACAACCTACTGACTGGATTTCACTATGTAATCAAAAGGAATTACAACTTCTGAGTAATAGCACTTTTGTGTATGATAGAATTCTCTATCTCACACAATCACTCTTACAAAGTGTCCCTCAAGATCTTAATGTATAGCTCAAGAAAGACAAGAGAAAAGATCGGAATATACTCAGACTTTGGACTTGTTGATTTTCGATTTCGTTCTTCCTTTTGCTTCTGGTAGGTCTCCTTTTATACTCCTCCTCTACCAAACTAGCCGTTGGACAGTCTTCAGAGGATCATCTTCCAATCTTCATCTTGGACAGATTTATATAAAATGGATTGAGTAGCCATTGATTGACAAAATCTAAATCTCGCTGATTCTGATCGCCCATACAATCAGAATCTTTGTTTCCATAAGTAGAGTTTTATCCGTTATAATGCATACTTGTCATAATATTTGATTGTCAACCAATTAGACTGAGATTAAGTCTTTTAAAACCTTCATTTTGTGAAATCCATGCCAGATCACTAGCTATTGTGATTCCTTCTGAATGAGTTTTGCTTCTGCATCTGAAAAACTTCAGCGTCTGCGTTTGTATAATTACTGCGTCTGAAGAATTTCTAATTCAGAACTTGAGTCAGCGTAGATTTTCAGTAAAATCTGAATATTTCATAATTAGAGTATGAATGACTTTTATGGTAAAGTCTGAAGATCTTATATCTGAGTCTGAACTTTTAAAGTCTGATATTTCCTTCTCAACTTTCAGAGTATATTAACCTGGAATTGAATGCATGTCAGATTCACAAAATAAACATAGATAGTTTTGTCAGCTTCAAAATCCATTAGGAATTTTCCTCAACAAAAACTTGGTAATATCTTTAAAGAAAAAACTCAGTCAATGGATAGTCTTTGAATGATGCCGCGTGTCAAGTGTCAGCAGAGATGTGGCTATCAATATAGATAGGATCAATTTCTTCCGTAAGAAGAGCCAATCTCAACCTCAACCTCCCTTCAAAGGGTCAAACTAGCACACATTTTCTACAGCAAAAGAATTCCTTTCCTTACCATCTTAACCACATCAGAATTATCGTCTCCTTCTAAAACAGACTCCAATAACACATGAAGACTCCGATGCTTTTCACACTTCTCTCGTTCACTCAGTTTCTTCTCATCACTATCCTCCATTCGCATCCGTTGACCTTGTCGACCACACGTGCAAGAAGACGCCGGACACCAACTTCTGTGCCTAGGCTCTCAGGTCTGATCCCCGGAGCTCCACCACGGACACCAAAACCCTTGCCCTAATCATGGTCGACAAGGTTGACGCGAATACCAAGTCGACTCTGACCGAAATAGAGCACTTGCGCGGCAAAGCCCTAGACCCGAAAACGAAGGAAGGGTTGTACTTATACGAGAAGTAGTACAGAGTCATCATAGTCACAATGGCGCCAACAGGCAAGGACACTTTGATGAAAGGCGACTACAAGGCCGCCTCGGAGTACATGAACAGCGCGGGGTTCGGCACATTCGGTTGTGAAATGGCCTTTGGAGTCTCGAAGTTGCCAATATCGGACTCGAACGATTATGAAAGCAAAGCGGCCGCAGTGGCTGGCGCCATTGCAGGTTTATTGCCAGGAGCATTGATCATCTGAAAGATGGTTTGTTGGATTAATAAGGGTTGGAGAAAAAACATATGGCTCGGAAGCAAATATTAAATCTAATCCGTAATGTTTCTTTATGAAAGTGCAGTTTCTGTTTGATGAAAATCTATTGACAGTATCCAAAACTAAAACATACTCATCTTGAAGCTGATCGATATGATTGAGGACAGGCACGCACATTATAGTTTTCCTCCTCAAGTGAACACTCTTACAATTTTGATCATATATATGACTAGCTTTTTGAAGTTCACTAAGTTAAATTTAGATATTCAAACAAATGTAATTAGGTGTACAATTCCATGATCAAGCGCCTCGCCACTAGCTAATACATATATATATATATATATATATATATATATGTGTGTGTGTGTGTGTGTGTGTGTGTGTGTGTGTGTGTGTGTGTGTGTGTGTGGGGACTTACAAAAATTTAAGCCTCTCAAAAAAATATTTTGTGCATGGGATACATCATGTGATTTTTACAAGTGGAGAAACAATATTATTATACGAGTATCCGTAGATATTATTATAGCATATTGTCGTTGATTTAGCAAATTGATTAAAATGAAGAGATATTCTAAAATTAGGATACTAATGTAATTATGAAAACTTGTGAACAGTACTGAAAGATTGGTTTGACTTTGTTATCAGAAGTTGAGGGGGTAGATTGAGCAAATTGAAAATTTATGAAGTAGATTGCACATTTTGCAATAGTTTATGGACTATATTGCACTTTTTGCGATAGTTTAGAGATTGTAATAAATGTCGAAAAAGTCATAAACCTATTGTATGGCGGCCAAGAATTCATAAATGCGAGTTTGGGAGAAAATTAATATCATTAGAGGTCCTCAAGAGAACATCATCCCGTCTTTACTATTTCATCCATTTACTTATAATAAATATCAGATACAAGTAGTACTTTAGGGTTGGGTGTAAAGAAAGACTATAACTAAAAATACAGATAAATTTGTTTGGAAAGAAAATAAAAGTCATTGAAAAACTCTCAAAAGGGCCACATCATCTCTTTACTATTGATGCCCCCAATCACTTTAAAATATATAGACTATCAACACAAGTGCTGAAGATGTCATATCTAATCGAGACTAGCCACGACACTTGAATATCATTAAAAATTGTTCATGTTAGGACATTCATATTAGCAATTTCTGACTAAAATTGACTGGATTGACTGAAATGGCACAAATGCAAAAAACTTATGACTAAATTGACAAAAAAAAATGTTTGGAACTGAATTGACATAATTGTAATGTTTAAAACTTATTTGGTAATTTTCCCCTTAAATGATTGAAGAGTGACCTGATTAAATAGGTTCTAATATCCTAATTCAGACGTTGAATTCAGTTAACTTTGCTTTGAATCTCTTGTCGATTTACTTGCGAAGAAGGCAAGAAGTCGTGGCCATTCAGTCATCTTCAATGATTGAAAAAATAATAATAAAGAGGACGACTATGATATGTTTTCTCGAATAGACCGTGGCCCAAATGTCATGGTGGCTGCTCCGTTTACACTTGAAACTGTGGACACACAATTTTATTCAAGTACAAAGATCATGAACAGCTTCAATCCCTCCAAAACTAATTGTCGATTAAATCAATGTACAGATTCGAGAAGAACAATGGTAACGACAAAAGAGACACCAAATCTGATATAGTTTCCATATTGTATGTGTGTCGCAATCTGAAGTTTGAAGAGAGACTCCTCACCAGTTGTTCTGCAAATTTTACAAAGAACAAGTTGTGCTTTTGAACTAAAACCCCTAACCCCAATCCCAACCCACATATTTCATATAAGATAATTGCTACAAGGTGGAACCGAAGGTTCTGATGCGATTAAATTTCTACATAATGTCACAAAAATACATACAGACATACGTACGTACTTACACACTTACATTCGTACATACCTATGTATGTACGTACATGCTAAAATGAAATTATTCAGATTATCAAAAGGACAAAGCAAGTGCTTTTAACCCACACCAGATGAATTGTGGAAGCAACCTTATCAAGATAGCGTGCAATGCATGGTAAGCCAAAAACCACCCGCAACTCATGATCATCCGTTGTTTCTCTTTTTTACCTGTTATGGGTTGCCATGCATAAATACTGCGTTGCTGTATATACTGGAAGACAAAGCCAAAATCTATATTAGGGATTACGTGTTTCTCTTCTTAATGTGCAATCAAGAGACAATTGGAATTTTTCCCAAGTCCTAATCCATCTTTCAACCTCCCATCAACCTTCCACTTCCTCTTTTTTGTTTTCCCTTCATTAAGTCAAACAATGAACAGCTTCTTCTTCCTCACGCCCATCTTTCTCTTCAGCCTAACCATTGTATCTCTGCGAGCACCCGCTCTCTCGCTCGAAAAGAGCGTCGACTTGATCAAGAAGACTTGCAAGAAGACGCCATACCATGATCTATGCGTCTCGTCGTTGAGATCGTATCCTGGCAGCTCTGGCGCGACTGTCCACGACCTAGCCGGCATAATGCTGAACTTGACTTTGGCGAACGCGACTGACACGTTGAGCTTCATACAGGTACTGATCAATCAGACCGAGGACCCACAGCTGGAGATGCCGTTGGACTATT
The DNA here is from genome assembly GCA_031216235.1 of Syzygium jambos. Classification (NCBI taxonomy): domain Eukaryota; kingdom Viridiplantae; phylum Streptophyta; class Magnoliopsida; order Myrtales; family Myrtaceae; genus Syzygium; species Syzygium jambos. The sequence continues at coordinate 35,304,436 of CM062227.1, read as the reverse complement.
GTGCCGAGCTGTACATACCGGTTGTGAAGTACACGCTGCCTCAGGCCATCGATGCCTTTGACAAGAGTCAATATGGATTCGCGGAGTACGGAGTGTCGGACGCAGGAGACCAGGCCAACACATGCGAGAAGCAGCTCTCCAAATCGACAGCATCGTCACCGTTGGGCGATAGGAATAAGCTCATGAGCGAGCTGTGCGACGTGGCTGTGGCTATTATCGAGATGTTGCAGTAAGGTTAAAGTTAGTCTCCGTTGATGATGATCTCTCTCTCTCTCTAGCAACGTTCTTTAGAGAAGATGATGAAACGTTGCACTTTGAGTGAATGGTCTGATTCTGAAGATGATGATCATAAAGGATGTGTGAGAAGGAGCCATGAATCTTGCTTTGTCCATGACTTGGACTGATTATTTTCCTGTGGATTGATATTTAGTGATCATAATGTCGCTTACATAGGTGCTTATGCGAAAGAGTTTGATGTTCTCTCTCTCTCTCTCTCTCTCTCAAAATCTATATCATATTGACCAAATCCAATAAAATATTGCTTGTACATATAGGAAAGGGTAAGAATGAACTCGCCAATTTCGACTGATCTTCTCATGTTCAATTCTTCGGAGATCTACAATGAACAAAAGATAAGGAATGGACGTTACATATTAACATAATACTAATGCTTCAATCAAGACCAAGAATAGCTTTCTCAAAAATGGTAGGGATCTTGATTTTCCTAGTGCCATGACCCAATCATAAGTCAGGACTAGTAGCTGCTAATGAAGAAGAGAATCACTGATGCTCTTAAAATGATTTCCAGGGTTATTGAGTGTAGGTTTACGGGTACTGGATACATTATAAAGGTTGAATCGTGAGAGGCTGGGGCAAGACCGAGGTCAGGAAATGAGGTGATTAGTATTGTGCCTGAATTAGGGAATACGGTGAAGAAACCCAATTAGGAAGCAATGAGATCGAGATGTATCATGTCAGCAAGAATCATAAACAAAAGAGAAGCCGAACCTACCATGGTGCATGAAAACTGATCTATAATACCAGCATCGGGTCATAAGAGTCTTCATAACTTAAGTTACATTGCCCCACTCATCAAAACCTCAGATGGATGAATCAGTGGCGCATTATTTGAATGTTGGTCACCTAAGAGAACCAGCAAAATCTGAAATCAAACTGATATTTGGCCCCACAGGACAATAGAGCTAATGGGAGGGGAGTTCTCAGAACTGCTCTTGATCTGTCTTGCCAATATAAAAGTCACGTTATTGGGCAACACAACACCATTTATTACCAATCTCACCATCATACAAAATTCACACAGTTTGATGCATTAAATTCCTCGGGATCTCCAATATATATGCAGGGTTGACTGTATCAAGAAATCACAAAAACAGACTTGCAATTTCAGAGAAGAGAGTTGAAACAGATTGAACACCTGATCTTGATTTAAGGAATTCAATTCAGACATGACCAAGTGGACTTGGATCTAGCAACAGAGATTTTTTCAAAATAAGTATCTGCACACACGTGAGGCCATGTGCTGGACTGGTTGCTCACACTAACATGCTTACATCAAGAACACTCTCCTACTCATATCAAACCTGAAGGGTTACAAAATTGTATTGAAATGAAAACGAGGAGTGACAAAGTTGACAGCCCTCTTTCCGCACTGGTTACGGCACTCTCAAACACTGCTGAGAACCCACGTGCAAGTAGCCGTGAGGATTTACAACATCCGAAGCTAGCGAGCTCTTCTCAGCTTTCTTTCTTCAAATTACAAGTACATCAGTTCTAACTTATGTGACAAACGATGAAACAGATCTTACATATGCAGAGGAGGAAAACTAATTAATCCAGGAACATTTCAAGACAACAGCTCGGAAATTATCTTTTTGGCCAACGCGCTGCTAGAGAGGCAACCAATGCAAAGACAGAGCATCCCGCAACAAATAAACATCTCATGCGCAGGATAACTTAACTCACTCCCCCGACTTTGACGAGTATACAAAAGGCGATAAATTAACAAGCAAAACAGTTTGTAGTAGCCACCTGTACAGGTAAAAAAGGATCGCAACCGAAAGGTCCAAATCATCCTGCAACTCTATCTGGCTTTCCCTCTGCACTCAAACCAGCAACCTCCTCTACCAAACTGCGCAGATAATCGAGGAACGTCAGTTTTTATTTCCAAATTGAAAGCAATTGACATTGTCCAGAGAAAGAAACTGAAAGAAAAGGAACCCACCGGGGAGAACCGTATGCGGGTCCATTCATGTGAGTGATATATGGATTTTGGTTGTACTGAACCGATATTAGACCTCCAAGTGGTGATCCTGCTGACTCTGGAGATCCTTCAAAGGTCGCCACTGAGGATTTTGTTCTAGGTGCAATTCCTGCAAGAGCAATGACCACATCTTGAGAATACTGTGGCTTATGAACAACATAAACTATCAAACTGCTTCAGGAGAAAGTGAAAATCCACCAGCCATTTTAAAATCTAACTATTACCATATTGTGTCTATGCAGGATAAAACACTTGCAAAGAACGAGTCCATTGGAAAATAACACACTGATGCCGTAATATGTTCTGTAAGTTAACTACTTCGCAGCCCTCTTAATAGACAAATTACCAATGTCTGGAAGACAAGCTTCAACCGTGAGGAATAATAAGTCTCAGTAAGGAACCATGTCCATTTCTCCAGATGACATTAAATTGATTCTCTCTCTAAATAGGAAAAAGCGCACTATCGACGACACAAAATTAGTAACCAGTGGCATATGTACGCTTCTATTATCTAGTTTCAGTTTGAGCAACAACTAATTTCACAGGAAAATCTAAGCCATGAACACAAAATCAAAGTAACATTACCCTGAAACAGTATCACAAGCAAGAAAAGAACAGTGAACACCATGGCAATCACACTGTTCTGAGAAGACGATGATCCCCTGGCCATTTTTGCCTTCTTCAATGCCTTCATCCGCTCAATCCTCGCACGCTTCAACATCGCAAGTTGAGCAATTTCTTTAATCAGCTTTTGATCTGTGGAATCTAGTGATGGACCTCTCGGGGGCCGGGGAGGCTTAGCGGCCTTCTTATTGCTAGTCTTTTTCCGCTCTTCCTTCTGTGCACTGCCTGGGCTCTGTTCTCTGACTAACTTAGCCGTATTTCGAGCATCAACACCATCTGAGTTCAGTATGTTGACATAAAAACTGACACCATCTTCATCATTCACCGGACTATCATTAAGCCTCCCATAGACCTCACTAACTAACTTCACTTCTTTTTTGGTAGCAGAAGTAGAATCTTCGCTCGAACCTTCTTCACTACAATTACCACCAACTTCAAGATCAATGTCAAAATCCCTCTCTCTGTGTTCCATTAGAACCCCCAATCTGACACCTTTTCTCCAATACAAATTTAAAGGAGTTCACAACAACGGCAAGAGGCCTAATAACAGCTAGAATCTATTAATTAAGCTCTAAGACTCGACCCGATTCAGCAAGATTGCTTCGCCAGGGATACATGCCATGTCAAAGCAAGCAACTTTAACGGACATTTGAACCTTCATGAAGTAAACAACAATGTGGCAATTTAACTTGCAAAAGAGGCTATGATTTGACTTCAAATAACCCCAGACTTGCTTTGCAAGATAGAAACTAACTTCTTATAGAAGTCAAACAAGATACCAAACCCCTTTTCCACCTCAAATCAAAACACATGCGATCTTTGCCTATTTTTGAATTGCAATCCTGACTTCAACCACAACCTGCAAGTTTTCAGCAATAAACATCCATCATTAATCACAAAAAAGAGGAACTTTGCGCCAAAGTCAGGAACTTTGGGCCCAAAAACAGCCTCTAAGAGAAGAAAAACGAAAACCCAGAACAAGTCGATCACAAAACTTTCACCGGAAAAAGAGTTCAAAAGGACCCTCTAAACAATCTGCACAAATTACTTGGATACATCGAAAACCGCTCGCGCAAAATGGACGAAACCAAGCAATGGGTACCTTCCAGAGAAAGCGAACGAAGAGCCCCGGATCTTCTTCCACGCGGAGATGGCGACGATTTATGCCGAAAACCTTTCAAGCAGGTCCAGCGCGAGAGGGAAGGAGGCGAGAAGGTTCGAGGAGAGGCCGGGAACGAGGAAGCAAACTAATGGGTAAATCCTCAAATCTCTTTCTCTTTTTCGAATGAATTTGAAAATGACCAGAGGATAATGCGGGGAGACGCCATTCTCGAGGTGGGTGTCGAAGGAGATGGCGTCTTCCTAGGAGAGAGAGAGAGAGAGAGAGAGGAGGAGATGGGGGCGATGTTGTTGTGCAGAGGTGAAAGCTTCACCGACACATGGCGTGTCTTGTTTTTATATATTAATTTTGTCAGTCCCATTTTTCAAAATTTGTTCTTCTTCTTTTTTTTTAATATATTGAAAAAAAAGGTTTATCTGCTTAGGAAAAGGAAAATCGGTGGCCCCCCAATTTTGGAAAAATATTTATTGCTCATCAAACAAATTCAGTGGAACTTATCTGTCTCCTTGGCCGGAAAATGGAAATGTATTGCGGTGGTGCATTATCTAGCAGAGAAAATAGTTATATAAAATAGACAAAATCAAGTAAATCTCTCACATAATCTCTCGAATCTTCCATTTCTCAACTACTTTAATTTGATTTTTCAAAGTGACCCAAATTTTGAAGATGTCGTTTTTTTGCACATCTAAAACTTTTCTATCAACTTTCCAAACATAAATGCACGAAAACTTTGATTTCAAACGATTATTATTTGGATAACCTCTCACGAAATGCAATATTCGAAAAAGTTTGTTCTTTCGTGAGTTTGACTATATTAAAAGGAACCGACTCTTAAATTTATCAATTTTGTAGCCTGTGCTCAAGAGATAACAAAAAGATAACGAGAAATATATAATCATCTTTAAAGTGAAACTTTCGACGTGTTCCATATCTAAATTGAAAGTGTCAACACTGATCAGTATGCCAAGACTTTATTAATTTGGAGCTACTTTATTTCAATGCTATTCCTGATGACATATTTGAAGTAGTGGTAGGACCCTATACTTGACCTTCATAATAAAAAGACAGAAATAAAGAAGGAAGCCGGGCAGGTCCAAATTAAGTGAACTCCCCAAGCTTTTTTCTTATTCTAAATATCGGAAATAAAAAAGGAAATAATATATAAATGTGGAGGGTTCTTAATTCTTTTGGGGTCCATGGGCCCAACCCAACTACTCTTTGCCAAGGAGATGCATGGAATGATGCCCCCAAAGATCCCAAATTGATGCTTAGAATAACTTGATCAAAGGGCTTTGCAATGCCCCCGTTTGGTGGGGGACATGTCATGAATGGGAGCAAATGGGAGGTCCCTAGAGTCTTACTAGCAATCTTGCCCAAAATTTTAAAAAAGATAAACAAGACAAAAAAATTTATTCTACATCTTAACGTACAAATAACATTATGATTGAATTTCTCGATTTTCCATTTGAACAAAAGTAGAGAAAAGGCGAAAAAAACGACAAATATATATATATATATAAACTCTATATATAAGCCCCACAATTATTTAGGAGGGGGAGGAACAAGACCACGTGCTCCTTGATCTATCAAAATCAAGGCATTGCTCCAGGAAAGATTAGCTTCCACTAATAGTTGGGCCAAAATTTGTCTTCAAAATCTTGGTAGTCCTCACCCTCCTTGACCATCAATTAATTGCCGCTCATCTTCTTGTCGAGATTCAATTTATTTATTTTTTAATTGACCTAAGATCTAATTTGGAAAATATCTAGCTATTTCATCTGAAATACCATAATAAACAAAGCCTTGTATAATTCAATTCCCTAATGCAATCAAATTTATGTATTGATGGGAATCTAATCCACCATGATTTTCTTGTGAAAGAAATAGACTTGGCTAGATTTCCACCATGGTATTGAAACTTTATTACCATGTACATTAGTTAAATCCGACCTAACTTTTCATCACAAATTATACTTCTTTTGGCGGACAAGTAATTGTTTTTTGGCTTAAAAGAGCCATACAAACATGCCCCAAGTTTCTTGCTTTCCTCATTCGAGTCATGACAACCAAAATGTCAAGCTACATCATACTTATTAACCAGACCTCCAGTGAGGTGTTTTCACATATTATTCCAGCAAGAGCTATTCCAAGACTTAGTTAAATATCAGCGAAGTACCGCAGAGAAACTCCCAAAAGTCCAATACACGGAAATGTGTCCCTAAACACTTGGTTAAATATCAGCAAGAGGAATGCTAGAACTTGAAAATGGCGGCCCCGCTTGACGGCTTGGAGGCGAACAGGTAGAGGCCAAGATCGCTCTTGTCGATCACTCCCCGATCAATTCTCGATTGATAAAAGCATTCCTGAGGAGATTTTCGAACATGATGTCAAATGGAAGGTTACTATTCTCCAACAGCGATTCGAGTTTCGGCGTGAAAAGAATACAAGTACCTTCAGATTGAGGATGAACTGCGGGACAATGCTCTCTTTGACGAGAGCGACCACGCATCCACCCCATCCAGCTCCAGTAAGCCTCGCACCTAGAGCGCCATTGTCGCGACTAGCCTTCACAAGCTCCTCCAACTCAGGACAGCTAATTACAGGACAAAAGAATATACGAAACAATTACAAAGCAGAAAACAGAAACTACGCTCATCTTGGTTGCCACTACAAAGCAAGGGGACTGCGAGCATCACCACCTGATGGGCATTGTGTTACCGAGATTATAACACTAAAGAATTTTAATCTGATCTGTCCACTCTTAATGCTCTACATCCAAGATCTGGTTCATTTAGTTCGTTTTTCAGTCAAGCACATTGACACCATCAGCTCACATGTTGTTCTTAGTTCAGACTAGTGCCTTCATTATCCGCAGATTATACTCCATCTACTTGGCGTGCCCTCGTTGCTTAATAAAAGCAACGGATCACTACCAAGCAGCGTCCTAATTGTCGGAAACAAGGCACTAGTGCAAGCATATAGTAGTCTGTATATATTGAGCCACCCATCAAAGCTAAATGATGCTTTTGTAGCCTATGACTGTGACTTGTGCTAATTACATTCAAAGGCTTCATACTTCTGAGTGTGTGGACATGTGCTGAACCACCCAACAAAGCTAAATGATGCATATGAGCATGTGCTGAATTGATCTGAAAGTAGGACATAAAAATGTACCTGCACTCGTACAAAACGCTACAGCTGTAGTGGCTCTCATTCATGAGGTCACCAAGCTTCTTTAGCATATCATCTTCACTGGTGAAAAGAAAAGAGAAAAAAGACAATTTGCACAGTACACACTTCAGGAACTAAGGGGAAAAAAGTACTATATTGAATAAGGTTCTTCATGCTGCACACATGTTTTATGCGCTTCATCTCCCAGGATATTATTGACAATGTGGGCAGTGTACATGTGAAGGGGGGAAAAGAGCTGTCGGCAACTGTAAAAACTGACCTTAAATTAGAAGATACGGTGTCCTTGAAAGCATACACTCTCTTGGCTTCAGAATATACATGAGATGCCCTCTACAACAAGGATTATGATTCAATCAGAGAAAATTAGTCCACCGAAGCAAAAAGTGAACATATCTTCTACGATATCCATGCATTGTTGTGTAATACATCATCTAATAGCAGTTTAGATAACAACTTACAGATTTGAAATTCTTTCCCAAATGGAATTCTCAGTAATTGATTAAAATTAGATCCTTCAGAAACCAAGCTCGGAAAGACCACATTTTCTTAATTTTCAAGTGGGTCAAAGTTCAAACAATCAGAATATTTATCATGCTGTACGGAAGATATAATGGTAGCACTAAAAAGATGCTCCATAAAACTAATACTTCTGCTTAAGCCAAGGATTACAGAAGTACCTGATACAATTTGAAGTGCTCGGCAGCTTTTAACACAGCCAAAGAAGATGGAGAATGGCCTAAAACGGATGGCAGATTTTCCTCAGTAATTATCTCAATTTCCTCTGCTGTATAAGGTTCCTCATGGAGAAGTTCCTTTCAAGAAGTAAGCAACACAGGAGAGTTAGTTGGAAGGTTTACAGTGACCAATGGACTGCAGAGTCCAATGTCCATCCCTTAAACAAATCAATGGCAAGCAGGAACTAAGAAATTTATAATGCACATAAAAGGGAAACAAAGAAGAGACACAACCACATACCTTAACCGCAACAACAGGATCAGAAGAATCATGTTTACCGGCAAATGATAAGCACAACCCTTCTACATCAGAAAGAGTCTGAACTTTTGATATAGCCTCTTGTGGTTTCATTCCGAGCTTTATCCCGAGAACAATCTGCGGAAGAAATTAGGAGAGCATAGTGAACTTGGCATACATAAGATATGCTGCAATTGTAATATCACATTCCAAATTTATGAAAGGGTCACCCAATCTTCCACAGCCACGCATGGCTAATAGAAAATATTAGATAATGGAACACTCGTGATAAAGAATTTTCTATGCTAAGGACCTTGCAAAAACAAACAAATAAAGGAAAAACCTACAGCAGCTAATCGGCACTCCACCACTCTATTATTGTAGTTAGTCGCAGCAGTGACAGCCTTCTGAGATTCCGCCAGGGAATGAGCTATTACAAATGTACCACCGGCAGGAAGTTGCACATCAGTTGCTCGAATAGGGTTGAAATCAATGAGCTCAGCAAATCCAGGTTTAGCCATCACGGATATGGCCTGTCAAGTGTGAAACGAAATTATTTGTTAGTCTTCACTGTGAAGTCTCATGCGAATAAAGTATACAGTGAACTAAGAGAAATCAATTTTTTCCTAAATAAATGTACAACAATAGCATTTTCCAGTAGAATCCTATACAAAAACTTCCGGTGTCAGACTATGTTCCTAATAGAGAACCTTACAGTTTATATGAAAGAGACTGTCACTTAAGTTGAAGTGATTTAGTGGGTTACAGGGAAACCAAATTGGACCATAAAGAGCAACCAATGCAACATCACAGGACAACGATGACCCTCTGTATAATTATTATTACAAATTTTTCAGTGACAAAAAAAGCTATAAATTGGGTTATAGCTCGGTCCACAGCTGACTGCCCCAGAATATAGAGCTAAATTGTTCCAGAGTCACACAGAACCTTGTCCCAAAACCTTCAGAAGCATGACGAATTGACAACATCTAAAGCTCGCATGATTCCCAAGGTCAGCAACTTACAATTTAGCTTCATAGATTAAAGATTGACGAAGATGGAAAAGTTGAACTTGCAATGGAAATTGAGGACAATCTGAATGATTACTAACCTGATCCATTCCACCAGACTGAGTTCCAATATGCCGTTCACACTCACATGTCAATTGAGCAATTTCTTTCTGATACACAAGAGGAACTTGTAGTTAACACCCCAAACACTCAAACAAAATGTCTAATCAAAGTGAGAGTAGGGCATGAAAAGTATCTGAGTTGACTGATCATCGTTTAACAAAATTCACAAACTGTGGTTGATAACCCAATTTTTTTACTGAAAGACGCAAGAAACTAATCGTTAAGAAATGACACCATTATTGCAACACGATTCAAGAACAGGTCAACATCAGCATACTCTGATAATGACTAGATTCTATATGTTAGGAACATACAACTCGCATGAATAAATCTTGAAAATAGAGATCATTAAAAGATCTCAGTGAACAACGAGTGCTACCTTGGGAAAGTTTGTCCCAAGAACTGCCATAATAGCAATTGTAGAAGAACAAACAAATGCTGCAGAGCTTGAAAGTCCAGAGCCTGTAAAACAGAACACACACCCACACCAATTGGTTAGACCTCAATGCAAAAATGCAGAAATTACTTTCAACCGATAAAATCTGTTCTAAAACAAAGAATAAGCCCCAAGCAACTGAAAATTACACCTGTTGGAACTGTTCCATCGATGATAATATCAAGTGAAACTGGTGCACCAACATCTAGTCCTTTTGACTTTGCATCTTCATAAAAACCTTTGTACCTGTGAACAAAAAGTGTTGTTTCAACAAACCAGTGGCACCATTAAATGATTATCCAAGCTGATTTATAACTCAAATACAAAAAATAGCCTCCAGCAGAAAATTAGAACGATGACTAACTATGCCAGCAAAATCACAGCCACAGGTGGGAAATGAAGCAGAGAAGGACTTCGAGTCTCACCCACAAATGAAGTAATGGCCCCATCTGTGATTCTCTAAATCAAGTTCCTGCAGATTGAAGCAATTGCATGAAGGGACCACAAAAGTAGAAATTTGACAGAATGCATCCAATCTCATAATGCGTTAATAATCTTTGTTAGGAAATACAAGACTCACTTACAATGAGCGAGAATTAAACATAGTGTTGTATCAGGCAATCTATGTCTATCTCTCCATCCCACGTACACGCGACTTATTATTAAAAAAAAAGAAACTCAAAACTAATCCAGCTAAGTTTACCAACTCACGTGCATACCCATAAAGCCAAAATGATGAAACAAGTGTTGCGTTGTCCATCATTAAAAACATAAAAGCATGATACCCGAAGAATTTGACTAAATATCGAGGCCAAAAGCACCTGCTCGGGATCAGCAGGATAACTGCACATTGTGTACTTGTCGTTGACATTCCCGATACGGAGGAGCGGCTTCGCCTCCCCAGAATCGTACTTGCGAATCGCGACGATCGTGTCCTGCCGTATCGCCATCGGCAACACCGAATACCCCTCGTAATCAATGTGCTCCCCAATCAAATTCACTCTCCCTACAACACAGCCAACCCAATTAACAGCAGCAGCAGCAGCAGCAACAGCAGAAACCCAACAATCAAAACTCAATCTTTTCCAACACCCACGATTCCACAACGGCCGGGCACGCCAAAAAAGAGTACCTGGGGACCGAGCGAACACGTCGGGAGGGTGGCCGAAGGCCTCGACGAACTTGGCCCTGACCCTGTCGAAGCGCAGCCGCGCCTCTTCCAGCTGGGAGCCGTCGCCGTACACGGGCTCGAGCTCGGAGTAGACCGGGATGGGGCGATCCTCATGCTTCGCCATTCGGAGCTTCGACGGCCGACGATCGGTGCAGGAAGGAAGACGGAGGAGGAAGGAAGCGCTTGAAAAGCAGACAGGCAGAAAAAGAGAGACAAGCCAAAAGGATAATATAAAGGCGAAATGAGGTGTCACGAGTGTCTATCCAAAATTCTATATTTAACGAGCTCCTTTCTTTTAGATTAAATTTAAAAAAAAATAAACAATTTCGTTGATTATTCCAGTGTTTATCCAGACAGATAATATAATTACATTGCTGTCATTAATTATCCAGTGTAATGTCTTGGTACAATTCAGATCTAACTTTAGTGTTGAAAAATGTTTTGGTAGCCCCGATTAGGTTAGTTATTTTAACTCCGAGTATTTGTTATAAGTTATGCGGTAGAGAAGTAAGTTTTACCTGTTTTATTTAATTACTTATTTATGCGGTTAAATGCTTATTGTAATTTTGTTGGAATGTGGTATGATGATGATATGAATCGGGGGTAAATCTTTTGGGCGAAAGAACATATCGTAGTCTTGATTTCATCTGGGTTCTATCTTAAATCAATTTTCTCATCCCATTAGATATTAACGGCATCGTATCGGGTTTATCTTTTGAATTGGAATATTTAGATTTTTAGATTTGAATTTCGAAATCTCTAAAATTTGATTTTCCAAAGCCAGGAGTATTTGGATCGATCTTAAGTTTTTATGCTGATGTGATTTGGAGCCCGTTATGTTTACGAGTTGGAATCCCTCCATCGTCCTATGCTACTCCTAAATCCCAGTTTGCCCGATGCCTTGGTTCAGCTCGTCCCATGACATAAGATAACTTCAATTTCACTCCAACCCGTATGAGTGGTGCAATGATAACACGTTCTCTTAAATAAGTAATGATCATGACGTATAAAACTAACGTAACAGTGTCAGTGGAATTATAAAATGTCGGTTATTTCTTCCTACTCTTTCACTCACAAAAAGATACTCGATCTTTTCACGTAAATAGAATCATTTTCAAATCGAAGAATTTATTTATTTATCAAGAAAAATAACAAAAAAAGGGTAAAAGGATATTTGACACCGGTCAAAGAAATTGTGCTTAGGGTTATGGACATATTCGCCCACAGTGAAAAGGTGTTGAACGTCCATTTAAGCATACCAGCGGCGACAGTTTGCAAAACTCGAAACACTGGCGGGGCAAAATCGCCAGAATCCAATAAATTTAGGGGGGGCGAACTGCAATTAGCCCACCCAAAGTACTAGCACACGCGTAGAACACTAGCCGGTGCAATACGCAAGCGAAGTGTGAAAAACAGAGAGGGAGGGGGGGGGAGGAACGAATCGCGCAAAAACAAAAGGGCACGTGAATTTTCACCGAGTCCCGTGTCGTTCTTTGGCAAGGTCTCGAGGAGGACCACCGCTACGTTGGAAAGGATGCATCATGGCATTTAGTTTTTGTCTGTCGCCATCGCCCTTTTCCGACCACAATTTTGTGCTTTTTCAGCAGCATTTGATTGAGGTGGCGTGTCATCTGACAGATTTTGCACGAGAATGGGACTGGCGAAAGAGATTCTGTCGCTGTGATTTGCGAACTTTACAAAAAAGGGAGCAATAATTGAAGGGCAATATGCATTTGCCCGGCTTAGATCTATGGGACCCTCCCGCACGGCTTTTCATGATAGGCCCTGAAGTTTTTTCTTTCATAAATCACGGTTGGTTGAGATACTGTCTGAGCTCCGCTCGAATGGTATCCCGTGCCTTCGCTCGGGGTTGCCGTCGCATTCCTCGACAGTGAAAGCCCGCCGATTCTAGTTCAGGGCGAGCTTCTTGCTCGGGAAGACGAAGCCGGAGAAGAGTAGAGGAGGACGAAGCCGCGCAGACGAAGAGGATGGACAGAGCGGGAGATAAACGGACGCACGGAGGAAGACGAAGCCGTTTGTTTTTCTTTTCTTTTTTTTGTCTCGATAGTGTGAGGATTTCAGTAGAACTCTTTTGTTTTTTTTTTTTGGTCTCTTTAGTTGATTTCGGTTGTTAAAGGGTTCAGTGAAGCTTTAGCGGCGAAGCTGTTTCTATTCTTGGATGGGGCATTGTATGTTTATCGTTTTGGTAGTTACGAGGGTTCGTTCCTGATTGCATTGAAGATTGCTACGCTGTCTCTGTAGCTCCAGCAGCTGTTGTTGTTGAAGTTTATCTATGAGAAGTTTTTACGGGGCGGCCGGATCCGTAGAGAAAATTGGGTGGAGAAGGATGAAGAGAAATCTCAAATTTCTAATTTTTTTCAATTCAAACTCAGCGGCCACATGCCAACCTATTATTAGACATAAGTAAAAAATAGGTGTCACATCCCATATAAATACTTTGCATCCTCTAGTTCTTGAAATGCAAGTTTGTATCGCGAGTTTTCAAGTTGGATATCAAGTTGCATCTCCCGTGGACCGAAATCCTAAATGTATCCACGAATTTGCCATTTTTTCTCCCCAAATTCCCCCTTCCTATCTTCTAAATTTTCGACTTTCCAAAATAGAACCCCAACTACAAAATGATAAACCCAGCCACCATAACCTCACGGTCCACCACCACCATACACCTTTAAGCCACCTTCGAACATCGTCCTCATCTCTGCCGCCCAGCTCTCCGCCACCGCTCTCTCTCCTTCCCTCCCTTTTGCTTTGCTCGTGTCCAATCACCACAGAGCCACCTCCGAAACCCATCTTTGCGTCTCTGTCTGGTGGTGCCTGGAGTTAAGGCTAGACTTATGGTGAGCTTTGTGACCAACAACCTCGACGAGGTGGTCAAGCTTGTCGACGATCTTTAATCAAGGTTGGCATGGATAACCATGAGTAGAGGTCGGTCATGCGAGCTTGGCAATATTGATATCTAAAGTCGCCACATCCTTTCGTGGCATCACACGTACACACACACAGCCACACGCACACACATAACATTACATAGAGAAGAATAGAGAGATAGAGAGAGAGAGAGATGCACACACAACATAGAGAAGACTAGAGTACTATAGAAAGAGAGATAAGAGACTGGGGCGATGATGACAAACAGTGTGCTGGATGTCCATAGGCGAGCGGCAATAAGCATGGAGACGGCAAGCAAGGTGTTGAGCGACTTGGTGGGGGGGGGGGGGGGGGTGGACGGCGTCACACATGGGGGAGGAGCTTAGGTTTTGTTGGTGTTAGGGATTGAAATCAAGAGTTCTGAGTTTTGGAGGCTTTAAGGTTTGTCGGTGGTGTCTTTTAAAAGGAGGGCAATTCGGTCTTTTTGCTAATGGAGTTTTGTGTTGGTGTTTTGAGGGACAATATTAAGTCATATCATACTACACGTCAACTGCTAATGTAGCACGCATTAATCAAGTCATATCCGCTTACAAATTGATATTTGACAAGCGACTTTGAGTTAAATAAAAGCAGTAGCTTATTAGCCGATGGTGGGATGCAAAAGTTTCGTAAATCGATGACTCCGGTAGCTTTAACAAATACTTGCAAAATTAAAATGGCTCGCCAACCAATTTGCCTTGCTTTCTCCACTCTTTTCCGTTTCCCTTCATTCAAACTTTTCCCAATTATTTTGTTCGTGATTTGGGAGCGAAGCTCCCACAAAGTTGTAGTTGCAAGCTTGTCCATGACATCATGATTCGCATTGACGATCATTGCGCTAAAAGCCTCCCGTATCAACCTCCAAACTCAATGTTTTTGAATTAACAGCATCATGAGAGCTTTGTCTATCATTATCGCAATGAGTCCCTTGTTTTGGAGCTTTTGCCCGCCTCTTGAGAATGTATTGTGATGGAATGCTCATAATATTTACAACATGTGTCAAGATAAGTATGCTTCCATAATCGTCATTGCATTTCAAATAAGTTGCAGCTACATGTAATAGGAGAATCACTTGGACTAAAATGGACAATACCTTTATTTCGCTACTTTCATTTCCTGTGATATAAGTGTGCAATAGCCTATCGATTTTTGATCTAAGAAAATGTTCGAACAAGGCATGCAAGAACTCAGCCTAAAAGATCCTTTAAGTGACGTGAGTATATACATTTGCAGCATGTTTCAAAATTTCACTATTTTGAACCATTCTCTGTGGCTTTCCTCCTCGAGCACACTCAAAATCAAAGTTCAGTGCTACACATAATGATTGACAAATTCTGACAAAGTCACGGTCTTATTTGCCCTATCTTAAAAGACATTATTTGTACTCTCACTTATTTGTGTGGACCTGATTCCCATAGAAAAATTATCACCACTAAATGCAGGACACCATTTATGACACAAGCGATACATGTTATCCAATCAGGCTACGTTTGATCGTCTGAATTTCTAAACAAGATAGGATTGGATAGGATAGGATAAGAAATCTTGAGATTTCTTCATATCTTATCTACTGTTTGGTGGACTACGGATTTAAAGTCGGATAGGATAATTTTTATTTTTTATTTTTGCTATTCATGGGTTCGAAGGAGTCAGTGAAGGAAAAAAAGGCGAGAAATTTTTTTAATGAAAGCGCACAAGGTGTGGGGACGAAGATGACGGCAAGTAGAGAGTAGAGTTTCTGGAAAAATAGGCATTAGAAATCCTATCCGGGTCTATCCCACCCCCCCCGCACGATTTTTTTATCCGGTTTATATTCGACCGTATCCTATCCTGGACTATCACCAAACACAGGATAGTATAAAACATATCATATCCTGACTTTTATCCGGTCGACCAAACGCAGCCTTACTTGTTTTCTCCGATCTCCATCTTGACACATAGCTTTTCAAGTTTTCTCCATTTTAAGTTCATATTTGCAACGATATAGAAGTTTTTGCCAATATGCATCTCGAAGACCCGACTTTCCGAGAAGATGCACAATATGAAGGGTAGTAGTTTTCCCACTATGCCATGCGTGGCATAATTGATGATCAATAATCGAAAAAAATGTCTTAATGGCAATTGCGATGGCATCATTTTGATCAATGAAAAATAGTCTTGGGTGTTTTATAACTCATTACCTCTAAAAAGGGTTTGAAATGTCTAAACAAAGAAGTAATAGTTTCATCCACTAAAAATGCACAACCAAAGAGAACAATTTTCCAATAATGAATGGAGCCAACTAAATGTGCAAATATCATATTGTGCTTATTTGTACAGTAAGTAGTATGAAATACCTCCACATCACAAAAACTTTCATAGTCCAGCTTGGATCACTATTTGACAAAAATAATTAGTCAGTCTATGTTCCTTATCTACAAAATGAATAAGAAAAATTGATTTCATTTGATTGTAAGCAAGTAAATTGATTAATAAGACTTTGACAATCACTCGCACTAATCATGTTTTTTTCTCCTTTATTATAAGAAATTTTGTCAATTTTTTATAATCACGTAACGTAAAACCAACATTATCCGGTCTCTCTGCTTCACCACTCGGGCAGGAGTGTGCTTTCCAAGTCTTTATACCAGCCTAGCCATAGAAGTTAATATACTTTAATTAGTATCTAATATATACCGATAAGATAATACTAGATGTTTTTGTTTATCATCAATGAATGGATAATTGTGGACATCCTTAAACTTGGCAACTACCTAAAATCCATCTTCGATTTTGAATTTAATGAAAGCTTGACATTCAGTTCTCTATTGTCCTATAAACATCTCTTAATTAAACTGAAGAACGAGAGCGCTTGAGTAGTCAAGCTAGAGTACTCAACTGTGCTTGACCATTGCCATGAATCAGAGTGGACTGATCAACCTTCGCACCTCTCTGTTGTGCTCAACCTTCTCAATGAATCGGAGTGGAGTGCTCAACCTTTGCATCTCTCTGCTGCGCTCAACTTTCGCAATGAACTGGAGTCAACATTCCAAGACCTTCCTCGAGCTTGTGGCAGAAGTTTTGTAAAACAACGAAAGATGAAGCTATTAAGGATGGAGTTTTCTTGGTGATCCTTATGAAGCCTATAGGGTTCGAAGTTTTTATGGCTTTTCTCCAATGGAGATTTCTTCCTTAGAAACGAAAGGACAAAGATTTGCAAAGAAAGGGGAAAACAGTGAAAAAAAGTTAAACGAATGGGTTGGTGAACCATTTCAATTTTGCAAGCATTTATTAAAGCCGAGTGTCATTAGTTTGTGGAACTTTTGCATCCTGCCATTGACCGATGTACTTTCAATCTGTTTTCATCTAATTCCGAGTCGCTTTTCACACGTCGATTTCTAATTGGATCTGACTAGATAAAATGGATGCCGCATCAGGTGCGGTGGTACGATACCACCGAACATTTTTCTCAGTTTTATCAAGAAAAGAGAGGAGGGAAAGTGGCCGTGGAGTGAAAAAGTGAAAAGCATGGGTTCCGGCCCGAACCAGCTCATTTCCTATTTGCGCTAGGGGTGAGTATGGTCCGAGTTGGACTGGTCCACTCCTAATTTTAAGATCAATCCGTACAGTATTGATCCTCAATTTTTGGGATCGAGAATTGACCCAATTGAGCCTGGGACCGAGGACCGTACCGACCCAATGAATTTGGTCCGGTTCCAAGGTCAACCCGGGACCAACCAATAATTTTTTTGTTTCATTTTTTATACTCCTTAAAAAGGCAAACCTACTATTTCAAATTATATATCTATCGATAATGCGGCGTTGTATAACCAAACTATAAATAATAGTACATATTTAACAAATTTAAGATAAGGCGAGCGACGAGCGAGGAGCGGCGAGCAAGGCAAGTGGCGATCGAGGCAAGCGAGGCGAGTGGGGACCGAGGCGAGCGGCAAGCGGCGTGAGTGACAAGCAGCTAGCAATGAGCAACGAGAGGTGCGAGCTTCAAGCGGCAAGAGGCGAGCGGCGAACGGGGTGAGTGCGAAAATTTTTTCTTCGATTTTGGCAAAGTGAAGAGTGTGAACACTAAAGAGAGACTGTACAAGGAAGACTAAAGAGAAGAAGTTGTTAAGTACCGGAGGATGACGCCGTGAGTAACGCCGTTTTGGACGCGTAAGAGCTGTTTCCCGCCTTTTCTTTTTTGGTCAGTTTTTCACGCCATTTCACAGTTTCACTTGGGTTCTCTACGTAAAAAAAATTATAAATAATATATTAAATATATAATATATTTTAGATATATTATATATAATATATATAGTCCGGGTTGGTCCGGGTTGGACCGACCCTAAATTACCTGGATCGAGGACTAACCCGCACAGTGCTGGTCCAGGGATCCCAGGACCAAGGACCGACCCAGTCTCCCTGGGAACCGGACCAGGACTGGCAGGGTTGGCCCGGTCCAGGGTCGGTCCAGGGTTGACCCTGGACCGATGCTCACTCCATTCCGGGCCATTTCTGCTTGGGTCGGCCCACGGATCAATCGTCGGGGGAGGGCCGAAAACGCCACCCATGAGCCTGGCCCGGCCCGGACCCGTAGGCCCATGTCCGGCCCATCAGTTCATAAAGCCCAGCGGCGGGCTTCTCCTCTAGAACCACCACCATCCCCCCCCAAAGCACAGTCGCGTCGTCGCTTAGCATTGACCGGAGCCACCACCACCACCACCGCAACCATCGTCTCTCCCTCTCTCTCTCTCTCTCTCTCTCCTTCCGAGCAGCTCCGCTCTTCTTGCTGCTCTCCTTCACCTCCTCCGCCATCGAAGAAGATTCGAGCTCCCAGGTTAGGGTTTTCGTCCTCTGCACCCTCTCGGAGCAGTACGGTAGTCAAGCTGGATAGGCACAGGGGAGACCGCTATGGCAACAGCGGCAGCGGCAACAGCAGCCAGGACGCCCCCCACGGCTACCGCCAATCCAGAGGCCCCTCCCGCTTCTCCGATGCCGGCCCCGTGAACAACCACCGCGGCCGCCGCAGCCCCGGCAGCTTCCGCGGCGGCGGCGGCGGGAGGAGGGTGGTGGCGGCGGCCACCGACCTTTCGACAGCCCGCCCCGGCAGGGCCCCGGCGGATTCCGGGCGGCCGGCGGCCGGGGCGGAGGCGGCGGCGACGGGTACAGGGGCGCCGGAGGGGGCGGGGGGAGAGGGTTCGGGCAGGGCTACGATGCGCCGCCGCCGCCTCCTCTGGCTGGGCAGAAGCGGGGGTTTTCTGGCAGGGGAGGAGGATCTCCTAATCCAGGTGTGTTTCGAAAGCTGAAATTTTTTTGAAGCTTCGGTGTTAATTTTTTGGTGGGGGGATGCTTGCACTTTGCAGCTATGCACGCTTCCTTTTTTGCGTTTTCGCTTTTGATCACTTTTGGCTTAGCCAATTTGATTCGGTTTGCTTTTCCGCGTACCTTCTTCTTATCGAATAATGGTATGCTTAAGCATTGTGTTTCGATGTTTTTCCGTGCGATAATCCTGCTATGTTGAATCTCCTGTGTGGTGGATTGCTAGTTGTAGCTTCAGGAATGGGATGCTCTTGATTAGGGGAGCATTTCTTCTTCAATTTCTAAATCTTCGATGAGGAAGTTGAGTTGCTTCACATAGTTAATTTGAAGTAACCCGGTCAGCTTCACCTGTTGCCGGGCTGTTTAGCGATCTCTGATCCCTCTCACTTTGGCCAAATGGAAAGAAAAGATGGGATGTATAGTTCTCCAGATGAAACCCTAAGAGAATGGGAGCAGATCAATCAATTAGAGTATAAAAAATGCTCTAGATGCCTGATATCAGCATCAAGTACCTAAAGGCATTTTTTTTTCTTATTTGAACGTTCTCTCCAGAGGAAATTTTTAAAAGAGGGTTAAGCTGGTAATCATTGCATTTAAGAGAATTTAAGTTACAAAGAGGCGTACTTAACTCAGGCTATCTGTCATTCTGAAAAGTAACCAGGGAAATTATTCTTGGGCAGGGACATTCTACTAGGAAATTTTTGGAAGCATGCATATCAACTCCAACTTACTTGGCATAGGTGTTTGTTTTTCTGAACCGTCATTTTCTTTTTTGCTGCTCTTTGAAATCTGATAATAGTATAATCAAAATTTGTTATCAAACATCTCCATTTATTTCTTTCTCCTTTGTGGAACTTCTGATAAAGTCGCAAATTGCTGTTAGATAATGAAAAAGAAAGCATTGGGAGTAATGATACATCTGCAATCGGTCTCACTGACTTCTCAACTTTATCCTTATTGTCCTTACTGAATCTTAAATTTTGTCACTGCAGTATTCTGACTGCTTTCTTATCTACTGATTCTCTATGTAGATCCATTGTACCAGTTGTTATCCCTTGCATGTCTTGCATGTGTCAGATTGTAAGCTAACCGTCCCAATCAACTCGATCCACGCTTAGCCTCTTCCTGTGCTGCAAAATGACTGTCTTTGTTCATTTAGAATTTGACAGTTTTCATCCTTTGCCATGTTTGTGAGCAAGAATGAGTTCAAGATGGTTTTGTCACCTGCTAATAATTTCATTCCTATTTTCATGTGAATAATTTGCATGGAGTTATTGGACTGGAACTCGAATTCCTTTTCCAATAATTTATTACCTTATAGGAAAAAATATCCTCTGCCCTATGCTTTGCATTGCATGGTGCTTAGGTGTTACGATGCTAATTTCCCTTTCCTTATATTTTATAAATTCTTGAAACAACTACCGTAATGAGAGTCATCATTTCATTCTCTCATTTATCCTTTAATGTGACAAAACTTATGAATGGAAAGGACATCCTCTTGTTATATTCATTGCATTCAACTCATCCCTTGTTTAGTTAGATCTAGGTCAAGATCCATTCCATTGCATCAAATGTTGTGGTGATGCATGTGACTTGCAGGATCATTCTGATTCTTTCTTATGCCTTTGTGTTACGTTTTCCATTCTTTTAGGTTTTATGTTTTGTAACCTTTCAGACAAACTCAAACATATTATTTGAATAACTATTCCGTTTCTTTATTTTGGCATTTCATAATGCTCTTGTGGATTGACCCTTTTTCCCTCTTTTTGTTAGATCATTTCGATGGAGCTGCTTTTGCTAAACTTTTTGTTGGATCAGTTCCAAGGAGTGCCACTGAGGAAGATGTAAGTCACACCTTGATGACTTGTTCTATGTGATGCTACTTGAATTGAGTTTTGGAATTGGCGGATTACAGCATACATGCACTTTGTTTGGTAGTGCTTTTACAAGTAATCTCTTTCTTTTGTTAATGATAAAACAAAATTTTATCAAGAAGGTATCAGAGTGGCATCACCCATATATAAAACTCCTTCAGCACATTTTCCACCTGTCTTCTAACATTTCCAACAAAGTAGATATATGTAATCGAACTTTTCTGCTGTACCAAAAGTGAAGGTTATATAATAGATTATCCCCAGAAGAACCCCAAGAGGATTAGGAGGTGAATCATCTCAATAGATTGTTCTCTCCCAGACACATAACTAATGGCACCTCTTTAAGCTCGAAGTTCGTGTTGTACCATGCTTGATGTTACCCACTTTATTCCTAAAACTGCAATTGCTGTGGCCTGTAGTCCAAATTTGTACTGTCAAATTACAATGTAATAACGAGTGATCCACACTCTCTCTGGCATTCTTGCGCCAAAAAATCTTAGCAGTGGCATTTTCCCTTTCTTTGAAGACTATTCAAAGTGAATATATCCCGAAGCTGCTTTCCAAAAGAAAAAAAGTGACTGTCAGGAGAGTATTTCTGAGCGGTGAGAGTGTTCTATTGTACCTACAGTTGAGTGGAGATGGTAATAGAGCAGTACAACTTGACAAAATAGAATCAGAAGTACAAAAAGAAGAATCCTAGTTTTTTGGCTCATTTGGAAAGAGAAAAACAGAGTTTGTCAAGGTGGAAAATTTTCTTGAAACCTCTTTATGGATAAGTGGTTACATACTCTTAGCTTTTGGTATAGTGGGATAGTTGTGTCATACTTATAGCTCACCGTAGATGATAGAAATGGTCTCTTGTTCTTAATCTTTGTATATGGAAGACTTCCCCTTTGAGTTCGTTTTGCATAGGGGCGATGCCCTCTCAGTACCTTTATAAACAGTTTTGTTTAATCTTAAAGAAAAAACAATTCCACTGCAGACTATTGCTGTTTACCACATCTAGCATCATTTGATATGACTACTCATAAAAATTAGAGAAAGCTTCAAGCTCTAACGTTGAAGCCTACATAAAATAACAATCTCCTGCACCACTTCTCCATTGTTAGCCTTCCAATATTAGCCACCTTAGCTCTCTATTCCTTGCTAATACAAACAAATCAAGAAACACATTTTCTTAGGCATTGTCTCTGCATTATCTATCATCCCACGACAAAGCTTTCCTACCATTTCCCACTCATTGGAATTTCTACTTTTGAAGCATCACATTGCTGCTGTATGTGCTTCCAAATCCCTACCCACACATGCACCTCAATTTTTTGACATCATTATCCACTCTGCATCTTCCAACCGTAAATTCACAATAAATACCTGCATGCTTGTGCTTTTTATTTCCTTGTTTGCACTAAAATTTGCTTATTTAATATCAGATTCGCCCGTTGTTTGAAGAACATGGAAACGTTATAGAAGTTGCCATGATTAAGGACAAGAGAACAGGACTACAGCAAGGTACTAGGTGCTATTTTAGTAAAATGATCGCGAGCATTCCTATCTCTTTCCAGGTCCATTGAGAGGCTGATGGGAGCATCCGTGAGCTCATCTTTCATCTCAGTTTGTTTTTGCAAGAAGTTACGAGCTTTTGGTTTTGGTTGAGAACGCCTTTTTATGTCTGTTATCAAACACGAAGAGTAAAGAGTATGAGTCAATATATGTATAGCTGTTGGAAGTGGAAGACAACTTCTGCTCTATTAACTGAGGCTGCAGCGATGGGGACTTGACCAGCGAGTTTTTCTTTTTTCTTTTTTTTTTTAATAGGATGGTCTTTTTCCTTGCTGTAGCTCTTTAGGATTTTCAGTGGTTGCGTCAAATTGTACAAACAATGACAATTGAGTATTACTGATGGCCAGATGCTTATAAATTTAGTGTATGAGTAACCTGAGTTTTCATTGGGAAGTTTGGTACTATCCCTTTCAAATGACTTGGAATGGTCATTACTTGTTACGTGACTAGATGAGATAAACTAATGGTGGACTTTCTTTGTTGTTATGAATGTTATGAATGACTACATGGGAGGTGAAATGTGTTTGGTAAATAGTTGCGGTCTCATGAACTGTACATAAGCAGGTGATTTGTTAAATGTCTGTCCTTTTGCCATGATGTTACAGGATTATATCCTGTTATCATGGTTTCAATCACATGGTGTTGGGAGGGGATTATGTGTATAGTACATTTCAGACCTGAGGCTTCTGACATCATGTGGGGCTTGGCTGAGATTATTTGGAGTGCTATTGTATGAATGAAAAGTTGAGTTACCTTCTGTATTATATGGATTGCTGATCGACAGTCAAATGAATAAGTTAACTATCTCTTCTACATTCTTGATTGACATGTCTTGTTCATCAAAGCAACTCCTGTTGTACTGAGTAGTTGATGGTTGTTTGAACCAAGGTTCGACTTTTTTTTGTTGTCAGTTTTGAATATGTGATATTTAATCAGTTCTAGATGTGTTTTGTCAGTGCCGATGATTGATAATATATATTCCGGGTGCAACTCCTACAAGGTGATATGATAGATTTCCTTGTGAGGATAGTTAGAAAGCTTCTCTGAGAGTGTTAAGTTTTCTGATGGTGTGATTGGCTTGGTGTGATGGTTACTGGTGGAACTGTGGTTTCCAGCTTATGCACTTGTTTTGTCCTTGGTTTGGTTTCTTAGGTTTGTATTTGAGATATGGTGCTATATTAGCCTGTACGCATCATGATGGTGGTTTGTAGTGAACGTATAGAGTGAGCGGTCTTGGTGACCATCAGTTTTCTTGTTATCTCATTTGTTCTTTGCTTCCTACTGGACCAAAGTTTTGTGCTCTGGTTACAGAACCAGGTTAAATCACTTTCATGTGCATGGCTCCATGATTCTGTGAAACTAAGCCGGATGGATATTACTTTGATCACATGCGAAGTTATATAACTCGCTAAAGTGAGTTGTGCAATCAAATGGAATTGTTGTTGATTAAGTCTTTCTGTTATATGTTCATCAATCTTCTGGATAGATCCGCTGGTTTGTGTCGCGTACAAATGGCATAGGAACCTGAAAGTTGGAAAGTTTTGGAGCCTTATAAACATAGAAGGCTAGTTTTATGACTGGCAAGTAGAAACTGACTCCTAGTACATAATTTTGGCCAGTCAATTTGTTTCAAGTACATTTTGATCATCAGACGGGGTTAAGATGATAGGAGATGCATCATTGCCGGTATCTGGAACAGTGACTCTAACAACAGCGCCTTGTGTTGTTTGCCTGATGGTTCTTTCCTATTCGAGCAGATATTCTGTGTTGTTATGGGGAAATTGATAGAGATCTTTTTTTGCAACTTCCAAATTCATGGAAGTTCAGGTATCACTTGGGCTGGAGGCATTAGCTAGATGTGATTATTTTTTTTGTATGATCATTAGAAATAGTCTTGTATAATTACAAATCCTGGGTTTACAACCCTAAATGTTCTCCGAATGGCATTTGCTTGACCTTAGGATCGCGTCCTGACTTTTCTCAATGCCTTGCTTGGCTTGGAACTCTGTGCTCTTTTCTATTTCCAGAGAGTTGGCAATGAATATCACACTTATATGTTTTGATCATGAATGGATCTCTTTGCCTTGTTCATCATCTCCAACCAAGAGGTATTACAGCGATGCGCTGTAGAATGATTGGACATGCAATTTCAAGTCACAGGCTATTTTTTTTGGAGTAGGTGTGATCCTTTACAATTATGTGGTGGCTTGATGGGATATCATTACATTCATCAATTTAGTGTCATATACATAAGCAACATTCTGTATCTTCATGGAGCTATGGTTATGTCGTGATTCTAGGTTGTGGAATCAAGGGTATAAACCTAATTTTTCTGTGTTTTTTTGTTCGATAAGGAAAACGATATCTCTACTGACATTGGCGGTGTTGAAGTCATACTGCCATTAGAGCTAACAGCTAAGATTGAGCAGTAGCATTGATCTCCTCTAAAGATATTTGGGCTTATGGCTTCCCGGTTGTATTTTGTCTTTTGTGGTGTATGTCTTTCATATTTATAGGACGCATCGCTGGATATGCTTAAGTGTATTTGTCTAGCAGCTTTAATGGTTGCTTGAGTGGTTTGCGGTTCTCTTATATTTAGGTCGAGCAACCGAATTATGCAAATAATTCTGCTCTTTAGGGTTTGCTTTGTTTCTTGTCAACTACTTTTTTTATATATTATAGTGAAGTTGATAAGGATGGGAAATTGATTTTCTCACTGGATTGTATTACCGAATATATTGGTGCCAAATGCACTTGCAATCGGTAGAGTGGTTCATTGTCAGGATATAATCTTTCTGCTCATGCAGGATGTTGTTTTATCAAGTATGCAACCTCTGAGGAAGCTGACAAGGCCATTAGAGCTTTACACAATCAATACACACTTCCAGGGGTGAGTATTTTTTCTGCTGCCTAATCTTTAATGAATGGGGGTCTAATGAACCTCTCAATATGTTTTTTTCAGGGAGTTGGTCCAATTCAAGTTAGATATGCTGATGGAGAACGAGAACGACTTGGTATTTTTCTTTGATCTTCAAGTTTTGTATGTGACTAATCTGGCTTTCAAATATTAGTGAACTTCCTTTTAGTATAAGAGATTCGGTAGTCCAGATGGGTGTGAAGTTAAAGTATTCATGTGATGGATCTTCTAGTAAGAATCGACTTGGGGTTTGTTTCATGGCTAAAGCAATCTAGATCTTTTTAAAAGTGACCATAACTAGGTCAAGTTTAGTAATGTCTTGCAGTTAGGATGCTACCTGTCAGAAACTCAGAGCAACATTTGTTCCTTGATTTTTACTCCCTAGACAAGGCAAACCACTGTCGTGATGACAGTGTAAATGCCTCTATGGTTTCTCATGGAAGTCGGATGCATTGTTTATATGAATCTGCAAGGTTTTGCTTGTTTACAGATGTGTATGCCTAAATTTTCATTCTTTACACTTAAAAAATTGTAATTCTTGTTGAAAGTGTTGGAAGTTATATTGACACTTCTATAGTTGAGCAAAACAATGTACACATAAGACCTGTTTGGTGAAGTATGATCTGAATCTCATGTTGGTCTACTGATCCCACATTTCAATCTACATTCAATGTGATAGGTGACCCTATATTTCTACCAATTTAAATGAAGGATAAAGAATGCTTATTAGTTTACAGGCTGCTGTTGTGAACAATCAAGTAGAGTGAGGGACACATTCTAGAATTGAACATGGGTGTATTGGTGTTCTGTTAATGGTGTTGACCTGATGTTGATATTTGTGATTTTTGAGGTCCTGTTTATCTGGAAGCATTGTTGTTGCTGGTCTTGATGAGGCTTTCTTCTGTAATAGGTGCGTTTGAGTACAAGCTGTTCGTGGGTTCTCTAAACAAACAGGCCACTGTAAAAGAAGTGGAGGAAGTACGCGAATACAATTCTTTTCAGCTTTTAAATGCTTAGATCACATTGACAACCTTTTTTGTTTCTCCTGTTTTCTATGTCTGCTTGATTGTATAAAAGGAATTCTTCCATAGCAATTTAATGAAATGCCGTCTCTTACTTGGAGGATATGCCTGAAAGCTTGGCTTTATTCCTATGTGCCTTCTTTTGTTTCATTAATATTTTTCAGTTTATATTAAATATGGGAGCCACTGAATATTTCTACTTATATGTGATGCCTGCCAGATTTTCTCACCATATGGTCGAGTTGAGGATGTTTATCTCATGCGCGATGAAATGAAGCAGAGTCGTGGTGCGTCTATTATCTTCTTTTAGATTTGAAAGACTATATACTAGACATATGTTCAGTTGATTCGGGCTGCCTTCATGCTGCATAGATATCTGCCCTTTGATTGTTAATGATGTTACTTATTGAAAGATCATTCTGGTAGATCTGAAGAATCTCTCTGCTTAATATGCCACCGCAGCTTTTTCTTATGCATTTACCAATCCTGTATGATATCTATTTAATGGATCAAAGATGTAACATTCTCTTATTGTAATATAGTTGGTTTTCCGAGTGTTTTCATATATATTTGATAAGCAAAGCTTATTGTCTTCTGAGATTGTAAAGTGCCTGAAGGCTGTAAAACTGGTTCATTTACTCATCACAACCAAATGATTGCTTGTGCCTGCTAAGGGTGGCAACCGGCATGTTTTCATTGTTCTTTTGATGGTTTATTTTATGTCAAGTTATCGATATATAACCAGTTTTTTAAATCTGAAGGTTGTGGATTTGTCAAGTACTCTCATAGAGATATGGCGTTGGCAGCTATAAATGCTTTGAATGGAAACTATACAATGAGAGTAAGCATGCTTTATCAGGTCAAGTATGGTTTAGACTAGTCTTGCCAGCTATGAATATTCTCATCATTTTTTGCTCTGGTCATAGGGTTGTGATCAGCCATTAACAGTTCGATTTGCTGATCCTAAGCGGCCTCGGCTTGGTGATACAAGGTTCCCATTAAGCTCTACTACTTCCTTGGCAAACAGTGTTGTTGTTTGTCCTTTTTCCTTTTGCTTTTATTCAGAAAGGGGTTTTAAGCTGCGTTTGGGAGAGCTTTGGGGAAATGACTTTCATTTCCCTGAAGATCTTTGGCTCAATGTGTATTTGGTCAAAGGAAATATCGTTTGGTTAATGGCTTTCGGTATATTTTTTGCAAAGTAGCTTTGATATTAAAAAAAAAAAACGAAAAACAAATGGCTTACTGTTCATCGTCTCCATTGTGGAAGCAGAGGGCTGCCGTGAGCCCAAGCGAGGGCTTGAGGTCACGTGGCCTTGCATGGAAGCAGAGGGCCGTTGCAAGCCCAGGTGAGGGCTCTGGGGTTGCGTGACCTCAAGCGACCTGGCAAGCCTTGGCCTCGGCAATGGTCCAAATGGCGACCATCGACCTCGGTGACTTGGTCTTGCCTGAGCTGTGACCCTCTAGATCTCGCCTAACAGAACTTCGACCGTCGACGAGGCTCGGCGACTGTCTGCAACAGTCTGCTAGCGTTGTGCAACTCTTGGTAGAGCTTCACCGATGACCCAAATCTGCAATGTTGGAGAAGATGAACAGTTTTTTATGAGGGCAAGAGTGGAATATGAAAAGTTCATTAATCCTGAGTGCTTCCTTTTGAAAATGCTGAAAGCCCAAGGCAGATCCCAAACTTGAGCTTTCAGCTTTGCCTTTGCTGGCTTTCACTCAATGCTCTCCAAAAAATTTTTACTCAATGGCCTAGTTTTCTCTCAAGGGACTTTAGAGGCCAAAGTCCCTTGGGAAAGCTGAATCAAACGCAGCTTTAGTTTCTTTCGTCATCTGCCTGTTCATTGATCTTTTCATTTTGGGCATTACTTAAAATGGTTGTTTACCTTATTGCTCAATTTGCAATTTTTTGTTGACCATATAGTTAGGTAAATCCGCTGTTTTACTCTCTTCTGATGTTTCGACCACTTTTGAAACTAGTTCCAAGGGTGGTCCTGCTTTTGGAGGCCCAGGCTTCAGTCCTCGTTTTCAAGCCCCAGAACTAAGGTCTCCTTTCCTCCCTTCTTCTTCCCTTGTATTGTCCAGCATAATAAGTTGTGTCTTCCTCCTGCTCCCGCTCCTTCTCCTCCTCGTCCTCCTCCTCCTCTTCTTCTTCATTTTCATATTTGTGTAACTCTACCTTTGTGTTTGCTCTCAGCAGAGGGCAGCCCAACTTTAGTGACACCGTGGGTGATCGGATTGCACCAAGTGCCTGGAATCCAATGAATACTCAGAACCTAGGGCCATCATCATTTTCAGGCCATCCCAATTTTGGTGGTCAGTTATTTCCCAAGTCTGGTGATGTATCTAAGCCTCTAAATCCTGTAAGAATATCTCTCTTCTCAAGAAAACTACATTTTGTTTTTGTCCGTCCTAGTGAATGCTGGTTCAAAGCACACCCATTACATTTTCAATCTTGTTTGGGGAATCATTAGTTACATTAAGTTTAACAGATGACATTATTTTATTTTATTTTTGGTCAGGAGATGACAGTATTTATGGAGGTGATATTTAGCTAATTATTTCTTTAACCTTAATTTGAAAGATCGGTGAGATTGATCATGACAAAGGTCTAGAGTGTTCTTGGAATCCTTAGTGGGAGAAACATCTCCTTAGAGCTCCTCTTAATTTATAGTGTGAACCTAGGCAACGGCAAACGAATTAGTGTCTAGCTTAGCTATCTTGAAAAGGCAAGTGGTATACTGCCTTAGTTTTGTCTATATTTAGGTGGATGACAGGTTGTAAGCAGCAAGGTAAACGGGAGCTAGGTTGATGGGTGTCAGTAATTGTAGTAACTGAATAGGAATGTGGAATTCAGGATGGGCGAAAGGCAAATGGTGGGGCAGATAGATCAAGTTTTCTATAAGGCGCTCATCTCCTTCCTTCTCTTATGAAGTTACCGCTTTCCTCTCACCTTAAACTTAAAGACAAAAGAGAGCTAGCAAATGAGATCTCATAAAAAAGAATAAGAGGAATTTTCAGAAATTCGTGGAGTCCAGCTGGGAGCATACACATCTTCCTGATGATAGAAAAATATCGTTAGCTTGCAGTGTAACCTCATTGTTATTGAAGATTTTTATTGCTTCCTTCAAATGGTTCTTTGATTGGTTTGACATGAAAACTTTTGGTTGATGTCAAGTTAAGCTGATACGGAAATCATAGGATGTGAAAAGCACTAAGAGGTGATAACTCGAATGGTGTCAATTTGTGAATTTCTTAGTTTTCAGAAAGGCTAAAATTTACTTGTCAAGACTCAAGACAAAGGCAGGCTACTATTTCAGGTACAAATTGTAGCTTATATTTGGTTGGTTTGCATGCAAAATGGCACCTTAGGGAAGGAGTGGGTAGTAGGTACTTATCCCCAAGAACTACTGGAAATGCGTTATGTTTCGCAGTTTTTGGGCCGTGACCTCTCTGAATGGAACCGTTTTTATGCAACTATCAGTGTTTGTTTTAGACTTATTAATGATAGCCTGCCTATCATCTGTTTACAGTTTGCTTGAGTTTTTTACTTGTGGTTCATGGTTATTTAATTTTTTATGCTTGGTTTAATCTCCACAACTCCACTTCCTTGTACTTTAGAACATTTCCTCAGGGGGTCCTAGTGTGCCAACAGATGGTCTTCTTCCTTCACCAGCAGCTCCATCCTCATCTATGGCACAACAGGTACAGGAAGAAGAATGACTAAAACAATTTGCCTCACATTGACCCTCCTTATTGGAGCTGGCAATTGGTGTCAGTGTTTTGTGGTCGTGTTTCTAATCTGTATTAGCATTAAAATATCATAAATTTCGTGTATTATGTTAATTGAATTGACTTGCTATGAAAATGTGATAATTCATGATACAAGTGTCTTGTCTTGTTATTTTAGGCTGCTTATATTTTGTGCTCCACTTTGTGTCGAGTACACCTTTTACATATGGGTTGTTGTCCAATTTGCCACCTTACTCTTATTGAGATTCAATGTACTCTCCTTCTTTCTTGCAGAGTTATCAGTCTTTTCAACAGTTCCCATCTATGGGTCAGCAAATAGCACCTTTACAAAAGTCTCTTCGGTCACCTCAGCAGTCACTGCCTTCTCTATCACACAATCAACCTTCAACATCATACACGCAGACACAAACTTCTCATGCAATGTCAGGGCAATTAAACCAGCTGCAAAGTCCTCCTCTTGCAGCACCTTTCAGCCAACCACTGCCATCACAGCCAATGGTTGGTTCAAGCGGTCAGTTAACTGCTACTCATCCTGCTACCCAGCAGACTGCCTCCTCTGCGACAGTACAACAAGCCCCTTTAAATATGAATTTGGTATCCCAGCCTCGGCCTAGTACAATTAATCAACCGCAAGTGCCTGCTCCTGGTCAACAGCACTTGCTTCAGTCGTTTCAGCAGTCCCCATCACCGTTGGCTCAGATGCTGTCACAGCAGACACAGGCCTTGCAGGCTAGTTTTCAATCATCTCAGCATGCTTTTTCCCAGCTGCAGCAGCAAGTGCAGATGATGCATCCATCGAATCTAAATGCAGTTCCACAACAGGCTCTGACGACAAATCAGCAGGTATGACCTGATTAGAAGAGAGTTTAGTTTTGGCTTTTGCTAGGAGCTGGTAATGTATTTGGACATCAACAATGTTGATGAAGAAACTGTGTTAGGAGAGGCTTTGCTTGGTAAATGTGGTAAAGCTACTTGTGAAGTGATTTCTCCAACCAGAAAAGTTTCTTGATTGCGGTTTGACATGGGATGCTTATTTGATTCTTTGGACGTAGATGTTAATACACCTTGACCCAGACTTCTAACTGCTGTAATGGAAACTTTTTTGTTGTTGAATCCCAGTATAGGTTCAAGAGTTTGAGTTCTAATATATCTCAACATTACTAACTGCCTTATTCTGATTCATAGAGAAGTTATCTTGATGATCTTCAGTTGCTTCGAAATGCTTATGGGCGCCTTCAAACTCTGAGCATATCCTTGTCTTTGCAGCCTCAGTGGAACAATAATGTACAGCAGCCAGTGGTAAGCACATCAACAACTACAACAGCTGCAGAAGTGCCTTCATCATCATCTGTTGCACCTGTGATACCTGTATCGACTCCGAATCTTGCTCCTGTAAAATGTATTTGGACAGAGCATACATCCCCGGATGGATTTAAGTACTATTATAATTGTGTAACTGGAGAAAGCAGGGTGAGT
This sequence comes from Syzygium jambos, assembly GCA_031216235.1. Lineage (NCBI taxonomy): Eukaryota > Viridiplantae > Streptophyta > Magnoliopsida > Myrtales > Myrtaceae > Syzygium > Syzygium jambos. The sequence continues at coordinate 35,272,679 of CM062227.1, read as the reverse complement.
ATTTGCTCTTGTTTTTTGATGCATGTTCTGTCATCATCATCTGCTAGTTTGCAACTTATATGAATGATGTTACTGTACTCGCTGTAGTGGTTGGAGCCTGAGGAGTTGAAAATATTTAGGCAGCAACAGCAGCAGCAACCACCAAAGTCATCAGTTCAGCTAACTCATGCCCAACCCCCTCAACTGTTGCCTACTCAGCAGGGTGCACAAACACAGCATCCGCAGCAGCATTCTCAACTTCAGGGACAGCTACCTCAGCAGCTGTTACAACAGCCTCTATTGTCTTCATCGGTCAGTGTTGTCTGGGTTTCTCTCCATACTTGCAAATTTCCATATCATCTAGCCCTCTATTTCTGATTTTCTCGTGTGGAAATACAGTATCAGGCTTCTGGGCTGCCAAGTCATCAGAATTTTCAGGTAAATATATGTCCTCTCGTGGAAGTTGTATTCCAGTTACACTTTTGTGACACCATATTTGATGTTCTGCCTGAGCAAGCTGGTGTAATGATGATCACTATTTAAGGGTTGATGATTACTTCAGTAACAGTTGTTTACAATATGCAGCTTAGTAGTTTCTCATTTATGTCTGGGAATAGCTTTCTCGGTTGTGCTACGCATTAGACTTCTGAAAATAAGGTCTATTCTATGAAGTCTCTGAAAGGGGAGAAATGAACATCTCAGTTCTTTTATGAATGATTAAATTAGTGTCTCAGTATTTGAATAACAAAATTTAAGAAAGAATGGTGTTTTCCCCTACTGGTTTTACATCAGTATATGAGTAACTTCAGATATAGAATATTTAAACTGGGTAAATTGACCTATACGTTAAATATCTTAAACCTAAATGGCGCATATAGTTAAATGCATATCAACAGCTAATTCAATCTGTGTTCTTTGACAATTAGGCAATTCTATCGTTTCTTTTTTGTACTTGTGCTTTAACAATTTAAGCTGTTTACTTCACGTTTATGATTACCTAATTTGTTTTGCAATTAGTAGTTCTTGTGAGATATAAAAAGAGAATTAAATGTGTGAAAACTGGCATATGCTGAACGGATAAAGGTTTTTCCTTCTTCAGGTTTTGAACTATAATTATTTTAGGCTGATCAAAGCTCTAGAAAGGTCAGTTTGAACATGTTGAGTAAACTTACCACATAGAGATGCTTGAGATGAGACGGTGTTGTGTGGCCATAAGAAAGATACATAAGATATGCACTTTTTACTTTTCTGATAGAAGCCAGCAGATACACTTTATAAAGCAGGAAATGAGAGGCAAGAGGGATTTTAGAGCTAAAATGAGAAATTGAATGAAATGGACATCCAATTTTTGATGTCTCCGTCTTAGCAATTGTTGTAGGATTTTCCACTTGGAGTTGCCTGCTGTGCCTATTCAGTCAGCTTGCTCAGTGGTTCTTATTGTAAATTTTGGCTTCTTAGGAACTTGGTTTTTCACAATTTCAAGCAGCAGCTCATTCAGTAAATGATCCAGCTCACTTCCAGCAGGTATCTGGTGCTTAGGAGATCCCGCATATTCTAAGTAACTACCATTAGTAACTCTTACTTTTGCCAATTTGTGCCAGGGTTTTCAGGCTGCTCAGCAATGGATGCTGAAGAATAAGTCAACAGGTTGTCCTTTAATTTTACTTGTGCAATTTATAAATGAGGCCTACTAGTTTATGAATGCTGAGCAAATTTTGTGTTGTAAATTGAGAATTGGTGAAGCTCCAATTAAAATGTCATTTTTGGCCATAGTAACCTTACAGAGTAACTCCCTCTGTTTTAGTCCTATCGACTAAAAGTAGATTAGTGCCCTACCAGCCTCCTAGTCCCGGAAAATTTCAGGAAATCATTTATAAACAGTTGCATGCACCTGTAATCTGGGAGGAATGATGATGCTTCCAGATCTCATTATTTCAAGTTAGTTATTCTGTGATGACTGCAGCAACCCCGTTGATGAGGGAAAATTATTAGGTAACGCCAGACGTCAGCCCTCATGTGAGACCCACATGATGTAAAGGCTCATGCGAGGTGGGTAATGTAGTTCGAGAGTACCCAAAGAAACCTCCTTAGACAAGGGAACGACACTTGCATAATTTGGCAGTATTTGTTATGCTTGACGTGAGATTTTGGTGCCCGTTGCTGACGAATGTGGACATCATGCTTCTGCAGGTACCTAAGTGGAGCAGCAAAATATAAGGCGGTCCCAGCAAATTGCCGCAGCATGTAGAATGCTGTAATGTTTTTGTACTTGATGGTAGGATAGATCAGCCAGCAAAATTTGTAATTACCGATGATTGATGTAGCATATTTTTCTTCTATATCCTTTAAAGGTTCTCGCTTTGCTGGCTTTCGATGAGAAGCCCGTGTGCCGTGGATAACTGCATAATAAACTCTGTGGTTGAATCGAAATTTTGGCCTTTTTTGTTGCCAGGGTTACTAACTTGGCACCTTTACCCTACTTTTAAGTAATACACGCCCGGTGTTATGCAGACCACTGTCAAATTCAATTTTCGGCTGAGAAGCTTGGCAAGCTACTCAATTCATAGCAAATAAGCGTCTCAGGTTCTTTCCAATATTAATCTATGGTCCAGGGCCATGACCACATTGACATATTATAGTCATAGAAGAATCCACTCTTCTTGTCGACTAACAGCTCTTTCCTTTCCTAGATAAACATTCATGGCTTGATCGTCATCGTTTATTCGTACTAAGCGTCAGTTGATGCTTCTACAGTTTATTCTGATTTCGCCCTCTTTCCCCGTGAGCAGCCCCAGGTTCCCCATTCTCACCATCGAGCGCTTGAAATCCTCGTAGAATGTCATGGGGTCCTCTGCGTAAGACTCCACTATTTGCCTCGTACGGCCATCTCCGGTAAAAAGAACCTGGTCGGACTGAAGCAGTCCCTCGCCCGAGACGAGGTTCACATAGTACTGGTTGTCGAACGTCGCAGGCGTTGCCAGGTCGAGCTCTGCTAGAGTTGAGTTGCTATCGGGGCCTGAGCAAAGCTGTTGAAGCGACTGAAGGAAGTCCAGATTGACCTTCAGATCGGTCGAGATGGCACTGCCCGTGAACCGTGATCTAAATGTTGGACACCTAGCCTTTCCCATAGTATGCGCACCTGTGTGAAATTTGCAGACAATCCTTTTAAATTCAAGTACGTTAGCATTTACGAAGACGTAAAAAGAGTCATCGCTAAAGGTTCTATACGTAAAATTCCGTGTTGCTGCGCCTTGCGCCGAATTATAACCCGAAAAAACATGTTGATGCTACGTATCTACATCATCGCGCCTAATTATTTCCCCAAAAAATTAGCAGTCCTCAAGGTGAATTTTCAGCGCTCGAAGAGAATGATGTGCAAGACTTGGTAATCCGATAATAAACAGGAGAAGATACCAGAGAGGGCAACCATGTCATTGAGGGTGAGACCAGCATTCTGAAACTTAGCAACCAATATTTCCACGGTAGAATTCGGTGCCGGAATGTTGTTGTTTGCCGCGTCTCTGCTCGCGCCTAAGCTGTCTCTCCGCCCCATCAGAACGTCCCATCCAGGCCCGCCCGACTGCGATTCATTCTAGGAATTAGCTTGGAGGGTAACATCTTAACAAATCCTCTTCAAAGTCAGAAACTTTGATGAATTACCGAGCACCTAAATGTGCCATTCGGATTGAAAACGTACCAATAGAACAGAGTCCCTGGCAGCACTTGCAAGGATATCAGCACATGAAACTGTTCTAGGACAAACAGTCTCAAGATCAGATTTTATAGCATCAACCACTTCGAACCCCCTCAAGGAATTCAAGTTCGGTCCCGCCGTCTTCTCTCCCACAAAACCTTCAATGTCATCCAAAAGCACAGAAGCATCGCATCCCTGCGCCGAAAATAATTTTTGAAAAAAAGACCTTGCATTAAGTGACTGAACATTTGAAAAGAGAAAATGCCACAGCAATATCGATTTTAAACTTGCATTGACGAAGCAGTCGTGGAAATGAAGCCGCAGCAACGAAGCGGCCATCCTCGGGTCCTCAGAGACTGCCCTCTTGACCCACGAAAAGATGATCACCTCCGCTTCGGGGCACGTGTTCTCATAGAAAGTGGTGCTCAGAGGGCTTGCATTGTGATCATCTGCACATTCATCATGCAAGTTGGTGGGTGACTTTGAAAGGGCAACGGCCCCAAGCTCAAGCATGGCCAAGAAAAGAGCCAAACACACGGCCATTCTCATGGCCTGGTTAGTTAATGTTTCTTCCTTCAGGATGAGTGAATGCAATAGAAGTGATCAGGAGGGTGTGGGATCAATTGGATGGCAATAGCATCACATATATAGAGGCCAAGAAATCGAAATGTGGCCAGTTTTGGCACTGAAGAGTGGTTGATGGACATAGTCAAATGCCAAGAAACGGTCAGCGACTCAAGTGTCTCCGTTGATGTACCAAGCAGCATTACCTAATGCCATGTGCTTGCTTACATTACACCGCCTCTCTTCGCAACGTCCCTCCTCCAACTTTTTGTGCATGCGCGCGTTTCAGAGAGAGAGAGAGAGAGAGAGAGAGAGAGAGAGAGAGGATTCATGCCATTGAAGGGTGACTGAAGTCTGAACTTGAGTTGCAGACAGATCTGTTGAAGAGGAAAGTTCCTCTTTCTGGGTTCTTGTTACCTGCTACTGATGTGCTAGTTTTCAAAAGTTGTGATCAAATTTGTTTTCCGAATAATTTCCTGTTCACATGCTCCCCTGAACGGCAGTACCACAACAATGCAAATTGAGGGACGTATGCATTGTCAATATCAGCTACAAGTATGCTCAACAAAAAAATGTGGCCGATCACCGAGGGTTGTCACAACATTAATGCCACATCAATATACAAAGACCAAATAATTAGGTCAGCACCTAAAAGATGAGACCAATCAAGATGCCAACTAATGGGCCGCACGATTTTGGGCCCATGTATGTCTGGTTTGGTTGGCTATTGGGCCCATGAAGATCTAACGGGCTTGGCCCATGATTGACCATAGCACATCCCCTAAAGATCCTGTGATATCTTGGGTGCTTTTGTGTTATGGAGGGTCCTCATGAATTAAAAAAAAAAAAGTTGGGATCATATGTGAACCACCACCACCACCACCATCACATCTCCATTGGCCAGCAATCATTAATTGGTTATCATCCCATCCCCCACCAACCAGCAACCACCGCCACCACCATCACCGCCTCGAGTTTGGACAAATTAGCATTGTCTGAATATATTAAGAGAAAACATCTAAGCATATGCAAAACTTCAAAAAGGAAAAAAAAAGAAAGAAATAGAATTAGAACAGTGTTGTTTTTATCAAGTATCCTTTATCTGAACATCTTTTTTTGCCGATATACTAATTAGCTTTAGGCTATGTTTATTTTGCGGAAAATGAATAGTTTGGAAAATATTTTCCTTAAGAATAATCACTTGTTTCACTTGAAATAATTAGTTAATTGAAAGTGATTTTATCTTCAATAATAATTTATATCTAAATATTGTCGTGAACAATAAAGATAATTTTCGTTCGTTTATTTTTGTAAATAATATAAGCGATCATTTTTAAGAAAAAAATATCACCCGCCTGGGTGGCGCTGCTGGAACGCGCACTCTTCCTCTTGCAAAAGGTTGAGTGTTCGAATCCCGGGCGCCGCAGGGTGACTTAACCGGTGGCACGTGTGTGGTGGCTAGCACATGTCGCCCCCAGGGTTTACTTCCCGGCTGTCGGCCGTGCGGGGGTTCCCTGGGTTATAAAAAAAAATCATTTTTAAGAAAATATTTTTCAAGTCATTCATTTTCCGTGAAATAAACAGAGTATTGGCACTTCATTTTATCTCAACATTGGTAAACCCCTAGTTTCCTCGAAAACATAAAATTTTCAGGATACGATCCTATCATATATGCCTGAGCTTGGCTCTCCCTATAATGTGTGAGCTAGGCTTTCTTTCGTGAAATGCAAGAATTAGACATAATGAAGTCAAACAGACTAAGAAGCAACTTAAACAATAACAAAAAGAGATAGCGTAACAAGAAAAATGAGTGTCAAGATTTAAACCTTTAATATGCGCTTTGATATCGTGCTAGATAACAATGTATTCGAAAGTTTATATAGTCTTCGGAAAAAGGACTCTCGGTGACGTATGTACGTGCTTATAATTCTTGCACGCAGATCCAACAAATCCACAATTTTGAATGAGAGGAAGGAGCACTGCACAATCTATTCCTCTTCCAACATAATCAGTCCTTCAGCTCCATCCACCTCCCAAAAGCTCGACAAAGAGAACCCTATTGAAAGATATGTTCAGTACGCATTGTGATGGCATTTTTCTACGACTCAAACATTCAGGGAAAAAGGGGGGTTTTTTTTTTCCAACTGATGACCTCAGTTTAAGAGTATAAATCAAAAGAGTCCAAATCCAAAATCCTCTTGCTTACCACTATTATGCCTACCATTCTATTATTGTATTCTTGTCTCTAGGTTTGACTGATTGATGTACGCATGATGTTGTCCTATTTCTGTTGTACTTTCCCAAGACTATAAACACAGAGTGGAAAATTGAACGGTCGTTTTAACTTTTAACTCTATTGGGAAAGTAGTTATCGTGCCTTGTTGCGGAGAATAGCACCCATAAATACTTTTCCAACAAGGCTCAAAATACAAAGTTCTCCTGTAATGACAAAGATGGCCACCACAAATCAATCCATGTTTCTTTGTCACGCTCTTTGACCTCTTCACTGCGCTGTAAATATATTCCAATTAATAAATGGAATAGAAAGATGGGCTGAAGCTGGTTAATTTTAGTGGTTAGGTTCCTTGTGTCTGCTTGTGTAGATCACACATGGTTTTCCAGTCTAGGGTTTATCATCGTTGCCCATTCTAGTGATAGGGTGGTCACATGCCCTAGCCATGATACACTAAGTGTTCACAAGATATTTCCAGTTCAGAATTTCGCACGGAGCATCAAATTATGTGGAAAAAGATTCTGCAGATCCACAAGATGATGGAAACTTCACTGTCATGGGGAGAATAGTCACGTACATGTGTCTCTTTTCTGTATATTTAGCCCACTACATGACGTTGATTTTCATTTGCGTGTATACGAAAAAAGCCAGCTTATTATTAGGTGGGGGGTCAGGAATATAATCGCAAGTATATGTTCAAAAAGATAGGCTTTGAGTATTTGGTTCTTAATGGAATCTCTTTTTGACTATAAGCAGCAATCAATGGATGATTGATATGCACGCATGTTATTTGTTTTTCATTGCTATAAAAAGAGCAATAAACCACTTCACTTTATGCTGACCCTCTACTTGGAAACATCCTCTTTTTTCTTTACACTTGATTCAAGTAAGCTTCAACTTTTTCCTGCTTACATGATAACTGATCTTTTTAATCCCGGTTCGATTATGAAAACGTTATCTAGCGCTTGGAAATCTAAGATATTTAGACTTTCATGTACACGTCATATCCCTTCTATAGGTTATGGTTCAAGCTTTTGGACTGGGTTTAACCAATCTGTGAGTTGGCACGGCGAGTCTCGAATGAAGAGCAAGGCGAGCAATCGAACCAACTTTAGGACACCAAAACGAAAAGTTACATCTATAATTAAGCAATGCCTCGAAAAACAGAAGAATATAGCACACAAGTTACGAAGCTCAAATATAGTCAATCTCAAGCTGTAGAAAAGTATAGAAAACAAGAAAGCATTCAACTCCCTTTTTTGTCAGAGAGCACATTTGTTAGCAGAGACGCAAGTCGTTTGCTGCAAATCCCACACGGTACTGTGTTTTTTGACTTGCTGCTGATGCGTTTACACACGAGGGTTTTGCTCATACTATTAAAGGTTGTAATAAAGCACTTAAATGAGTCAAACTATTTTGGGTGTTAGTCTCACTTAATTAAACATTCGTTAGCGGTATCATCTTGTTATTTTTATCAACTATAGCATATGATTCCTAATATATGGTTTGACGCCTTTTGTGTAAAGTTATTTTCATGGACTATCTTCTTTACGTCCGCGAAGATGGTGCTGCCAATGAGATAAATGTACAGATTGACAAAAGAAAATCAGGACAAGTACAAGGCACATGCTAGCCTAATTTGGATTTGCCCTTGTCGAGACTCAAAAGGTCTCGAGGTCGATTTCCCACCATTCTCTATCCCTTATTTGCCTATATATATAAATGTGTTTTGTGAACGGTCATCACATGTAGGCTTATTGCATAAAGAAGAAAGTCCACGTGAAATCACTTAATTGTTATTGGGATAATATGCACCAATTATTAAAAACACCTAATTACATGGTACTTTCATGCCCATAATGTCATTATTCATTGCCAAATGAGGCATGCACAAGCACGAAGATTATTGCTTGTAATCCATAGCCTATATTTAACCTAAGGAAAAAAGCAAGCAAATGTGTACATCAACAAAAGGGATAAATTGTGAATTATTACGGTCGTAGTAAGTTATGAAGACGAATCACTTCACCACCTTGATATAAGATCGTAGATCTCATACTTTGGCAAAACATAGAAGAACCCATCTTGTATCCTGTAGAAATATGCGTCGCAATACTTTTAATTCTCTAAAAGAAAAAAACAAGTTCGATATCTTCCCCCATCGATATGAACTTTGCTGCAAAAGTTACAACGTGATGGCAAAAGATTAACAGGCTGGAGAAAGCAATGTAGATTAAGCTTCGATAAAGTAGGCCATTAAATTTCGTTTCATCAAGCTTCATCGAGCATAGCCTCAGCTCCATGTCATCCATGCATGGCTATAAGCGGCAAAAGTGTTCAAGAACAACACATATGCAAAAGACCTTACAATATATGCGGACAAGGACTTAAGAACTCCAATATAGAATCATCACGCCAGCATAAATCATGAACTATATGCTCAAAAGGTATAAAGAAAAAAAGAAAGCCAACATCATCCACTCAAAGAAAAGACGATCTGCAAACCCATCCCTCCTAAAGAAAAGCCACCCCCTACCTAGCTATATATTGCTTACATCACCCCCCGTCAATGACTCAAACCTCCACAAGCAATCACTCGAAAATGGAAACAAAAAAAGTGACCGAAAAAAATAAAATAAAAGCCATCTAATTAATTAAAAAGGTTTATTGAGATCAAGCTATTTACGTCCATGTGAAATGTCTGGGAGCTGTGAAAGCATATATGCATTAAATCTCTCCCTATGTAGCTTTTTCACACAACCATCCCATCTTTAGGGTTTATTCCCAGCTTTTTGCACTATGCATGATGCAAGAACACATTCCCAAGTTGAATCTCCCATTTCCAACTTTCCTCACCAATCCCCAAAATGCTTCAAAAAAGAGCTAAACAGTTATCTCCAAACCTCCCACGGGCTGACAAACCCTAATCCCATATCCACCGCTAAAATATGTCACATGAAAAAGGTTTCGATATCTGGTCTGCAAAAAGGTTTAGTAGCTCTGCTTTCAACACTTTACCTAACATTTGAACATGACAAGAATGCATGCATTTGAATTCCCAAAGGAAAAAGAAAACAAGAAAAGAAACAATTTCCTCACGTGAAAAAAAAGAGAATGTATGCCATGCATCTAAACACCACCTGTAACCACTAATCTCATGTCGTACTGGATATACAACATAAAATCCCATTAATCACACCTGATAACCAAAGAGACGAGGAAAAGGGAGGAGATCAAGAACCAAAAAGAACAAGAATAAAATAACTGATCAAAAAGTTGAAGATACAGGACTGAATGCCTCCATAACTAATAACATGTTTAGATACAAATGACCAAAGGAAAGGTCAAAATCAAAGTACCCATAAAACTAAATAACTCCAATTGCTAGAACTCTAAAATCATTTTACAGAGAGAAAATCCCAAAACAAGGCACCGGTGCATGCAATGGTGAAATGGGTACTCCTAAAAGAGAAGATACAGACCCCATAATAAGGCTACAAAGAAAGAAATGGTTAGAGAGAGAAACTACATACCAGTAAAATTAACACAACTTAAAAGAACATGCATATATCATCATCGTGTGCTATGTCACTCCTCTTTTGGCTCCTGCTTATTCTTCAGCAGCGATGGCACAATAATGTCCTGAAGCAGCCCGTAATCTGTCGCCAAATCCAAACCCAATGACGACGAGGTCGATGATGGCATGGCAACCAAACGTTTCTCTTCGTAAAACTTCGGAAATGAGGGACTAAAACTAGGCGGTGCGGAAGTAGTAGTAGTAGTAGTAGTAGTACTTGTAAGGAGGCACAAATTAGAGGGACGTGAAGTGAAAGAGTAAGGCACATTAAGGGGTTGCAATTGCTGGGCGTTATAGTGATCTGGGATCAGAAATGAGGCGGCGGTTGCTGGAAAAGCGCCGCGGTAGGAGGCGGCGGCTTCTGATGGGATCATGCCGAGGCCACTCTTCTGTGTAGCGGGGCTGAGGTGGGTGTGTTGGCCCTCGTAGGTGGTGACGACGATGGAGGGATCGTCTGAAGATCTCTCTACCCTCTTCTTCACTCCGCACCCTGCACTAGTGCAACGATAGTAGCTCCTACTCCATCATAAACACACAAAAAAACGAATCAGAATACAGTTATATTCACAAAAAAAAAAGAGTATGCTTTTAACGACACTTGCACCCTATAAACAGTTTTCACAAGAGACGACCGCCGAGAGTAAATTTTTATCACGCCTTCAGGTGCTCGTGCCTACCAATGGCGGGCGGGCGCTTCTTTATTTTGTTCCTATAGTGTGAACAATGAATGAACGCGCATTCGAGTGTGAAATGAGGAAAATTTGGAGCTATCTCCTTTTCTTTTTTCCAAAAAGATACCTCGGATAAGGACTGTTCTTGACGGCTTTCTGGCCGTACTTCCGCCAACGGTAGCCGTCGTCGAGGTGATCGACCTCGCTCTTGGTCATGAACGCAAATCTCGGCTCCCTTTGCCTTTTCTGGTTCTTCTTTTTGGGCTTCAACCTGAGCTCCCCCATCCATGAACAAACACAGTATATTCACTTTTCCAAGATTTCGCCAAAGGAGAAACAAGAAAAGAAGAAAGGAAAAGAAAAGAAATGAGTCGACGACTCACGAGGCAGACCCCCATATCATATATTTCTTGATTCCTGTCTGTGTGTCTCCACTAAATTTCATGCTGAAAATGCGCGCGGACAGACGCGCATATAAATTTATATGTATATATGTATACATAGGTTAAGAAAAGGAACTCATTCATCAAGCAACCTATGAACATTTTTTAAGGAAATAAAAACTTATTTTTTTTTCCATGTCAATGGGAATCTTATCATCCTAATAACAAGACTCACGAGCTACCACAGACCATGAACCAAAGAGAAGAAAAGGGTACTGGAGAAATAATATATATGGGACCATTGTTTCTGGGCACCTAAGTACTGAAGGAATAGGGGAAATTAAAGGAGTAATATATATACACATATAAATTTAAAACTTGTCGAATTAATTAAGCAAGGAAAAATATAATGAAACTCACTGTTTCTTGGTCTTATCTTGATTCTGCTCGTCCTCCTCTTCCCCGGCCTTGTTCGCCTCCCGGTCCTCCTCATCATTGCCCGCGGCCTCGTTCGACGACAGCGACACCGAGGACGAGTTCGGCGTCGCCGGGTTGTTCACCAACTCCGACGACGTCTCCGGCACGGTGGACGCCGGCGAGGGGAGCGGCTGCTGCTGCTGCTGCTGCTGCGAGGGCGGGGACGGCGCCGCCGCCGCCACCGCCGGCTGCGGCTGCGGCTGCGGCGGCTGGTAGTGATGGTGGAGTAAATCGAACAGCAAGGAGGAGGAGGCGGCCATGGTGGCGGCGGCGGCGGCGGGAGGGGCGATGTCGTAGTTGTCGGGGTTGGCGAGCAGGTCCATGAAGCCCTTCTCGGCCTCCTCGCAGGGCATGTCGAAGATGTTGTAGTTTATCATCATGGGTTCCTCCGGGAACAGAGAATTCGCCATTGACGGAGCCTCCATCATCATCCTGTTCCTCTGCTGGGGATACCGATCTTGATCCTGCTGCTGGTGCTGTTGCTGCTGCTGCTGCTGCTGCCGCTGATGCTGATGCTGATGATGATGATGATGGGGTTGGTCTTTCCCTTCCATATATATGTATGCGTGCGTGTCGATGGCGATGAATCACGACCACATCGTCGTCGTCGTCGTCGTCGTCATCTTCTTCACTTGAGCTGCAGCTGCTTTTAGCCCGTAGCTTTTAGCTTGGTGAGCAAGGGTTTAGAGAGAGAGAGAGAGAGAGAGAGAGAGAGGATTTTTGAATTGGGATTGAATAGACAAAGAGGTGGGGTGGGGCTGGGTGGCCTCTTTTTGGAGAACAGCTTGGATATAGGAGGTTCCACCCGCCTAGGTTTGACCGGCATTTGCCGGTTGCCTCAAGGCACTCAGAGGAAATCGGTAGCCAAAATTCCAACAACAACAAAAGAAAAAAAAAATAAACGAAGACAGAGAAGAAGAGGAGGACCAAAATATATTCAGACCGGACTCATCATACCCCACGAAGCTCCGGTCCCCCTCACCTGAAATCGGAATCGCGCGGGCGGAAGGAAATTGGAGACAGTTTCGGCCGGTCGACGGCTTGGCGGGCCTGCGATCCGGGGTACACGGGCCGTCCTCGAACCGATGTTTGCGTAAAATTTCCAATATTTTGGAATAGGGAATTTTTTTTTTCTCTCTCTATATTATACGGTGTGAATTTAAATGGAGTGGCAACAATCGGATCCGTTCGCGTGTGAACAGCAAAGGGTGGAGTCCGTGGACCGGTTGCGGGTGCATTAAATTGTGGGGGCGGGGGAGGGTCGACCGGCTACCGGTCGGAGCGGTTAGTTCACGCGGAGGATTTGACCGGTTTTCACCGGACCAGTGTGGACGGGGGTTCGCGCTTCTACATGGGCACGAGAAAAAAATTGAAATAAAAAAATCAAAAAAAGAGAATACGCAAAAGACGTATTCCTCTTGCGTCCTTCTATTATCTTCGCTTTTCTTCTCTCCTCCTTTTTTATTTTTTTAATTTTCTCGTTCTAGACCCTGTCTTTTTTTTCTTCTTTTTTTTTTTCGCAAATGGAAAAATTTTCCTCCGACCATACCTTTTTAATCGATTGGGTTTCGGGTTATGAATATCGCCTGCCTGAACGCGAAGCCGGCTGAAACCCGAAGGCGGGGCGGCGTCCGTGCTTCGCAGTCTACCGATCGGAGACGCGGCCGAAAGGAAATTTCTTCCGGCCGGGGGCGAAGGAAAGGTTCGATCCCGAATTCATAAAAGCGACCCCGTTTGACAAGTGGAGCTTCAACGTGAAATCAGACTAATTTTCATAGGGCGTTTTTAGGCTTGGTTTTTTACAATCATTTTAAAGTGAAAAGTACCCATTTTTTTTTTAACTCACTCTCCGAAATTCAAGACTGTCGTATAAATTCCGAGAACTATGAAAACCCGTGTAAATTTACGCGTCGAATTATATATATGTTACGAAATTTTTGTACGTCCTGAATTGGAAAAATGTCGCGGTGGGCGAGCTACAAGTATTTGATTATGTAAAAACTAAAAACCATAATTTTCTTTTTTGTTCCTGACCGGCGGATTATTCGATTCGATATGACCGTTTCGTCTTGCTCCGTCGTTTCAGAAACCCGTAAGCGGATCCCATCTCGTTTCGGGTTTCCCCGATCACCCCCGGCGCTAGTTTCCCGCCCTCGTTCGACCGCGGCGTCAACGCGCTCCTCCATCCATCTAGATGGAATTCGCGGGGAACGCCCTCACGTTTCCGCCAAGTAAGATTTATTATGTCATGAGAAGAGATCGTTTGCGAAGCCCTCACCTACCTACACAATCGACTGATGAAAATATTGCCACGGCTTTCTCGAGCGCCCGGCTCCCTTCGCGACGTGCACGATCGATGCTCGCGGAAAAAAAAAAGAACCGAGCATTTTTCCTTCGGTAAGCACGTTCGACAAGTGCCTAACTCTTTTGAAGATTTTTGTCAAAAAGGGCAAAAGAAAGAGGGGAAAAAAGGGAAATGACCGTCGGGGTGGGAGATAACGTGAGCAAGCGTGGGAAAGAAGCTTCTCCGCACGCGTGGGGTCGGGTCGGGGCCGGGGGGGGAATTGACGTGAAGGTCTCGTCTCTTTGTATACGGCGGCTGCCGACGCCATCTCAACGCCGTCGACCGCCTCCTTCCTCCTCTACCGACAAGGCCAACGCCCTCAGATGACTTCCATCTCAACCTCTCCTTCGTCTCCTCCTCCTCCTTCTTCTCCTTCTTCTTCTTCTTCTTCTTCTTCCTTTTTAATTATTTTTTTTTTTTTTGCCACGTTTAGGTTTAGCTCGACCTTCAAACGTTTTTGAACAGAAATGAGGAACTCCCTAGCTCGAATTATACCTAAATCACGGCGACATGGCTAGCGTAAAAAGAACCGAGGGCGAAAGAAATGAACGAAGCACTTGTTCCGGATGAAATCACGCCGAGTGCGACCGCTAAAGTCGAGAGGTTTTTCTGATTTACGGAGCCGCTCCGTACTTTTTTTACTCACGCGGGGTTTTTTTCTCTCTCTCTAGAGCTTTAACTATTCTCGCGAGAGAAAATTATGTGGAGAGATATGAAAGGTCTCGTGGAGGAGCCGGGAACCTCTTCTCCTCGGCCCGGCGCGATCTGGGCCGTGTCGCTTCCGCCGGCGGCGAAGCCGACCTCTCGTCGTCTTGCCTGGCCTTCTTGGCTCCACGTGCGCGCGTGGAGCCACGGCTTTTAACGGAAATGCGCGAGGCCGTGAAAAACTATATTGGTGCAATAGGCATTCCCGAATGACGGTACGATCTCTTTGCTGTTGGGTCTCGAGCGAGAAACAACGAGGATGGAAGGGACGAGGAATTCGGTCTGATTAGCGGGCGATCGCCCCCCCATGGCTTGTGACTACAGAGCAAGCGGACTTAAAAGACAAATTTGATGGATGGGGCGAGATCTTAGTTACACCCTCCTTCGAATTATGTCCCCAAGACCCCACTTTATTCAATAATCCTCAAATCATATCCTTCCATCATGCTAGCCAATGAATAAAATAAACAAAACGATAATGTAAAGAACCTTATCCTAATGCGAAACTAAGGACATTATTAGCCACGGAATCTGTCTTCCCATCATAGTACAATCAAAGCACAGGTGATGGTAGACCCTTTCTTGCGTCGCCTTCTTTTCTTTTCAAAATTTTTTTTTGGGGGGGGGGGGGGGGGGGTGGGGGGTGGGCTAGGGCAAAGCACTTTATGGCCAAGTCCCCTTCGCTTTGATTCGGTGGCCAATGCATCGACGCTTCCCATGCATTCGAAAACGTTCCCTCGTGCAAGCAACCCCCTTTGATTGGGCGAGACATACATGTCAATGGCCAGCTTTTGGGGACAACAACGTTTGTGCCCACTTCGCAAGCGATCATTACGAAGATAAAATCCCAATCCCGCTCCACGACGCATGAGCCGTAGTAGTCGTAGCCCGAAGGTACCATGCAGCAGCAGCAGCCGTTTTCGAGCAAGAAATCTCGAGGGAGCTATCCATCTCCTCCGCGACAAGAGATCTCTCTGCTTTGAATTAGGGTTCGTCCCTTTTCGAGGGAGGAAATGATCATTTTGGTACCACCCCCTGTTCGTTTAAGGGAGATCCAAGTTGCCCAAGAAGTTGCGCCCCCATAAAAAGCTTTCGTGGATTGCATGTTTGTCTTCGTAAGCCCTGGAGGCATCATTGCCACTCATTGAAAAGTTCTGAGAAAAGGGGTTAAAAATAATCAGGGTTTCTTAGGGAATTCGATCTCGAACCGATGACCGTCTTCTCGCGCTCGGCACGTGATGACCCATGTGGCGTCGTCACGTACGTGAGGCTACGTAGCTCGTGCAGTTTTTACCCAAGTGACTTATGTATCGTCTCATCTTTTAGTTTGCCCATTTTAAATTCGAAACGGGACAGGCTATTTCGAGCCTTAAAACATCGTGAAGAGTCCTTGTAAGCATTAGCCGTTAGATAAAAGTCAAATCCAAAGACCACGAGACTAGAAATAAATAAAAATAAAAAGTGAAAAGTTGAATCCACGGGAAAAAACAAAAGAGTGCTAATAATCTCTAAACCATTCGTGTTCCGTCGACCCTTCTGTCTCGCCCGCACATTTGATACGTCTTTGCGCAAACATTGCTATGCTGCCCGCACATTTAGTAATTTGCCGACCCGGGTTTCTCCGGCACTCACATGTTCGCTCGAGCCCGATCGATTCGATCCGGTCCGGTCCGATCTCCGACGCACGCGCGCGCACGGCCGGCCGGGGGGGACAGCTCTTGGCGCAGGGCTCAAGGTGGGTGGGACAGGCGGGAGTCGGTGGCGGCCCCACGAGGGGGGCACAGCTCCACCACGTGTCAACATCAGGGGGCGCGCTTTTCTTAATCAGGGGGTTAGGAAAGCACATGCGCTTTACGCGGTTTTGGTACATTCTACGATTGCTTCCAATGCACGCCCTCCAGATCTTTTCTTCTCTCTCTCTCTCTCTCTCTCTCTCTCTCTCTTTTTGTTTTTTTTTTTAATTTTTGATTTTCCTTCAATCAAGTGATCTCAAGGCTCACGCACTGTCCCCTATTTATTTATGATTGAATTTTTATTTTTCGCACCCCGCAAAAATCAAGCACTAATTAGCAAATATATATATTTTAATTAATCGGCGAGTTTCTCAACCGCCATTCGAGGGCTTTTTTCCTTTTTTGAAGTAAACGGAGGTGATTAGTCGGTGATTCCCTTCTATTATTTCACCAATCGATAGCAAAAGTTCTTGAAAAGGAAGCGAGACAACCCTCAATCGCACAAATTATTTGTATGTATGTATGCACGTGCACATGTGAAAAATTTATGTATTGGGTGGATCTTGAAAAATTTTACTTTTTCGTGAAATTGTATGATATGGTAAAAAAAATGATGTATAAATTTCGTTGCCATCGTGAAGGGACTTCACTGGAAATTGGTGTATGAAAACGGGATTTGAATGCGTAAACAAACTCTATCTTTTTTTCCCCTCATAATCCAAAAGGACGGGCGTGAAGATACAAAGGCTCATGAAACATTATATAAGTTCCATGACCCCGGTTAAGTTCGGGTCTTTGCCTGATGCGGGCAGCCCTAATCTCGAGCATTTTGCGCCGAGGTTCGATCGGGCGACCTCCGGTTCCCGAACCGAGACTCTCGCGACATCCCAATCAATCATGCCAACCCTAAACATTACGCAAAATTAAAGTTTCAATCCGACGAAAACAACCCCTTAACAATATGTGTCAATGTTTGATCTTTAATCAGATAGTCCATCTAAGAATGACCTGTCCATCACTCTCTCCCTCTCCCTCTCCCTCTCTCCCTCTCTCTCCAACAACACGTGAAAACAGCAGATTGACCACCCAAGAAGGATCTGTTCACAAGGACATTGTCACGGATTCTAAGGGATCCTTCAACACGATCTGCGCGAATAGATTACGTTAAACAATTTTCCGTTACCTTAGACTTCATATTTATAATGACATAACATCATTTTAGGGGAAGTTTCCTCTTTGACTAAACTAGAACGAGAGCTAGATATATGGTAAACCCTAAAAGAACTATTCTAAACACAGCTTTGACCATGCACCATTGTGGGTAGGTAAGTTGCCGTGGAAGCTGCAAGAGAGACACGAGTCTCCCCACAACCTTAACAAGTCACCCGCTAAACCATATAGAATTAATGCATTGATGACAAGGCAGGTCAAAATTGCATTCATTTGCTTGCGCTTTGGGGAATCTGTTGATCTTTGGAAGGTCGATCCCCTTCACGATCTAGAAGATCGATCTGCTTTTTTTTCCAAGTTATCCCCATCAGGTGATGTGGAGGTGGCAAAGAAGATGGCGAGTCAAATTGGGGATAATCCTTTTGTAGAAGCTTTCGTGCGTATTCGTTGCTAACAACATGTTGTTGAAACGGTCTAAGTGATAAGGGAGGTAAAGTCATACCGAAAAATGCACCGACCCTACCCTGTGAATGGTCGATATAGCTATCGTAGAAATTTACGATACGCGTGTCGTGCGAGCCGCCACAAAAAAAACATAGCCAAAAATGAGCATGAGACGGTTTATGGTATGCATAATATTATTTGACGCGTCGTTAGTTATAAATAAAAGGTACGCACGGCAACTGAATTATCAAAGTAGAAAGCGACTGATTAGTATGGAATGCATATAAACAATAGAAATATTTGTCCGCTAACTAGAACGGGAAAAGTTTTGAATTACGTCATTACGCTCAAATAAAAATATTTCTTAAACACAAATGAGTTATAGTTAAATAGTTGAAAAGTTGAATTGAGGGGAGAAGGATGAGGGGCAATAAATTGGTGGGTATCCATTTTGCTAATGGAGAAGCACCAAAACATTTTCTCGTAACGAGAAGAGTTCAATTTTGGCAAATCAATATAATTCTAGGTGGCACACTTAGAGGCAACCCTTAAAGTACATTTTGCTATTGTATAACCCACTCATTTAGCCGGGCAATCATATTCAACCACTCAAGTACGGAATCAACCGTTAGCTGATAATCTTGGACATGATTAGTAAGCATCAACTTACAACGACATGATTTATTAAGGGGCGACTTTGAAGCGATGGACACACTTCTAACTAGTTAAATTGATCCGAACATATCATTCTCCTTCCGGCCCCTTGATTAGAGCTAATGCCTTGCGCTTTAAACGATTCCACGTACATATACTTAATTTAACGATCGGGATTGGCTCGGTCGATTGGGATGCGGGGAGACTTCCGGTTTAGGAATTACTAGTCACTCGATGAATTCTCACTAGTCGCGTGCAAATTGCTCCAGGACGAGATCGCCTGCATAGGCCAAATGTTCGGGATTAATCGATTTGTGAGGGTTGCACGGTGTTCCACGGGGCTCTCCAGATAGCCGGGCCTTCGCGACCCCGTCCATAAATTGCTGAAAAAAAATTTACCTAGCGAACATCGCGAAGGGCCAGCTTGATTCCCGATTGGCGAACAAGGGGCGGTGAAGTCATTTCGCCCCTCTCGCAAGTACACGACGGACACATCGCGGTCAAAACCCCCAAAGTTTGACCGTGGTTTCGAGTCATGGCGATGGTTGCAATGCCGTGAAATACGATTTGGTCAAAGGTCAAAAGTCTCCAATTTAATATTTTATTTTCTCATATTTTGTTTGTTTATTTTCTTCCTTTCTTTCTATATATTTTTTTATAAACCTTCCTTTTCGGTTCCACGACAAAAAAAAAAAAACAGACGTAAACGTGAAGTGATGTAGTTGTTGATGTTGTTGGTGGGGGAAGCCTATCTTGTATTATGGATGTGTTAATACTTAGGTTTTGAAGGCTGGTCCTTTTCCTTATGCTATTATTATTTTATTATTTTATTATTGGGGATAATTGAACTTTGCTGGTCATTCGCACGTTAGGCCACATGATATAAGGCTATGTGTGCAAATGCCATCCATCAAATGGGAATTTTTCCCCACCTTATGAGTAGCATCATGTCCTCTCTCTCTCTCTCTCTCTCTCTCTATTTTTCTTATTAAGTATTTCTTACGTCGAAATTCATTTTTTTTCTTTTTAGTATTATTTCCATTATGGGTATGCGTTTCCATGGACGGTTCTACCGCTACCGAAAGGTCACGTGACTGTTAGCGCGTGGTCGGAGCTTCGGCTAGAATTAAGGTTGGTCTTAACGCTAGGGGAGACATTACAACCTTTTTGAAGACTTGAGGTGGGACATTTGCGAAAATCTGAAAGGTCAAGGGATCGTCGCTATGCCAAAATTTAGGGGGCAAAGTTGTGTTTGCGCTGTATTTTCACACGCCTTCCTTGAAATCTCATCTCGATGTGTTTCTTGTAGGTGTTTATATTAGGATTTGAGGTGGGGTGAACCAAATTTAATGAATATAAGAGGAGTATTAGGATTTGATCGCGTGGATAGTTTCAACCAACGAATTTCACATGGTAAATCACGCGAATGATTATTCCAAAAAACATATCCGAAACGGCACCGGCCTCTCTAATAATATGTTCGAATATCCAATCCAAAAGTTGAAACTAATAGGTGAAAGCTACGTGATCATACGAGGCCCATAGAAGCCCCATAGACAAGCGATGCATGACACTTTAGCAGGAATACTCCGCTAACATAACAAATTATGTAAGACGCTAATAAAAAAATCGAGAACAGGATTGCCTAACACGGGATTCATGCACTTGACACTGACAGTGTGGGGGTAATTGAACTTTTGCCGTGCGCATAATCTGAGCATATACCACCGTTTCTTTAAGCATTAAGTTAGCTCCGCGGAATATGATATGGGCGATATCATCGGAATAGAATCACGAGAGGCAAAACTAGAATATCATATGGCAAATTTCTGGGTGTTGGACACTTATTAACGGCTAATTTCCATCGACAGAAAGCTATTGATTTATGGGATTTGATTCGATCCATCGTGTGTAAACAACACTTCATCTCTCCAATATAGAATCGACATCCCAAGACTATGATTATAATTGAAGTGCAAAGACAAACGGAGCGGTCAACACATGAAGAAGAATCCCCAAGTCTCTCGCATGTGAACGAAGAAGTTCCATTTCGATATTCTATGGCATTAGAAGGAGAATCTCGCTAGGATCCTCCACGATGTAAACAAAGCCTCCAACTGCTTTCAACGGATTTCACAACGAAACCACAGAATATATTCTAGGGCCGACCATTTTGTTTTCTTAGACTTTGATTTATTATTGGTATTATCTTTTTGCTTGCTTTAGTTGATGGGCAGACTTGGCAAACTATACTGAGAAATGATTGGAGGGGGGCATTTGTTATGGTGCATGTGTGAGAGCATTAACTAGCAAGACGGAGTCTCATATCGGATAATTAGAGAGAGGCGATCGGGGAAAATTAAAGATCGGATCGGTTTGTGGCTACGTTATCCATGGTTTGAAGTGGATGTTCGTCGGGTGAGGTGAGCTACGTGCTCGGACGTGGTTTTCTCTTGGATCTCTTTATGGTGAAGGTTCCGGGCTTGTGTTTTGTCTTTCAACAAAATGTTGAGGTCGATTGGATGGTCGCCATCACGAGTCTTCATATATTTGTTGTTAGTTGGCTCGTAATTGAGTGGCTTAACAAGGTGAGTCGAACTATGTGTCGTGTTGAACGAAACCAAGTACAATAATGGGTTTGGACTCAATCGCCCTCTTGGTGACTTCCTAAGGTATTAGGCTACCGTTATGGATATTAGACAACAAGGATAATTGTTTAAAAAGTCCTAAACCAATTGTACGACCGCCAATTCAGTTCTAAACCTTTCAATGCTAATTCAGTCTTAAACTTTTTGACGATTTGTTAATGTAGTTATTCCGGTTAAATTCCTCCACGAAGAAGTGATTCATGTCGAATCTCCTAGTCCTTATGTGAAATGGCCTATCTTGGAAATCGAATTGAAGAGGTAGACTTAGGGAGTATTTGGTAACCTGTCAAACAGTATCTAATTCTATTTTTTTTTGGTAAAGCAGTATCTAATTCTATTCTTTTGTTCCTCGGAACAAAAAAAGAACAGAAATCCTTTTGGTAAATTTTTTGTTCTCAGACACAAATTTATTTCTAGAATTAGTTTTGGAATAGAATCAAGAATAAAAAATTATGGGAACAAGAATCAGAAATGGAAAAGAAATTTTTTTTTTCTTCTTCTTCTTGGTTGGTCTTCTTCATTTTTCCGGCCATGGGCCAAGGAAGGGGGCAAAGAAAAAAAGAAAATAAAAAAAAGGAAAAAAAAGAGAGAAAGAAATATTAAAAAATTCAAAATATTATTAAAGTATAATAAAAAGAAATTTTTTGCAGTTACCAAATACATTTCTGTTCTTTTTCTATTCTAGGAAATAAAAATTTTGGGCAGTTACCAAACGCCTTCAAATACTTAGAAATTCTATTTGATAATGGAATAAAAAAAATCATTTTTTAGCAAAAATTGTTTTCGAAAACAGAATAGTTACCAAACGCACCCTTAGTCTAGTTCACAAAAACCGACCTAAAATCCCATGTGAATAACATCGATAAACCCAACTTTGAAACGTTTGGAGAATGTAGTGATCCCATATCCAAAGATATCCGCTTTACGCATCTCAAGCAAGACTAGGTTTCCATGATGAAGTAATCTGTCGTAAATTTCTCCCAACATTCGATGACCATCCTTTGATCCGAACGGGAAATTACGCTTCGCCGATGTCCGGAAATTAATACCACCTGACCGAAACGAGACGAGAAAGGACGCCATCTAAATCACGTATCTCTATCAAAAGTATTCTAACTTATGTTTTGATGGAGCTTGACGAAGACCCGCACATAAAATAACAAAGCCGAAACCCCAATCCCCATGTTTATTCATTTAGTATCCTTGCATCTCCATGCACTGCACTTCACGATTCTCTTCTAGATTGATGCCCTAGGACGAGAATTCTTTTCTATATCTTGTGCGATGGGTGTCAACGGTCCAAGGCAACGCTTTCGAAAAAAAGTATAAAACACAAGTGTGTGCAAAAACGGACCCCGTGAATCTGTTGAGCACGACGCACGCAACTGCTCACGAGAAAACAACATGCAGCTAAACAAAACACAAGCGAAATCATTGGGGGGTGATTCGATGAGCTTTTTTTTTATAACTATATGGCCGAGTTTAGTGCAATAATTTGGTGATTAGATAAAAGGTGTGTGCATTATATGCGAATCTTATTACATGCGCGATACGTCAATGGCTTATGCATGATATTCTATTCTAAGATTGACGTTGAAAGTTGTAACACTAACCTGTGATGGGAAACCGACTTTGCTTTCGCATATTTTAGTACGAAAACCCTAATTAGATTCTAGAGACCGACCACTAGTTATTCCCATCTCCATAAATTCTTAATCAAGTGGGATCACCGCAAAATAATACCGTTTAAATCTTATATCAAGAATATTGTTTTCTGTTCTCCCACATTGTCATTTTTTCTAAAGTTTTGCATTATTCGAATACTAGCCCATGTCCACGAATGACGAACCAAGAGGAATTCACTATACTATGGACCCATAAAATACTAGTATAAAAGGAAAGCCTAGGCCATATCTCTATGTAACACGCAACTTAGTAAAATCTAGGTTAAATTTCGTGGTCACTAGAGACTATAGTGCATTATTCTTACTTGGGTCATTGAATTTTAATTTCAATCGACTCAATGTGCAGAAAGTTTATTTATTTGCGGTCGATGCGCTCTTACCGTTTACGGCCAAATCCATGACAAAAGGCTGGCATGGCGTCTCACGCAAGATGACATAGCATTACATGGCTAGCGCCACTTGAGTGACACATCGTCAATGCCAACTTAGCAAAAACGAAAACACTAAAAGGTTGGACAAACGAAAAGAAAATTTGTAAAATTTCTTCGTGTTTTGTTATCATATGACGAGGGGGTTACTGTATTCGCTAGCGACTGACGAGGATTGCTAACCCTCGTCGTCAGGGCATTCCATTCCTCCTCGTTCTTAGTAACAATCACGCTAAAATCTCGGTGAATCGAGTAAAAATTTGAACTTGAATCGTATAACCCAAATAAAGTGACGACACTTATGAGAATATATGGCCACATGTTACTTGTGATGTGAAAAAGAAACTATGATGTAGAGAACTCAAATGAAACATCAAATTGAAGAAGATGGATGTGCAACACCTTAACAGCAAAGGACATGACGACAAGTGCCTTGACATTCGGGCGAGACAACTTTGGACAAGAATTGACTAGATTTAAAGATGTTTGTGTGAACAAAAGCCGATAAACTAAGAACGACACAAATGGACGAGAATTTCCAATTATGTCGAGTTTTTAGCTTGTGTAAATGAAACTCACCTTTATCTTGTGATAGAGATAGACCAACAATGGTGGTCACTAGACCTGTCAAATGGGTAGATCGGGTCGGATCGAAAATGATCTGATCAAAATTGATCTATTTTCATGCATTATAAATCCAGTAATTCATACCAAATTCATCCCCGGCCCGATCCAAATTGCCAAAACACTTATTTATTTAACGTAATTTAGAAAAACTCATACCCAAATTGAAATAAGAGCACGGGATGAGCAAGCGAGAGATCGAGCGTGGATTAGAGACAGCCATAAAGATAGATTGGGTCTAAGTAACTTGTGAACTCATTCAACAATCATATTATTTTGGATTTTACTCTTCTAAATCATTTTATGACCCATTTACTAAATATAACTCAACTCATGAAATACAGGTTAAGAAATAGACAAGTGACCCATTTTTAACACGTCCCGTCAACCACCGGACATCCCGAACCTTACGTTTTCGTCCCCCACCGCTCGACTCGTCTCCCCCTCTCCCAAGTTTCCCGAGCCTCCCGTATCCACCGCCGGCCCCGCCCCCGCCCCCGCCCCCGCCCCCGCCCCCGTGAGCATCGCCCTCCCGGGGGAGGGGGACAACCGGACCGGACCCGAAACCCGAAGCCCCACGTTGACTATTTGGCAATCAACAAGTTCGGTCCGACGAACCATCTTCCTCTTCCTCCTCTTCTTTCTTCCCTTTTTTTTTTTTCCCTCTTTCATATTCCCTGAGAAAAATAATGGAGAGAGAGAGAGAGAGAGAGAGGGACTGACCGCTGATTGCGGCATTTGCAAGTTATTCTAGTCACCTCCGATTGAGAGGACGCCTCCCTCACGTCAAATAATAATTATTTCGCAGGCCCTCACGCCCCCCTCTCCCCGCCCTCCCTACAGAACTCCCCCCACCCCGAATTTACCCTTTTGGGCCTGCCCTTCCTTTTTGACTTGCCCCCATCCCCCATCCATCGCTGGCCCACAAGAAACGGGAGCCCCCCGAGTCAAAGTCAAACAGGGGATATTTCTTAATTTCCACACCCCCCCCCCCCGGCCATTGTTCTCATCGAAAATTTTTATTATATTCAATTTTAATTTCGATTTAATCCCTCTTTTTATAAATAAAAAAAAGGTGGGGGGGAAGACAAAAAAAAAATTCTTGTGGGTTCGAAAGAGGGGAGGGGAGAGGGGAGGGGCGGGCGGGAATTATTCGATGCGCTAACGCGTTTTTGCAGAAGCGGACAAAACGGCTTTAATTTTGCAGCGCAGTGAAGGACAAATCTGCCTCGTCTTGCGTGCACGTCTCTGTTTATTTATATTTATATTTTCCCTTTTATTTTCTTTTGTTTATTCTTCCCTCCTCTTAATTAATCAATTGATTCTTCAACTCATTTTTTTTTAAAAAAAAATTTCCAGAAGCGGTGCCGTCTCGCGATTTTGCATGAAACGGTGCGAGAATCGTTTGATCTTCTTTTTTTTTTTTTTTGGGTCGCCAGTGGTTTCGCCAATCGTGGGAGTGAAAATTTTTTTTTATATTTTTGTGTTGATTTTGATTTGAGATTACACGGAGCATTTTGGAAGAAAACGAAATCATCCTTCTAATCGGTTCTTAATGTTTTAAGTTCTCAGTCGTTCGGGCAGCCGTCGAAACTTCCTCCCTGGCTTCCGTCCGAATGGACCGCTCGATTTCTCTATTACGTTACCGGACTTGTCTCTTTTCAACTTTCGATCGGATCGGATCGGATCGTTCTCTCCAATAATCATCCGGACGGAATTGTCGGTAACGAGAGCAGCTCTCTTTCACTGCCACCTAACGTTTAGTTCATACTGAACTTCAGTTTGACTTTCGTCCGCTTGAGATTCCACCAATCGGGAAGTTAAATGGAGGGAAGAACAGGGCTGAACACGATCCGATCGAAAGAAATCCGGAAAGTCGAGCGACCCATCAGGAAGGAAATCGAAACGGACCCGCTGGCAGAAGCAACGGCTGATATCAATGGCCGCTCGCGTGGTTTTACTCGGTCTTCACGTAATTTGCAACAAGATACAACGTAGCTTTTCGAGCATGCATAGGCCATCCGGCTCGACATTTTGTGCACTAGTTTAGGGCAGAGCCGAGGTCATATCAACGACTCTTCATCCTCCTTATTTCTAGTAATCACCTGCACAAAAAGCTCTCGAATCTCTTTCAAGTCCCGTCATTTTTATTTTTGTGGACAGCGTTTTTTCTGACGCCAAAATTTTTAAGTGGGTCAGTCATTGACCAAGTCCTAAGAATCTCCGACAAAAAATAAATCAACAGATAAAAGAAGGAAAAAAAAAAAGAACAAATGAGGGATCTTCCCCGTTCTTACTTGCAACTGGAATCTCCCCCCTTGGCAAAACTTCAACTTGACCCGTGACCTGCCAGATGAGAATACCATATCGCACGACACGGTCAACCCCTAAAATTCTGATGATTAAGAAGGGTTTACATGTGGGCATGCAAGATCAATTTTTTGTTATTACAAAAAAGTTTTGTTAGGAACCTTGGGACGAGAAATTGGGGAAATTAAAGCTCTCTTCTCCATGCGTTGGAAGATACTAGAAAATAGAATATATATATATGTATATGTATAAGTCACTGTATTCCATTTAATTTTTCGTTGTTCAATTTCTTGCAATTTCTAATTTTTTGGTTGGGGGGGGGGGTTCAATCAAGCAAGCTTGACCGGTGAAATGTGGTCAAAACACATGGGACAGAATTGGGACCGGCATTGCATGAATGAATTACAAAACATTGGTCCCTTCTTCCCGCTGCAAAGGTCAACCCAGTGTGAGTGGAGTTCAGCCTTGGACCTATTTCCATGTTGACCACTTTTGTCCATCGGTGTCTCCCCTTTCACAGCGCCTTTCTTCTTTTGAAAGATTGAGAGGGAGAGAGAGAGAGAGAGGAGAGGGGAAAGGCAATTTTAGTTTCTCTTTAGTTAATCCTCCGATGCAAGTGGTTTGCTAGTCGTTACCGCACTCGGGCAGATTCGTTCCGATACGCGAATACTTGTTCGAGATACTAATCGATAGCGTAAGGAACTATCTCAGCCAGCTTGGTTGACATTGTTAGCCATCCCGTTGAATCTCTTACCATGGGAATTTCGACGGGGAATAGATCTGTTTGCACTGGGACTTCTTCATCCTGGTGATTTCACAGGATTTCACAGACTACATTCAATCCGTTCAATCACAACACCCCTCATAATTGACTTTATGTTCTTTCTGCTTACTGATATTCACCTTTAGGGCACAAATTAAGATATTGTCAGCTTGGTTAGGAAAATTATTTGGTCCATCCACTAAAGACTTAGCACGAAATTCACACGCAATGATGACATCGGTAATGATCAATTAGGCGGTGCAATTGCATATTAAAACAGAACTCCAGGCGTCACGTCAGTCTCTCGGTCAACAAATCTGGCTCCCGAGCCTTTTGAGTCCCGTAAAGTATCATTTAAGGGGGACCCAAATCGACTGCTTTTTACATGTGCAGTGGACAAGGAACCAATCTTTGTAACTTGCATGAGATTCCCGAACTACCTGGGTAACTTGCATGTCCGGTATACCACCAAGACAGGACTATAAAAGAAAAAAAGGAGCATCTCCAGGAAGACAACCTGTGCAAGGACTATAGACATCGCAACTCGGAATCGGGCGTGTCATATTGAGGCCGTGAGACCAGCTCGATGCAGAATCTCATCACAACGATCGTCGAGAAAATAACACTCGAGCGATCATATCTGAGCAGAGCTTGATTTTGCAAGGCAGTCCACAATACAGAGTTTTGGGATGGAAAGTAGGAGCAACTTCATTAGCATCGATTGTACCACTGCCACCCAACACAACCCACGACCCAAATTGTCAAAGGATGGTGTAAAACCCAAAATATTCTGTGCCGCCCCCACATGAAAACGTTCAGAGAGATCACACAATGTCGCCACCTAGAATAATGCAAATGCCGTTTGACTTTGGCGGATGTCCACCGACATGCCCGGGTCCATGCGAGAAAACCTAGGTCCAATGTTAACCAGGGCATGCGCCCCCATTCAACTTCCTGTCAGATGCATACAAAAAAAAATACACAAAGCTTTGACAGACAACAACAATGGAGCCCCCACCAAAACCTGATGCAGCTGAGTCAAAAAAGCAGAAAACATCGTAGCAGAACATCGCATCTTTCAAGCTCCTAACTACTTAATAAATTTTTCCTTTCTGGAAAGGTGCTAAAAGTGTCAAAATCTTCAGCTAGAGTATGAATATGGTCAGTTGACTTGATCACACATCTTGGGTTATCAATCATGTTCTCTGCTGACCCGAAAAACTGGATTACATAATAGGAAACATCCAAGCTCCATGACCCTTTTGATGGCTTAAGATAAGGTGAGGTCTGACAACATTAGAGAGCCACCAAATTAAGGCACTTTGTCACTTGACTTATAAATACTTTTGCTGACATATGTACTTCTAAGTGGAGCTCAGCCAGGTCCATGTTCTTCCCCAGAATTCAAATTTTAAATTGGTTCTTGCTAACATACATGATTAAGGTGAAATGAGACGAAAACAGATTGACAAAAGATAACACTAGTGTGCAGTACTCAAAAAGTAATGCTCAAGCCCAAGAGGTTATGAATTAATATTCTCTACATGACATAAGCTTTTTGTACTGCAACAGATCACTCCAAACCTAACCAAAATCACTTAGTCAAGGTGTGACAATTGAGATCACAGAGCAACAAGTAATTCATGAACCTAACTGCAAATGGGAAGATTAAAGTCATACTCCCATCCGGAGTATACATTCCGATACATAATTTGAGTAAGAAAGATTGCTCTACGAGTCTTTTGCAGCAGCAGCAGCTTGATAAACTCTCCATTTGGTGAACATCCCAATTATACACACGAGCAACTGTAACCTGCCAAAAATTAATTCACCTGTCAGAGGCTGTTTCCCCCTGACAGAGCAAATCCCAAGGGCCACCAGCCCAATTGCCATAATAAACTAAAGCATGTGGTCCCAAGAAAAGGTTAGAATTTTTCAAGTGCACACAAGTGCAACGTTGACCTTAATCTAGGTTGCCACAAATTAACATGACTTTCCAATAGCCTCACACAAATCATAAAAATCACAGCACAGTAGTCTGAGATTAAGAGCCCTACCCAAAACTGATGTAGTAAACGGCCTGCAAAGCAACATGGACCTCCATTTTGCACATAATTCTCACTTACCTGTGTGATTGTTACTTGGTCCCTTAAGAATTGTAGATCAGCAACAAGAGCTTCTCAACTTGCTTTAGCACTCTCTAAGTTCTTTCATAGAAGAGTTGAAGTCCTGCAACACGAACTTATGCAATAAACGAGATACTTGACATCATTATTGGAGAGAAAGGTACATTGATTAAACTCGAGTACGACCTGTTTATATGAATAGTCTAACAGATAAATTTGCTGCCAGCCATAAACATACTGAATCAGCATTTTAAATGTCAGATGCCATCAGACTTCAAAATCAGCCAGCAGTGCCTGTATCCAAATTACAGAGCCATAAAAACCATTCAGTTTGGTGCGTGTATATTTTGCTTGGCAGAGTTTTAAAGGCCTTAGGTTTTTAAAGCCCGCTCTGGCATCCCACTCGGTTCACTTTCTTGACCTTCAGAGTTCACACATCACAGCGACTAGCTAAATGTTACTGGTGATATTTTAGGTGTCAAAGTAAAAAATCACCTCTCAATCGTTGAGATCAATATCAGCTCTTAGAATCGCTAACCTAGATTAAGGACATTGCTTTAAGAAGTGCATTTGCCAAGGAGAATTATGCTAGCGTGTCCTCTACCTGCTACCTTAAGTCAAAACGATAGCAAATTGATTAGCTTGGAGACTTTCAAGGAGTACAAAGATATTCGACATGCAAAGTTCTTTGCATAATAAGATTGTGAGAAAATTTCATTTGACATCACAGATAGAAGATAATTGATGCAGGGTTCTATTACAGTTCAATAGAACTAGGATAAAATGAGAGAACTGCTGATCCCAAAAAAATAATATGTTGACATGATAAATGAGTTTACATAACAAAAAGCCTCAACAGTCAACAGCATGAGAAAATCTGTCAGATACTTAGATGCCTCAGCTCAAACACATGCACAAAAGGCGTTCAGCTTGCATTCAATCATACCCCAGCTCCCAGGCGACTGTTCTATCATATGATACTAAAAACACACGTGCTCATTGCACAAGCATCCGGCATAACAACATGCTCAATCACAGCAATATATAAGCCTCCATCTGGGTGCCCAAAGAAAATCTAGTATACCCTTATTGAGATATCTGAACATAGACTGGCAGGATGGAAAGGCAAATGTCGAAAAATGGGAGAATAGACTTAGCCTTCTGGGATTCAGTCATTGAGCTATCTGAGCATAGACTTGCAGCCAACACGAAACAGTAAAAACAAAGCAAAGAAAATAACTTCCGAATTAGATACATCTCAACCTTTTCTCGGTCACCTTTTTCCATGATACTTTTACGCAAGCCCTAAACTAGAATGACAAACAAAACAATACCATGTTTTTGTACTCTCGTGATTCCTCAAAGCACAGAGAAAGGATCCATAGAAGTAATTCCCATTGTAGAACCCAAGTGCAAACGCGTCCTCTTCATCATAATATTAGCAATTGAAAAACTCTAATGCATGACTTGTCAAATGGGAGACAATGTCATTGTTTTCAATACCAAAACCATAGATGGGCATTAGATGATCAAGAAGATGTGATATAGTATAGGTGAATAAGAGTTTTACTAACTACTCATAAAAAGGTTTACTCTACCATACACCAAATTCAGATATCATTTCCTTCTCAAAGGTATCATATGAAGATGGAACACCTAACCAGCATGTTCCTCTTACCTCTGCTTGAGACATTTTCCTAACATGGGGAGCATAAACTAGACTCACTAGTTAGGTGCATCAACACTTTTTCGATAAATGAGGAAAAAAGCCTTTTAGACCTAAAGTCTTGTTTTTATGCTAATTATTTGTGAACATCTTGATCTAACTTGGTCTTGACTAGCTATCAAGAAGAAGAACCTGTATCAAACCCCACTAGATGTCAAGAAGTAACAGAAGGAGCAACAGTCATGTGGTAACTGCAATCCATCTTCAAAATTTAAAACCTCGCAGTTTCAGCACAAACTTGTCCAACAATTCAGCGCATCTCAATCAAATTATTAAAAGGGAAGCTTGTTCTAAAAAAAAGCAGATAACCACCACTTTCCAATCAACTTGTGAAAGAATACAAAAAATTCCCCCAAAATCTAGTTTACATAATCAGAAGTACAAGTGGACGAATAGAGCAGTATGACAAGCCTTTCCACAGTGTTTAGGACAAGAGAGGAAGACCAGAAGAGTGCATGCAACATCCAAGACACGTCTATGTTTACATTCTGCTAGACCATTTTGTTAGGAAGTTCCAGGACCAGAACAATGAATGATAATATCTTGAGAAAATTATGTTTTCATCATGGCAACAAAATCACGATAGGTATGACGAAGTTCAGGCCAATTTTTTCATTAGGTAATTAGGTATAACAAGACTGATTGTCAACAAAAATTAAAATAGCGAGAACAGTGAGGATTGGACATAGTCCTAAAATATTGAAGAAAAGTGAATCAGATCAAAGGAAGCATGAGAGACAAATTCACCAAGATTCCCACTTACAAATCAAACAATCAAAATGTTTATTGCCAACAAAACCTAGATGACAACTTGAAATCAAAGAACTTAATATAGATGAAGAAACATGATCTAATCGAGAATGCCAAGTTTCAAATGACACTGTGGCTACAAAACTAGCAAAAGAGCTCCAAATATTTAAGGTAACAAGCTCAAAAGTGTCCAACTCTATGGCTCGTCCCAATTGTCTGTCCTATCCATGGATCCTGCACATGACAATCATTAGAAGAGAAGTGACTATCAAAACCGAGTTCACACAATTGTCTTACAGAAATCAAATTTAATGAGAGTTTGGGAACCAAAAAGGAGTTAATAAGGGTAATGTAGATGTTGAAAAGTTTCCTGTATGACTGACTCTCATTTGTGAGTTATTGGCTATTCAAATTCGTGAGTAGTAGGTAGACATAGAGTGAAGGATTTAAATTGACGCACGTTAGAATCTGAAGTCATGTGATCGTGGATGAGCTAGAAGTACCAGATTCTCGAAGAATGGTACAAAGATCCTCTAAGAATAGAGTGACGGACAATCCCTTTGGAGAAGCATCTATGGTAGGATTAGTGGCTGACAAACTTGTATATGGACCTCGGTTTCGGGGTTGATTGTCTAGCCGTGTAAGTTACTTACGTCGTAGTCGGTAGCAATTGGATGCCATATGACCATGTCGGTGACAATGCTTTACAAAATTGGTTGCATAATGAGGAAGAAGTGGAAGTAGCAAGCACTGCATCAGTAGGTGTAGATATTTATATGGTATCGCTTTGCACCTTTAAAGTAGCCAGTCGAGTCTCCTCGGTCCTGAGACAACTGTCTCAAGACAAGGAAAAGGATCCCTATGCAAAAGTGAAGCTCGCACAGGTTGAAACTCATCATTCAAGGCTATCAAAAATTGCATAACACGCATACGATCACGGTACTTAGCAAATTTGCAAGCATCAGTAGCCACATCTCGTCATGGTTCAAATAAGGCTAATTGATCCCAGATGGCATGCATAGAGGATAAAAAATCATTGATGGACTGACCAATCTCCTTACGCATATGTTGTAGCTTCTCTAGTAGTTGATACTGATGGGCAATATCCAAAGCGGAATAATGGCTTGTAAGCAGATCCCAAACTTACTTTACTGTATCGAATTGATTAAATTGAAGTCAAACAGATGGAATCGAAGTGTTTCGAAATCATGTTAGAAACTGATGATTCTTGCTATCCCATTCATCCAAGCGTTCAACAAATAAGCTTAGTAGGCTCTCGAATATCACCAGTAATATAACGCGCGTCCTATCAAAAAACCAGATATTTCTTGAGCCCATAAAATATAATTTGATCCATTCAAAATGATATGAATAGGTAAGGGAGCTTGCAATTGATCCATGATATGCAATTTACCAATTGAAACCAGCATATAATGGATGAAGAATGTGAAGAACTGATTGGAAACGGTGACGTAGCAGGGGACGTGGTCAACGCCGATCAATGGTCAATGGATGTAGGATGACATGGCCATTGACGGGGAAGATGACATGGCAGCGGAAGCGGCAGATGATGCCACTACACATGGCTGACGGATGGCACGTGACGATGACGTCACTATGCACTGCTGGTGCTTGGGACATGATGATGACATCACTCAACTTGGCTAGCACATCTGGTCACATGAGCAACACATGGGCACGTGAGGCAGTGGATCATAGCGAGGTTTCCAATATCTAACTCATTGGAGGATGATGATCACAAAGATGGTGTTTATTTTCCAAAACAAGCAACCAAAAAGTGTCAAAATAGCACTCAAGAGCAACAACCTTGGTGGATCCGAGACAAGACGGTAAGTGTGGCGACGTCCGGCGTCTGTTCACAACCAAATTTCAAAATTTGGCTCATCTAAGGGTGGTGTTCGCTTTCAAAACAAGCGGCGGAAGGTGTCGAAACAACAACCAAAGGCTAAGCACCTAGTGAAGAACAACTACGGACTTGGCGGAGGAATGTGGCTGGCGTTGCTACGATCACCGTGGTACAGACTTGTCGAATGCTTCCTCAAATAACAAGAAGGGCTCTAATACCAAGTTAAGATTTATGGTAAAACAGAGAGAAAATGTAATGTTGTGTATAAATCACATATGAAGAATACCCAGCCCTGTATAGAGAGCATGAATGCAATCAGACTTAATCACAATTAACCTAATCCTAAATAGTATATCTCTAACAGGAACCTTCAAACAATGACCCGCCACTCAACCTCCAAACTAAAGCTGGAAGCACAACTACATACGCCTATAATCAATCAAGCCCTAGACCTCCACGATGTGCCTCTGATTTATGAGCAGCTGCATCATCATCATCCAGATCAAACCAACGGAGCGAAACATGACAGCCCCATTCTAAGATCCCTAAGTTGAGCTAGGAGTTTCCATCTCTACCAACTAGCATTTGCCTAAGCTTGCAAGCAAGCACCATACCGATTGCAAGCAAGCACTCTAAGACCGGGAAAAAAATCCAAAATTTAAGGTCCTCTCCTCCACCAGCATCTCTGCTGCTTATTCAGGATAGTTTCCCACAGAGCTTTCAAACAATGACCCACCACAACAACACAACTACGCACGCCTCCAAGCAATAAAGCCCTAGACCTCCCCGAACGGGGCCAAGCGCGTAACGGCATTCAATTTCAACCAAATCAAAGCATTGAACACTCAGCTCGCGAAGCTCGGACGAGCTAGACATTGGAATGCCGGCGGCGAACGAACAAACCGAAAAAGACACAAAGCAATAAGAATGTGATCCGTGCGTACCGCCGCTGTTGCAGGGAGGCGGGAGCAGGATCGACGTCGGAGGCCTGACCGAGTGACGCTAAGTCCGAACATCTCCCCGGAACCGAGCGCCCGGCATTCCTCTCCTCGCGGTCGCGACCTCTCCTGGACCCGCCGACGGCGACGCCATTGTTGCTCTCTCTCTCGCACCTCCCCGAGCAAAGGGCTTGTGCAGAGAGACGAAGGGAAGAGGGGTGTGCGTATTGGGAGCTGAAACGACGTCGCGCGGGGTGGTTCTGGAGTCGCCTCGAGTCCGACGGTCACGACGTCGTTCTGGAGGATCTCTTCCGGATCAGGCCGGGCCTTGCGGACCGGGGCTAGCCTGTCGAAAACGGGCCCGTTTAGGCCCGAATCTCCTGGACGTGACCAGATCGGAGTTTTACCGGGCTTTGGGCTGGTCCGGCCCAGATCTTTTTAACCCAAGCCCATTCTCTTTTGAGCACTATTTTTCACTAGAAAAATGGACTACCTTTTCTAGAATGATTAGGTGACCTCAAATATTACCTTTCATAAATCCTTATTTTTTTTTTCAAATCTTCCATTTAAAAAGACATGATCATCATCTCTCGTGAAATTGCTTCTCAATGTGTAGAATTTGCTCGAATTTAGGTGTTATTGCTTTTTGCCAGACGGCTCGAGAAAGCGACTTTTTTGGTCGCCTGACATGGACTTAGCGGGCGCCTGAAATTGCACCCATAGCATGCTACGTTGAGACCGTACGCAAGCTTTCTTTGATTTTGCTCCTGCTCAAGTTTCCAATCACCTCACTGCTTGCCTCTTTTAGCTAAAAGGGAAGGTGATAAAAGCAATCTAAGGTCACAAGTTTCACGTTCCCATCAAGAATTTAAACATATGTAGCAAACTAGGGTTTTCTACCTAATCCCCTGATTCAATTTCACATGGCCAAAGTCCAATAATTCACAACCACCGTGCATGCATCTAGCAAAGAATCCATCATAGGATAATAAAATAAAACTTTCTTAAATCAATCAGCTATCCAAATAAATGGGGGCAAGCACATTAGGCTGGCCTAACACGCACCCACTTAGATAGGTAAGGTGCCTCTCAATTTCAGTCACACTTTGTTCCATGTACCATGCTTTTTTCCCATCCATAAAGATGATAGGTGTCTAATCTATCTACATACGACTTGCTTCACACTTTTTAATATATGAGCTATACTTATATTTTATGTAAGTAATTAGGCAATGTAGATAGATGTTACTAATCCGAATTAGTATAGTAATACCAGTTTAAAAAAGGCAATTTATTTGACACACAGTGAAAATCGAGCACTTAAAACAAGTGGGTCGATCAAATAGAATATCTATTGTGTCATTTTTATGAATCATCTCAATTATTTAATCTGAGTATGTCCAACGTAATTTACAGAATTTCATGTGATGAGTCCCTAAAAGAATCAACGAAGACCTCGTTAGATTTCGTTACACATTGTTGCCCGACCATGCCACATTGACTATCTAGTATGAATGCTTGATACATATATTCAATCTTCGTAGTAGAAATTCAGGAAAATCTCAATCAAATCTCTCTCTCTATATATATATACAGACACACACAAGCACAAACATTGAGGGAACATGCAATATGCTAGATGTAATTATCCATAGTGGACCGTCCCTTTTGGGTGAAACGACACTACCACTAGTTCCTTGCCGGAGGCATGGATTCACTGTACACGAAAAAGTGAACAGTTGATCTCATGCCAAGTGCATTTATTGAAGTGGATAAATTTGTTTAATATAGTCCTTGAACTTTAATCTAATATTTAATGTGGTCCCTGAACTTTTAATTTATTCAATATCATCAATGAACTTTTAGTACTTGTCCAATATAGTCCCTGAATTATATGAAAATGTTTGATGTTGTCCTTCTATTAATTCAAATTCAGAGACAATATTGAAAAAATTAAAATTTAGAGACTACATTAAACATTAGGTTAAAGTTCGGGGATCATATTGAACAAATTAAAATTTCAGGAACCATATTGCACATTAAGCCAAGTTCAGAGACTGTTTATATCATTATTCCATCTTATTTCTAGTAATCACCTACACAAAAAGCTCTCAAATCATTTCAAGTCCTATCATTTTTATTTTGTGGACAGCATTTTTTCTAATGCCAAAATTTTTAAGTGGGTCATTGACCAAGTCCTAAGAATCTTCGACAAAAAATAAATAAACAAATAAAAGAAGGAAAAAAAATGAGGGATCTTCTCCATTTTTCCTTGCAACTTGAATCTCCCCATTGGCAAACTTCAACTTGACCCGTGACCTGCCAGATGAGAATACCATATCGCACGACACGGTCAACCCCTAAAATTCTGATGGTTAAGAAGGATTTACATGTGGGCATGCGGGACCGGCATTGAATGAATGAATTAAATAACATTGGTCCCTCCTTCCCGTTACAAAAGTCAATCCAGCGTGAGTCGCTTCCCGCACTCGGGCGTACTCATTCCGATACGCAAATGCTTACTCAAGACACTAATGAATAGCGTAAAGAACAATCTCAACCCGCTTGATTAACATTGTTGATCGTACGGTTAAATCTCTTGCCGTCGGAATTTCGACAGGAAAAAGATCTGTTTGCACTAGGACTTCGTCCTCGTGATTTCACAGGCTGCATTCAATCCGTTCAATCACAATACCCTCATAATTGACTTTATGTTCTTTCTGCTTGTTGATATTCACCTTTAGGCGACAAATTTTAAAAAAATAAAAGTTAAATAAAAAAGAGAATAATACGCAAAAGACGTATTTCCTTTGGCGTCCTTCTATTATCTTCGCTTTTCTTTTTTCCTTTTTTTTTAATTCTCTTTCTAGACTCTCTTTTTTTTCTTCTTTTCGTAAATGAAAATTCCCGTAGCCGGGGAAAATTTTCTCCAACCATACCTTTTCAATTTGATGGATTTCGGGTTATAAATACCGCTCGCATAAAAGCGAAGTAGGTTGAAATCGGAAGGCGAGCGGTGTCCGCGCCTTGCAATCTGCCGATCGAAGATGTGATTGAATGGAAATTTCTTCCGGCCGAGGGCGAAGGGAAGGTTCGATCCCAAATGGCATAAAAGTGCCTCATCTAACAAGCGGAGCTTCAACGTCGCGCTTTTAGCCCTGGTTTTATGCTATCAATTAAAAGCAAAAAGTATGAATTTTCTTGAGTTATTCGCCAAAATTCAAAATGTCATCTAAATTTTAAGGATTACGAAAACTCGTGTAAATCTACGTATCAACTTGTATAATTATATATTTGATGAGAATCTCGTGTGTTTCGAATTAAAAAATGTAACGGTACGTGAGCTATGTTCAATTAGTTTTTCGGTATTTCACATATATATCTCGAGGATAATTTTGAGTCGCCGGCAAGGGCCATTTCTCTCCCCTTTCCACATTCTATTAAATGGCGGGTCCACAGTATGAAGTCGACGCTTTCAAAAAATTAAAGAAAAAGAAGAAGATAAACATTGTCTTGGTACCCACCCATCGGTGGCCTCGTTGGTTTGCGCTCAGTTCCTTTCACGAAAGGTCCTGGGTTCAAACTCGTCCATCGGTGATTTAAGTGGGGGGTCGTGGCGGTGGGATGCTGCGCTACCCCCCTCGAGGACTAGTCGGGCATCACCGCTAGTTTCAGCCCTAGCTCGCCGGCCGCGCAGATACCTCGGTTATAACAAAAAAAAAAACATTGTCTTGGTTAATCAGGCCGCCACGGAGTGCTCTGAAAGACTTTTCAATTGTGCTCTGAATTTTTTTTTCCTATCCGGTGGAATATTCAATTCGATATGGCCGTTTTGTCTTGTTTCATCATTTTAGGAACCCGTAATAGGATCCGTCTCGTTTCGATTTTCTGATCTCGGGGATAGTTTCTCGCCCTCATTCCCGCGCCGTCACATTCCTCATCCATCTAGATGGAATTCACCTAATGCCCTTATGTTTCCCCCCGAGCATATTTAATAAGACGATATTGAAAAGCGCTCTCAAAATAATTAT
This sequence comes from Syzygium jambos, assembly GCA_031216235.1. Lineage (NCBI taxonomy): Eukaryota > Viridiplantae > Streptophyta > Magnoliopsida > Myrtales > Myrtaceae > Syzygium > Syzygium jambos. The sequence continues at coordinate 35,234,155 of CM062227.1, read as the reverse complement.
TCCAATTTTTGCGTGTACCGGCTCTTCTCGCGACATGCACAATTGGTAAATGAAAATTAAATAAAAAAAGAGAATAATACGCAAAAGACGTATTTCCTTTGGCGTCCTTCTATTATCTTCGCTTTTCTTTTTTCCTTTTTTTTTAATTCTCTTTCTAGACTCTCTTTTTTTTCTTCTTTTCGTAAATGAAAATTCCCGTAGCCGGGGAAAATTTTTTCCAACCATACCTTTTCAATTTGATGGATTTCGGGTTATAAATACCGCTCGCATAAAAGCGAAGTAGGTTGAAATCGGAAGGCGAGCGGTGTCCGCGCCTTGCAATCTGCCGATCGAAGATGTGATTGAATGGAAATTTCTTCCGGCCGAGGGCGAAGGGAAGGTTCGATCCCAAATGGCATAAAAGTGCCTCATCTAACAAGCGGAGCTTCAACGTCGCGCTTTTAGCCCTGGTTTTATGCTATCAATTAAAAGCAAAAAGTATGAATTTTCTTGAGTTATTCGCCAAAATTCAAAATGTCATCTAAATTTTAAGGATTACGAAAACTCGTGTAAATCTACGTATCAACTTGTATAATTATATATTTGATGAGAATCTCGTGTGTTTCGAATTAAAAAATGTAACGATACGTGAGCTATGTTCAATTAGTTTTTCGGTATTTCACATATATATCTCGAGGATAATTTTGAGTCGCCGGCAAGGGCCATTTCTCTCCCCTTTCCACGTTCTATTAAATGGCGGGTCCACAGTATGAAGTCGACGCTTTCAAAAAATTAAAGAAAAAGAAGAAGATAAACATTGTCTTGGTACCCACCCATCGGTGGCCTCGTTGGTTTGCGCTCAGTTCCTTTCACGAAAGGTCCTGGGTTCAAACTCGTCCATCGGTGATTTAAGTGGGGGGTCGTGGCGGTGGGATGCTGCGCTACCCCCCTCGAGGACTAGTCGGGCATCACCGCTAGTTTCAGCCCTAGCTCACCGGCCGCGCAGATACCTCGGTTATAAAAAAAAAAAAACATTGTCTTGGTTAATCAGGCCGCCACGGAGTGCTCTGAAAGACTTTTCAATTGTGCTCTGAATTTTTTTTTCCTATCCGGTGGAATATTCAATTCGATATGGCCGTTTTGTCTTGTTTCATCATTTTAGGAACCCGTAATAGGATCCGTCTCGTTTCGATTTTCTGATCTCGGGGATAGTTTCTCGCCCTCATTCCCGCGCCGTCACATTCCTCATCCATCTAGATGGAATTCACCTAATGCCCTTATGTTTCCCCCCGAGCATATTTAATAAGACGATATTGAAAAGCGCTCTCAAAATAATTATTCCAATTTTTGCGTGTACCGGCTCTTCTCGCGACATGCACAATTGGTAAATGAAAATTAAATAAAAAAAGAGAATAATACGCAAAAGACGTATTTCCTTTGGCGTCCTTCTATTATCTTCGCTTTTCTTTTTTCCTTTTTTTTTAATTCTCTTTCTAGACTCTCTTTTTTTTCTTCTTTTCGTAAATGAAAATTCCCGTAGCTGGGGAAAATTTTCTCCAACCATACCTTTTCAATTTGATGGATTTCGGGTTATAAATACCGCTCGCATAAAAGCGAAGTAGGTTGAAATCGGAAGGCGAGCGGTGTCCGCACCTTGCAATCTGCCGATCGGAGATGTGATTGAATTCACCTAATGCCCTTATGTTTCCCCCCGAGCATATTTAATAAGACGTTATTAAAAAGCGCTCTCAAAATAATTATTTCAATTTTTGCGTGTACTGGCTCTTCTCGCGACATGCACAATTGGTACTTGCAAAAGTACGCTTAACAAGTGCCAGAGTACCGATCGAGACTCGATAGGTGCCGTCGAGACGCGGTTTTGAGATTTTTCAAAAAGAGAAAAAGAAAAGGGAAAGGGCAAGGAAAAACGACCGTGGGGGGTGCGTAGAGATAGCGGGAGCAATCGTGGGAAAGAAGCTTCTCTGCACGTGTGGGGTCGGGGGCATGGGCTAGTTTGACTATTGTAACCCAAGAACTTCGCATCGTTAACGTATTGCTTCATTATGTCGACCATTTGGCCCGAGTCGCTGCCAAGGGCCATTTCTCTCCCCTTGCCCTTTCCACATTCTATTAAATGGCGGGTCCACAGTATGAATTCGACGCTTTCAAAAAATTAAAGAAAAAGGAGAGGATAAACATTGTCTTGGTTAATCAGGCCACCATGGAGTGCTCTGAACTTTCTTTGACGTGAATATGAAGGCCTCAAAAGCTAACCCCCTTTCAAGAGTCTATAAATAGCGCCCCGGTTCTCCATCTTCTGCATCAAACTCAAGTTCTTGCACTAGTAAGAAGCACTCACGCATTGCTTCATGTTCTCTCCAAATCTCTAGTTCAATTCTCTTTCCTCTTCCAAGACAAAACATGTCGACAAATTACGGTCACCTCGTACCCGCGCCCAAGGTTGCCCCAAAAAGAATGTTCAAGGCTATGGTTTATGAATTGCACCTCGTACTTCCCCAGGCTGCTCCTCATGCTATTAAGAAAATATACTTCGCCGAAGGAAATGGAGGAGTCGGAAGCATCAGGGTCATTGAATTCGTTGAAGGTTAGTTTGGATATCAAATGATGCTCGAAAAGTCCCATTTGCTTCACAATTATGGGAATGTCTCTTTTTTTTGTGCACCTCCTATATAAGGTTATCTGGTTTTTACGTGGTATTATAGGTCAGCAAGTGAAGTACTTGAAGTACAGAATCGACCTTATCGATGATGGGAACCTGATCTTCAAATACACTGTGATTGAGGGTGAACTTATCGGCGGGCGTATCGAATCAGTCACCATAGAAATTAAATTCGAGGGTGATGGCCACGGCGGATGTGTCTTGAAGATGACCCATGAATGCCACCAGATGAAATACTGCAGTTTTGTTGAACAGCACCTGGTGAACAATCCCCGTCTCTGTCTATAGACGGCAACCTCTTGTGCCGTTCCGTCATGCCTCGTTCTTGCATTGATTTCCCTCACTACAGGGGATATGCAAGGATGCTACAATTATGTTGAATAAGGACCTGGTGGCGAATACCCATCTCTGCCATGTATCAGTTTGCCCTAATTTCCGTTTATCTGTCACTGTAGGGGATATGCAAGTGTGTTGTGTTGTAATTCTGAGTGGGATTGAATAAAATTCCAGTTGAAATGGTTGGCTGGTTTATGAGTAAATTGATCTAATATCGGATCGGAGTGAAGAGTTCTCATGATTGACTCTACAAGTTTTCATTTTGATAGTTCCTTGATGATGTATGTTATCGGCTTTCAACATTATTTCGCAGGTTATCTTGCTCGCGCACTTTGAATGGTTTAGTTATAATTGCTTCAAACTTCCTTTGAGAAGATGATGCGATCGTATATTATCATATTCTAATAGTTTAATTTTTTCAAAGAAATGGTCGCAGATCATTTTAAAACAAACTCTTTATGTATTGTTAATAATCATCTCTTTCTCTTATCCTCAATGTTCTTGACCGGGACAGGAGTCAAACAGTAAGAAACAACATAAACAAGTTGGCCATTGGTTGGAAAATAGTGTCATTATGTAAAATTCGAACAATACGATGCTCGGAATATTTGTTGGAAGTTTTTTGGAAATGTAATGTAAATTAAGGTTCCGTTTATTTTACGAAAAACATGACATTTCTTAAAAATGTTTTCTAATGAGTCATTTTTCAGTAAAATGACAATATTTTTCAATATTTGATTGAAACACAAAAATGAACTAGAAAATATTTCTACCGTTTGGGCTGGGAAATCTTGTTTGATTTTCTTGGGAAAATTACCAGCTAAGAAGTTTACATTGAGTTAGTTAGTGATGCACCCATCACAGGTCCCAGAACCAGAACGACAACAGATTAGGGACTGTAGCTGATTACTTAAGAATTGTGATGAAACATGCCGTTACGATTTCTAATCGTTAAATGAGAGCCCCTCATGTGGTCATTCACGGGAATTGATCCCCTTTGATCTTCATAATCTCAATTCATTTTCATCGTAACTTCTGTTAAAACCGTCTTTATATATAATTGGAATTTTTTACGTGTCTCTATGTTATGACACCTTGGATTAGGACGCATGTCCAGAGTATTGGTCCCTTTTACCCTGTACCTCCCTGTATGTTTTTTTTAAGGAACTTTCCTAACGGGGCTTCATTTTTTGACATTAATTATATTAGTTTGATCTAATAAAAGTAAAATATATGAATTCTTAATAAATCTAACATGGAGCTGGCTAGTGTGGCCCGAGTATGGCCTGACCAGTAATGATAGGGCCATAGCCGAAAACTCTATAAATAACGCTCAAGTCCCTTCTCTAACTTGATAATGCACAATCTAACTTACATACGGATCTACAGAAGAGTTTCTTCTCGTGAGCGCCAATCTCATTGTTGGGATTTTGGTATCCAAATCCCATAGAATTGAATGAAAAGTGTGCAGATGAAAGTGTCTCACATATGATAAAAGAGGTGATGGGAGATGGTTTATTTTGAGAAGTCTCTCAAATGGGTTTGGGCCCCAAGTGGTACCCCACTTTTGTGGAAAGGAGAGGACCTATGCCAAGCTAGGTCGATCCCACACCACCCGCGCGAGCGCGCGCGCCGCCTGTCTGGCCGATTCGGTTCGGTTCGGTTCAGTTCGCTACTATTCACGAATCGAACGGGAACTGCAAGCGAGTCTTCATTACTCGCAACTCTTTATTTTCGCCATATACATATATCCGAACAGTTTAGTTCGAACAGTGACACTTCGTGGCATTTATGACTTTTTTTCGACGCACTCGAGACATTTTCACTTCATCATTATCATTTTGTGCGATTATTCTGCGAAGTTGCGTTCGAACGAGTCCTCTGAATGCGTACCACTTCGGAGGAACGAGATCCATTCTATCTTGGGAGACAATTGTCCAATATCCTCGAGTACTGATTGAGGGGCCAAATTCGTCTTAAGGACATCATGTTACTTCGTTGGGCTCGGATCAACATTCTGTATATCTATTTGTACTGCTTTCAGGTTAGTTTTCCTGACGTTTGATTTCAATTTCTGATATACGAACTTAGCCGACAACAATCTTAAGACGAATTTTCGTTGAAATGTTATTCTGTTTTCAATTATCTTCGGTTCTATTCGTATAATGATTTGCATGGTCTGCGTATTCTTATGCGTTATTCATTGAGTTTTTCTATCAAATATATAGATTGGCGTTCCTTTAAGTTGAACTTTTGTTATTCGTATACTTCTAAGTTAATACAAGCTTGTGTCGAAATTCTATTATAATATTCGAAAATTTCGTATTTAGAATACGATTCTGTTCATACATACACTCTGCTCCTGTTACAATTTTTCAATTCTATTCGTGAACAAATTTTTCGTTTCTGTTCATATTAAAAAAAAATTTCAATTCTGTTCATGAACAAACGATTCTGTTCGTAGTCATATATTTCCGATTCTGTTCGTGAATATGTTCTGTTTTTGTATTTAAGAAATGGCTTCGACTTCGACTCCGGTCAATCCTATTCCGAATCACGGAGAAAAACCAGAAAAGTTCAATGGTACGGATTTCAAGAGATGACAACAAAAGATGTTGTTCTATCTCACGACCTTAAACTTGGCTAGATTCCTCAATGAGGATGGTCCTAAATTGGACGTTGGATAAACAAATAAAGAAAAGGTTGCTGCTGTGGATGCATGGAAGCATTCTGACTTCCTGTGTCGTAACTATGTCCTCGACGGTCAGGACAATACTCTCTATAAGGTCTATAGTCCGCTGAAAACGGCTAAGGAGTTATGGGATAGTCTGGACAAGAAATGCAAAACCTAAGATGCCGGATTGAAGAAATTCATTGTCTGTAAATTTCTGGACTTCAAGATGGTTGATTCAAAGATCGTCTTAAGTCAGGTTCAAGAGCTTCAAGTGATTATGCATGATATTCATGCTGAAGGAATGACTCTAAGTGAGACATTTCAAGTGGCTGTCTTCATTGAAAAACTGTCACCAACCTGGAGAGATTTCAAAAATTATCTCAAACACAAGAGAAAGGAATTGACACTTGAAAACTTTATTGTTCGGTTGAGGATTGAGGAAGACAATAGGCTCTCTGAGAAGAAAGTTGGGAAGAACCTAGAGATTTTAAAGACCAATGTTGTTGAAGAAGGATCGAAACTCAACAAGAAGAGGAAAATGCCTAGCAAGTCTGGAAAAGGATTCATCCAAGGCCTGAAGAAGTTCGTTGGCAAGTGCTTCAACTGTGGCAAGTCTGAATATCGAGCCAAAGACTGCAGAGCCTAGAAAAGACAGAAAACTAAGGCTAATGTGGTGAGAGAGATTTTCAATGGTGTTGATGATATCAATTTGACTGCTATGATATCCAAGTGTAATATGATGGAAAATCCCAAGGAGTGATGGATTGATATTGAAGCAGCTCGTCATATCTGTGCAAACAGATCGATGTTCTCATCCTACACAACTGTGGGGGGTGATGAAAACTTTATATGGGTAATTCATTAACCTCTAACGTCGAAGGTGTTGGAAAGATTGCTCTGAAGATGACATCTGAAAAGATTGTGACACTAAATAATGTTATGCATGTGCAAGATGTTCGCAAGAATTTAGTGTCTGGATCTCTCCTTAGCAAGAATGGCTTCAAGTTGATTTTTGTATCTAATAAGTTTGTACTCTCTAAAAATGAGATGTATGTAGGAAAGGGTTATCTGAGTGATGATTTGTTCAAGCTGAATGTAATGACTGTTGTAACCAAGGATGATTTGAATAAAGTTGCTTCTCCTTATGTGCTTGAGTCTTCTAATATTTAGCATGCTAGACTAAGACACGTTAACTATAAGTCCATAAAGAAATTAATGAATATGAGACTATTGCCAAAGTTTGACTGTCCAAGTAAGAAATGCCAAGTGTGTGTTGAATCTAAACTTTCTAAGCCTCCTTTCCATTCTATAGATGATAGAGTTACAGAACTTTTAGATTTAATACACACAAATATATGCGATATGAAATCAATACCGTCAAGAGGTGGTAATAAGTACTTTATCACATTTATAGATGATTGTTCGAGGTATTGTTATGTTTATTTGTTTAATAGCAAAGAAGAAGCTGTGAATGCTTTTAGAACTTATAAATTTGAAATTGAAACTCAGTCAAATAAAAAAATTAAAATGATAAGAAGTGATAGAGGAGGTGAATATGAATTTCCTTTTGAGGAAATTTGTACTGAGTTTGGTATTGTTCATCAAATAACTACTCCTTATACACCACAATCAAATGGTGTGGCGGAAAGAAAAAATTGATCCCTAAAGGAAACAATGAATGCATTGTTGAACAGTTCTGGTTTACCGCATAATTTGTGGGGGGAAGCTGTCTTAATGGCAAATTTTATTTTAAATAGAGTACCTCACAAAAAGACACAACAAACTCCCTATGAGAAATGGAAAGACAGAATGCTTAACTTGAATTATCTCAAAGTGTGGGAGTGTTTGGCTAAGGTTGCGGTTCTTAAGCCTAAAAAGGTTAAGATAGAACCAAAGACTGTTAACTGTGTTTTTATCAGATATGCTCAGAATAGCAATGCATATCGTTTTCTTGTCCACAAGTCGGAGATCCCAGATATACATGTTAATACGATCATTGAATCAAGGGACGCTTCGTTTTTTGAAAATATATTTCCGTATAACATAGTATATGAGCCAATTGATAATAATAAGAGGCCTTGAGATACTATATCTAGAAGTGATCCAATGGAGGATGAACCTAGACGTAGTAAAAGAAAAAGAACTTTCAAGTCTTTTAGACATGATTTCTTAACGTATCTGTTAGAGAATGAGCCTCGGACATTTAAAGAAGTTGTGACATTGCTAAAAGGCCTGTTTTGGAAAGAAGTTATCAATAGTAAAGTTGAATCCATCTTGTAAAACCATACTTGGGAATTGGTTGACTTTCCTCCTGGTAATAAGCCACTACAATGTAAGTGGATATTTAAGAGGAAAATAAAAGCATATGGTACTATTGATAAGTATAAGGCTAGGCTTATCGTAAAAGGTTACAGACAACGTAAAGGTCTGGATTATTTTGATACTTATTCACCTGTCACGAGCATTACATCTATACAGATGTTAATTGCTATAACAGCCTTGTATAGACTTGAAATTCATCGAATGGATGTCAAAATAGCTTTTTTAAATGGAGATCTGGAAGAAGAAATATATTTGGAATAACCCGAAGGGTTTATTGTTCCATGACAAGAGAACAAAGTATGTTGGCTTATTAAGTCACTCTATGGATTGAAACAAACACCAAAACAATAGCATGCTAAATTCAACCGAGTCATGTTGTCGAATGGTTTTAAAATTAATGAGTGTGATAAATGTGTATATATTAAGAATACTCATAATGGTTTTGCTATTTTGTGCTTGTATGTAGATGACATGCTTATAATGGGTAGCGATAGTGAGGTTGTCAATACGACCAAATGCATGCTCACAAGTAAATTTGATATGAAAGATATGGGGGTTGCAGATATTATTTTAGGAATTAAAATCCATAAGACATCTGGAAGATTAGCTCTATCACAGTCCCATTATATTGAGACGATTCTTGAAAAGTGCAAGAATCTAGATATTGTACCAGTAAAGATTCCGATAGATATTAATTTACATCTTTCAAAGAATACTAGTGAAAGCAAAGCTCAAAATGAGTTTGCTAGTATACTATGCAGTCTAATGTATGTCATAAATTGTACTAGGCCGGACATAGCTTGTGCTGTGAGCAAGCTAAGTCGATTTACAGTTAATCCAAATGAAAATTATTGGAAAGTTATGAAAAGTTTATTGGGCTACTTAAAGCATACTCAAGATTATGCTTTGCATTACACAGAATATCCAGCGGTACTTGAAGGATACTGTGATGCAAATTGGATAACCGGCACTAAAGACACAAAATCGACAAGTGGATATGTATTCGCACTTGGTGGGGCAGCAATGTCTTGGAAATCATCCAAACAAACTTGTATTGCTAGATCCACTATGGAATCAGAATTTATTGCTTTGGATAAAGCCGGTGAAGAAGCAGAGTGGCTTCGAAATTTCTTGGAAGATATTCCTAATTGGCCTAAACCAGTGCCCGCAGTATGTATACATTATGACAGTCAAGCGACAATAGGAAAAGCAAGGAATGTCATGTACAATGGTAAATCTCGACACATACGTCGAAGACATGACACAATAAGACAACTTCTTTTTAGTGGAATTATCACCATTAACTATGTAAAGTCAAAAGATAATATTGCGGATCCATTGACAAAAGGCCTAACTAGGGAGATGGTTGCGAAAACATCAAGGAGAATGGGTTTAAGGCTTATAAACAAGTCATCATAGCGAAAACCCTACCTAGTTGATTGAAGATCTCAAGATCTAGATTCAAAGGGACAACTAAGTTATGAAGACAGTGTAGAGTACTGTCAAATATTTTACTCATTCTCGGATGAAGATAGTACTAATATATGAAGGTTAAGCAAAAGCTTTTAATGATTCTAAATTGAGTATGTGATATACTATATGTTCAGAAATCACCTATGTGAGTGTGAAGTGAGGGCCGCTTCTGTGAGAATTGAAAATGCAGAATTCTCTAAAACACTCATGAGACCAGGCAGTGTTCATGACCAAAACGAACACAACAGTGAAAATCAATTTTGTTCGAGAAACAGTTGTGTGATTTCTGTTGTCTAGGCTTACATCAAAGGTCGACTGTTCAAAGACATCAAGTCTACTGATTGACTGAGTAAGTCCGATAGGTTTCACTAAGGAAACTTTAAGGTCTCAGACTACTTATCCTGATGCAACGTTTTCTTATGGAATAATCGCACTTTGCATCTCATGCATGCACGAAGAGTCATGATATCAGAACTTTTCATTCATGTGGGGGATTATTGAGATTTTGGTATCCAAATCTCATAGAATTGAATGAAAAGTGTGTGGATGAAAGTGTCCCACATAGGATAGAAGAGGTGATGGAAGATGGTTTATTTTGAGGAGCCTCTCAATGGATTTGGGCCCCAAAGGGTACCCTACTTTTGTGGAAGGGAGAGGACCTACGCCAAGCTAGGTCGGTCACCCCCCCCGACATGCCGCCGTCGCCGTCCGTCCGGCCGGTTCTGTTCCGGGTCCATTCTCTATCGATTTTTTATTTTCTCCGAACAGACATGTTGTTAGAAATTAATTAATTATTTATTTTTTGGACAAACAAACATGTTTGTTCGTGAGGTTCAGTTCACCCGAACGAAAACCACTTCGGTTCAATTGAGCCTTTGCGACTGTTCACGAATCGAACCGGTTTAAGTGAACCTTCGTTACTGTTCACGAACCGAACGGGAATCGCAAGCGAATCTTCATTACTCGCAACTCTTCATTTTCGCCATATACATATATCCGAACAGTTTAGTTCGGACAGTGACACTTTGTGGCATTTATGACATTTTTCCGACGCACTCGAGACATTTTTCACTTCATCATTATCATTTTGTGCGATTATTCTATGAAGTTGCGTTCGAAGGAGTCTTCTGAATACGTACCACTTTGGAGGAACGAGATCCGTTCTATCCTGGGAGACAATTGTTCAATACCCTCGGGTACTGATTGAAGGGTCAAATTCGTCTTAAGGACACGACATTATTTCGTTGGGCTCGAATCAACATTCTGTTTATCTATTTGTATTGCTTTCAAGTTAGTTTTCCTGATGTTTGATTTCAATTTCTGATATACGAACTTAGCTGACAATACTCATTAGGCCAGTGTTCCGGCGAAGGGAATAGGAGAGAAGCACTTGAGTTCGTGTTTAGAAACCGTCGCTAGTTTTGCGTCAAGTTCAATGAATTCCAAACCAGACACGCGAATCGATAACTTTTCTATTTATGTGTTTCAGTTTTAGTTTCAATTTATGGTGTTCTTGGATGTGCCATTTGTCGTGGCCGACATCTGGTATTAGAGGCTGCCATATATTGGAATTGAAACATGCATATTAGGACCATTTTCTTTTTGTCCAAGAGGCTTTTGCTTTTTTTCGGAATTCTTTGTCTGGTAGAAGTTAAATGTTATTGCATACTTGGAACCTACTCGTCGAGACGAGAAAAAACCGACCGTGGAGATAGCATGAGCAAGCGCGGGAAGGAAGCTTCTCTGCACGTGTTTGGGGGGGGGGGGGTTGGACCTGATGTGAAAGTCTCTCTCTAATACGGATGCCGACGCCATCTTAGCACCGTCGACTCCCTCTTCCTCCTACGACGACAAGGCCAACGCCCTCAAATGACTTCCATCCCACAACATCTCTCTCTCCTCTTCTTCTTCTTCTTCTTCTTCTTCTTCTAAGTTTCTTTTTCCACTTTTAGGTTTAGCTCAAACTTCAAACGTTTTTGAATAAAAATTAGGAACCCCAAACTCAAATTACCTTAATTACGACGAAATGATAAGTGTAGAAAGAACGAGAACGAAAAGTGAACGCAGCACCGCACGTCATGGATGGAAGCGAAAATGAAAGTCACGCTCGAGCGCGACCGTTAAAGTCGAGAGATTTTCTGATTTACTAAGTCCCTCTTACTTTTTACTTACGGGTTTTTCTCTCTCCAACGCTTAATTATTCTTGCAAAAGAAAATTATGTGAAGAGACATGAAAAATCTTATGGAGGAGCCGGGAACCTTTCTCCTCAGCCAGTGTGATCCATCCGGGCTGTTTCTCTTTCGACGACGAAGCTGATCTCCCGTCGTCTCACCCGGCCTTCTTGGCTCCACACGCGTGGAGCCATGACTCCAACAGAAATGCGCGAGGTTGCAAAAACGTTTCGTGCGACAGGCATTTCTCAATGATTACGATGCGCCGTAATCTCTCTACTTTTGCGCTCAAATGAGAAGGAAAAGGGATGAAGGGCACGAGGAATTCGGTTTGATTAATGGGTGATCGCCCCCCATAGTTTGCGACTCCATAGAAAGTGGACTTAAAGACAAATTGATGGGCAAGGTCTTAGTTACACCAACCATCGAATTATGTCTCAAGCCCCCACTTTATTCAATAATACTCGAATGATATCCTTTCATCATGCTAGCTAAACATAAGAAGCGAGAATTTGAAAACCTTATCCTAATGCGAGACTAAGGACATTATTAGCCACGGAATCTATCATCCCATCATAGTACAATCAAAGCGAAGATGATGATAAACCCTTTCTTGGGTCGCCTTCTTTCCTTTGAATTTTTTTTTGTTGGGGGAAGGGCTAGGGCAAAGCACTTTATGGCCAAGTTCCATTTGTTGATTCGGTGGCTAAATACATCGACGCTTCCCATGCATTCGAAAACGTTCCCTCGTGCAAGCAACCCCCTTTGATTGGGCGAGACATACATGTCAATGGCCAGCTTTTGGCGACAACAACGTTTGTGCCCACTTCGCAAGCTATCATTCCCCCCCGACGCATGAGTCGTAGTAGTAGTAGCCCGAAGGTACCATGCAGCAGCAGCAGCCGTTTTTGAGCAAGAAATCTTGAGGGAACTGTCTATCTCCTCCACGATAAGAGATCCTCCCTTCTTGAATTAGGGTTTTGTCCCTTTTCGAGGTAGGAAATCATTTTGGTAGTACCCACCCCCCCTTTTCGTTTAAGGGAGATCGATGTTGCCCGAGAAGTTGCGCCCCCAGAAAAGCTTTCACGGATCGCATGTTTGCCTTTGTAATTCCTAGTGGCATCATTGCCACTCGTTGCAAGTTTAAGAAAGTGGTTAAAATTATCAGGGTTCCTTTGGAATTCTATCACCGACCGATGACCGTTTTTCTTGCTTTCTGCGTGAAATGACCCGTGTTAGCATCGTCATGTACGTGAGATTATATAATTGATGCCATTTCGACTTAATTGATCTGCGCGTCGTTTCATCTTTTGGTTTGTCCTTAGGGTTAATACTATGAAAAACACTAAACTGGTACACTTGTGACAAATTTACCCCAAAACTATTTTTTTGACAAAAAAAACCCTAAACTGGTACATCTGTGACAATTTTACCCCGAACTATTTTTTTGACCATAAAAAACCCCACACTGGTATACCTGTGACAATTTTATCCCCGAACTAATTTTTTGATCACCAAAAACTCTAAACTGGTACATCAATGACAAATTTACCCTCCGTTAATTTCTGTTAAATTTTACTGTCAAATTGCAAAGTTTAATGGCACGTGGTAATTGACATGTGTGTCGATTTTGGGTTTTACCTCTTTGTTTGTCACAAATTTACCAATTTTTGATTTTTTTTTACATTAATATAATTTAACGGACACTAACAGAGGGTAAATTTGTCACAAATGTACCAATTTGGAATTTTTAGTGGTCAAAAAATTAGTTCGGGGGTAAAATTGTCACAGGTGTACCAGTGTAGGGTTTTTGGTGATCAAAGAAATAGTTCGGGGTAAAATTGTCACAAGTATACCGATTTGGGGTTTTTTGTGGTAAAAAATAGTTCGAGGAAAATTTGTCACAGATGTACCAGTTTGAGATTTTTTATAGTCAAAAAAATAATTCGAAATAAAATTGTCATAAATTTATTAATTTAAAATTTTTCGTGGTATTAACCCTCCAATTTAAAAGCAAGATGTTTTGAATCTTAAAGCGTTGCAAAGAGTACTTCTAATAACATTAAACATTGATAAAAGTCAAATCAAAAGATTACGAGACTAAAAATATATAAAAAGTTAAAAGTAGAATCTACAGTAAAAAAGAAAACACGTGTTTCATCGAACTCTTTTGTCGAGCTTGCACTTTCAATACTTTACGCAAACATTGCTATGCTGGTCGCACATTTAGAATTTGCTGACGTAGGTCTCCCCGACACTTATATGTCCGCTCGAGTCCGATTGATTCGACCCGGGTCCGATTCAATCCCCGACGCATGAGGTCGGAGAGATAGCTTTTGGCGCAGGGCTCAAGGTGGGACAGGCAACTGAATTATCAAAGAACAAAGCAACTGATTATTTAACGTGTCATTAGTCACAAATAAAAGGTGTGCATGAAACTTAATTATCAAAGTACAAAACAACTGATTAGTATGGAATACATATAAACAATAGAAATATTTGCCCGCTAACTGGTACGGGAAAAGCTTTAAATTATGTGATTACGCTCGAATAAAAATATTTCTTAAATACAAATGAGTTATAGTTAAATAGTTAAAAAAAAATTAGTAGAGGGGAGAAGGATGAGGGGCAATAAATTAGGCGGGTACGCATTTTGCTAGCAGCACCAAAACAATTTCTTGTAACGAGAAGACTTCAATTTTAGCAATCTATAATTCTAGGTGGCACACTGAGAGGCAACCCTTAAAGTTGATTTTGTTATTATGTAACCCACTCATTTAGCCGGGCAATCATATTCAGCCGCTTAAATACGGAATCAATCGTTAGCTCATCATCTTAGGCATAATTAGTATAGCATCGACTTACTAACTTTGAAGCGATGGACGCACCTCTAACTGGTTCAATTAATCCGAAAAAATTCATTTTCCCTTTCGGCCCCTCAAATAGAGCCAATACCTTATGCGATAAACGATTCCACGTACTTCTACCCTATATAACAATCGGGATTGGTCCGGTCGGCTGGGGGTGTAAAGAGGTTTTCGGTTTAGGAATTACGGGTCACTCCATAAATTTCCATCACCTGCATGCAAATTGATCCATGACGAGACTGCCTGCATAGGCCAAAGGTTCATGATTAATCGGTTTTCTCCAGATAGTCGGGCCTTCGCGTCCCCATCCCTAAATTGTTAAAAAAAAAAAACGCAGCGAACATCACAAAGGGCCACTTGATTCCCAATTGGCGAACAAAGGGGCGTTGAAGTCATTTCCAACCCCCCCTCGCAAGTACGCGACGAACACATCAAAACTCCCAAAGTTTGACCACGGTTTCGAGTCATGGGGATGGTTGCAATATCGTGAAATAGGGTTTGGTCAAAGGTCAAAAGTCTCCAATTTAATATTTTATTTTCTTAATCTTTTATTTGATTTTATTTTATTTCTTTCTATTTTTTTTATATAAATCTTTCCTTTGCGGTTCCACGACGAAAACACAGACGCAAACGTGAAGTGATGTAGTTGTTGATGTTGCGGTGTGTGTGTGTGTGTGTGTGGGGGGGGGGGGGAGGTGAAGCCTATGTTCTGTTATGGATGTGTTAATACCTAGGTTTTGAAGGCTTCTCCTTTTCCTTATGCTATTATTATATTATTATTGGGGATAATTGAACTTTGCTGGTCATTCACATGGTAGGCCACATGCTATAAGGATGTATGTGCAAATTTCATCCATCAAATGGGAATTTTTCCCCACCTTATAAGTAGCATCATATCCTCTCTCTCTCTCTCTCTCTCTCTCTCTCTCTCTCTCTCTCTCTCTCTCTCTCTCTATTTTTCTTATTAAGTATTTCTTACGTTGAAATATTTTACCTTTTAGTATTATTTCCACTATGGGTAGACATGGCCACGGTTCGGAACCGGCGGTTCCGGTTCGTGGCCATGTATGAATCGGAACCGACAGTTCTAGGCTGATTCCGATTCCGGCCCGGTTCAGAACCGGACGGTAAAAATTTAAAAAATAATGAATTATAAAATTATGAAATAATAAATTATTCAATATAAAATGTAATCAAAATGTACATTGTAATCAAATTTGGGGAAAAAAAGTGAGAAAGAGATGTAATTAGACGTGCAGGCCCTGCTGCAGTTCTTTTTTTGGTTCCGTGCCTGGTTCCAAAATTGTTGGAACCAGAACCGGGCCCATAGGCCATGAGCTAGTTCTGGTTGTGTACCGCGGGTCAAGTCAATGGGTCGATCTCGGGTTTGACCCTGGCCAATTTCGAGCCGAAACCGGCCCGTGGCCATGTCTAACTATGGGTATGTGTTTTTATGGACAATTTTGCCGCTGTAGAAAGGTCACGTGACTACTAGCACGCGGTCGGAGCTCCGGCTAGAATTAAGGCCGGACTTAACGCTAGGGGAGACATTACAACCTTTTTGAAGACTTAAGGTGAGACATTTGCAAAAATTGAAAAGTCAAGGGATCGTAGCAGTGCCAAAACCTAGGGGGAGAGTTGTGTTGGCGCTGTCTTTTCACACGCCTTCCTTGAAATTTCATCTCGATGTGTTTCTTGTAGGTGTTATATTATCTGGCGCGGGGTGAATAAAATTTAATAAAATATAAGAGGAGTGTTAGGATTTGATCATGTGGATAGTTTCATCCAATGAATTTCACATGGTAAATCATGTGGATGATTATTCCAAAAAATACATATGGAATGGCACCGGCCTCTGATAACGTGTTCGAATATTCGATCCAAAAGTTGAAACCCGACAGGTGAAGGAAGATTATACGAGCATATAAAATTCATTGAAACCCTATAGAAAAGTGATGCGTGACACTTTAGCAGGAACACTCCACCAACATAATAAATTATGTAAACGGGTTGCCTAACAAGGGATTCATGCACTCGATGGTGTGGGGGGAATTGAACTTTTACCGTGCGCCTAATCTAAGCATATATCACCGTTTCTTAAACAATAAATTAGCTCCGGGGAATATGATATGGGCAACATCATCGGAATAGAATCACGAGAGGAAAAAGTAGAATATCATATGGCAAATTTGTGGGTGTTGGACACTTATTAACAGCTAATTTCCATCGACAGAAAGCTTAATTTATGAGATTTGATTCAATCCATTGTGTGTAACCAACACTTCATCTCTCCGATATGGAATCGACATCCCAAGACTATGATTATAATTGAAGTGCAAAGACAAACAGGGCGGTCAACACATGAGGAAGAATCCCCAAATCTCTTGCATGTGAACAAAGAAGTTCCATTTCGATTTTCCGTGTCATTAGAAGGAGAATCTCATTAGGATCCTCCACGATATAAACAAAGCCTCCAACTGCTTTCAACGGATTTCGCAACGAAACCACGGAATATATTCTAGGGCCGACCAATTTTTTGTGTTTTAGACTTTGATTTATTATTGTTATCTTTTTGCTTGGTTTAGTTGATGGGCAGACTTGGCAAATTATACTGAGAAATGCTTGGAGGGGGGCATTTGTTGTGGTGCATGTGTGAGAGCATTAGATAGCGAGAGGGAGTCTCACATCGGATAATTAGAGAGAGACGACTGGGGACAATTAGAGACCGGATTGCTCCGTGCCTACGTAATTTGTGGTTTGAAGTGGACGTTCGTTGGATGAGGTGATTTAACGTGCTTGAACGCGGTTTTCTCTTGGATCTCCTAATGGTGAAGGTACCAGGCTTGTGTTTTATTTTTCAACAAAAGGGGTGTCGGAGCTGAGGTAAATTGGATGGTCGCCATCACGAGTCCTCATATATTTATTGTTAGTTGGCTCGTAATTGAGTGGCTTAACAAGGTGAGTCTAACTAAGTGTCGTGTTGAACAAAACGAAAAAACCCAAGTACGATAATGGGTTCAGACTCAATCTCCCTTTTGGTGACTTCCGAAGGTATTAGGCTACTGTTATGGATATTAGACAACAAGGAAAAATGTTCAAAAAGTCCTAAGCTTATTGTACGGTTGTTAATTTAGTTTTAAACCTTTCAACTGTGTCAGTTTAGTGCTAAACTTTTTGACAATTTGTCAATGTAGTACTTCCGATTAAATTCCTCCACGAAGAAGTAATTCATCTCAAATCTCCTAGTCCTTATGTCAAATGGCCTGTCTTGGAAATCGGATCAAAGAGGTAGACTTAGTCTAGTTCACTTAAATCGACCCAGAGTCCCATATGAATAACATCGATAAACTGAACTTCGAAATGTTTGGAGACAGTGATCCTATATCGAAAGATATCCGGATTCCGCCTCTCAAACAGGCCAAGGTTTCCTCGTTGAAGTAATTTGTCGTAAATTTCTCCCAACATTCGATGACTGTCCTTTGATCCGAACGGGAAATTACGCTTGGCCGATATCCGGAAATTGACCCCATAACACCACCTGATCAAACGAGAAAAAAAGAAAAGGATACCATCTAAGTCACATATCTCTATCAAAAGTATTCTAACTCATATTTTGATGGAGCTTGACGAAGACCCACACATAAAATAACAAAGCCAAAACCCCCAATGCCCATGTTTAGTTTATTCAGTATCCTTGCATCTCCATGCATTGCACTTCACGATTCTCTTTCTAGATTGATGCCCTAGGACGAGAATTCTTTTCTATATCTTGCGCGATGGGTGTCGACGGACCAAGGCAACGCTTTCAAAAAAAGTATAAAACATTAGTGTTTGCAAAAACAGACCGTGTGAACCCACTGAGCACGACACCCAACTGCTCACGAGAAAACAACATGCATCTAAACAAAACACAAGCGAAATCATTGGGGGTGATTCGATGGGCTTTTTTATAACTATATAGTCGAGTTTAGGGCAATAATTAGGTGATTAGATAAAAGAGGTGCGTGCATTATTTGTGAATCTTATTACATACTTGACACGTCAATGACTTATGCATGATATTCCACTCTAAGATTGACGTTGAACGTTCTGAACACTAGCCTGTGACAGCAAACCGACTTTGCTTTCGCATATTTAGTACGAAAACCCTAATTAGATTCTTGAGACCAACCACTAATTATTCCCATCTCCATAAATTTTTAATCAAGTGGGATCACCGCAAAATAATACCCTTTAAATCTTATATCAAGAATATTGTTTTCTGTTCTCCCACATTGTCATTTTTTCTAGAGTTTTGCATTATTCGAATACTAGCCCAAGTAATCCACTATTCTATGCACCCATAAAATACTAGTATAAAAGGAAAGCCTAGGCCAGATCTCTCTGTAACACGCAACTTAGTAAAACCTAGGTTAAATATCATGGTCAATAGAGACTATAGTGCATTATTCGTAGTTGGGTCATTTTTTTGAATTTTCATTTCAATCGACTCAACGTACCGAAAGTTTATTTATTTGTGGCTATCACAACTTAATCCCTTGTCAGCCGCCTCGGGGAAGTAGGTTTAAAGGCATTTTATTGAATTCGCCCTAAGTCCATACCTCGCATAATATTGATTGTTTAAATCTATTTATTCGATAGGAGTCGCCACTAACCATGATTCCAAAAATATGATATGTTGACAAGATAAATGAGTTTACATAGCTAAAAGCCTCAACACTCAACAGCATGAGAAAATCTGTCAGATACTTACATACCTCAGCTCAAACACGTGCACAAAAGGCGTTCAGCTTGCATTCAATCATACCCCAGCTCCCAGGTGACTGTTCTATCATATGGTACTAGAAACGCACGTGCTCATTGCACAAGCATCCGACATAATACCATGCTCAATCACAGCAATATATAAGCCTCCATCGGGGTGCCCAAAGAAATCTAGTATACCCTTATTAACATATCTGAACATAGACTGGCACGATGGAAAGGCAAATGTCGAAAAATGGGAGAATAGACTTACCCTTCTGGGATTCAGTCATTGAGCTATCTGAGCATAGACTTGTAGCCGACACGAAACAGTAAAAACAAAGCAAAGAAAATAACTTCCGAATTAGATACATCTCAACCTTTTCTCGGTCACCTTTTTCCATGATACTATTACGCAAGCCCTAAACTAGAATGACAAGCAAAACAATACCATGTTTTTGTCCTCTCGCGATTCCTCAAAGCACAGAAAAAAAATCCATAGAAGTAATTCCCATTACAGAACCCAAGTGCAAACACTTCCTCTTCATCATAATATTAGCAATTGAAAAACTCTAATGCACGACTTGCCAAAATGGGAGATGATATCATTGTTTTCAATACCAAAACCATAGACGAGCATTAGATGATCAAGAGGATGTGATATAGTATAGGTGAATAAGAGTTTTACTAACTATTCATAAAAAAGTTTAGTCTACCATAGACCAGATTCAGATATCATTTCCTACTCAAAGGTATCATATGAAGATGGAACACCTAACCAGCACGTTCCTCTTACCTCTGCTTGAGACATTTTCTTAACATGGGGAGCATAAACAAGACTCACTAGTTAGGTGCATCAACACTTTTTCGATATATGAGGAAACAACCCTTTTAGACCTAAAGTCTTGTTTTTATGCTAATTATTGGTGAACATCTTGATCTAACTTGGTCTTGACTAGCTATCAAGAAGAAGAACCTGTATCAAACCCCACTAGATGTTAAGCAGTAACAGAAGGAGCAACAGTCATGTGGTAACTGCAATCCCTCTTCAAGATTTAAAACCTAGCAGTTTCAGCACAAGGTTGTCCAACAATTCAGTGCGTCTCAATCAAATTATTAAAAGGGAAGCTTGTTCTAAAAAAAGCAGATAACCACCACTTTCCAATCAACTTGTGAAAGAATACAAAAAATTCCCCCAAAATCTAGTTTACATAATCAGAAGTACGAGTGGATGAATACAGCAGTATGACAAGCCTTTCCACAGTGTTTAGGACAAGAGACAGAGACCAGAAGAGTGCATGCAACATCCACGACATGTCTATGTTTACATTCTGCTCGACCATTTTGTTAGGAAGTTCCAGGACCAGAACAATGAATGATAATATCTTGAGAACATTATGTTTTCATCATGGCAACAAAATCACGATAGGTATGACTAAGTTCAGATCAATTTTTTCATAAGATAAAGTTAGGTATAACAAGACGGATTGTAAACAACGATTAAAATAGCGAGAACAGTGGGGATTGGAGATAGTCCTAAAATATCAAAGAAAAGTGAATTAGATCAAAGGAAGCATGAGAGACAAATTCACCAAGATTCCAACTTACAAACCAAACAATCAAAATGTTTATCGCCAACAAAAACTAGATGACAACTTGAAATCAAAGAACTTAATATAGATGAAGAAACATGATCTAATTGAGAATGCCAAGTTTGAGATGATACTATGGCTACAAAACTAGCAAAAGAGTTCCGGATATTTAAGGTAACAAGCTCAAAAGTGTCCAACTCTATGGCTTGTCCCAGTTGTCTGTCTCGTCCGTGGATCCTGCACATGACAATCATTAGAAGAGAAGTGACTATCAAAACCGAGTTCACACAATTGTCTTACAGAAATCACATTTAGTAAGAGTTTGGGAACCAGAAAGGAGTTAGTAAGGGTAATGTAGATGTTGAAAAGTTTCCTGTATGACTGACTCCCATTTGTGAGTTATTGGCTATTCAAATTTGTGAGTAGCAGGTGGACATAGAGTGAAGGATTTAAATTGACACAAGTTAGAATTTGAAGTCATGTGATCATAGCAGAAGTGCTAGGGATAGATGAGCTAGAAGTACCAGATTCTCGAAGAATAGTACAAAGATCCACTAAGAATAGAGTGACGAACAATCCCTTTGGAGCAGCATCCATGGTAGGATTAGTGGCAAACATACTTGCATATGGACCTCGATTTCAGGGTTGATTGTCTGGCCGTGTAAGTTGCTTAGGTCGTAGTCGGTAGCAATTGGATGCCATATGACCATGTCGGCGACAACGCTTACAAAATTAGTTGCACAATGAGGAAGAAGTGGAAGTAGCCAGCACCGCATCGGTAGGTGTAGATATGTATACGGTATCGCGTTGCGCCTTTAAAGTAGCCAGTCAAGTCTCCTCAGTCCTGAGACAACTATCTCAAGACGAGGAAAAGGATCTCTATGCAAAAGTGAAGCTTGCACAGGTTGAAACTCATCACTCGAGGCTATCAAAAATTGCATAACACGCATACGATCACAATACTCAGCAAATTTGCAAGCATGAGTAGCCACATCCCGTCATGGTTCAAATAAGGCTAATTGATCCCAGATAGCATGCATAGAGGATATAAAATCATTGATGGACTGACCAATCTCCTTACGCAAATGTTGTGGCTTCTCTAGCAGTTGATACTAATGGGCAATATCCGAAGTGGAATAATGGCCAGCGAGCAGATCCCAAACTTCCTTTGCTGTATCGAATCGATCAAATTGAAATTGAATAGATGCAATCGAAGTGTTTCGAAACCATGTTCAAATCTAATAATTCTTGCCTTCCCATTCATCCAAGCGTTCAACAAATAAGCTTAGTAGGCTCTCGGATATCACCAGTAATATAACGCCAACGACGGCGTCTTCTCAAAAAAACCGGATTTTTCTTGAGCCCATAAAATATAATTTGATCCATTCAGAATGATATGAATAGGTAAGGGAGCTTGCAATTAATCCATGATATGCAATTTACCAATTGAAACCAGCATATAATGGATGAAGAATGTGAAGAATGTGAAGAACTGATTGGAAACGATGACATAGCAGGGGACGTGGTCAATGCCAATCAATGGTCAATGGATGTAGGATGACATGGCAGCTGATAAGGAAGATGACATGGAAGCGGAAGTGACGGATGACGCCACTACACACGGCTGACAGATGGCACGTGATGATGATGTCACTATGCACTGCTGGTGCTTGGGACATGATGATGACATCACTCAACGTGGCTAGCACATCTGGTCACGTGAGCAACACATGGGCACGTGAGGCAGTGGATCATAGCGAGGTTTCCGATATCTAACTCGTTGGAGGACAATGATCCCGAAGATGGTTTTTATTTTCCGAAACAAGCGACCGAACAGTGTCAAAATAGCACTCAAGAGAAACAAGCTCGGTGGATCTGAGACGAGGCGGTAAGTGTGGCGACGTCCGGCGTCTGTTCACGACCAAATTTCAAAATTTGGCTCGTCTGAGAGTGGTGTTCGCTTTCAAAAGAAGCGGCGGAAGGGTGTCGAAACGACAACCAAAGGCTAAGCACTTAGTGAAGAACAACTACGGACTTGGCGGAGGAATGCGGATGGCGTTGCTATGATCACCGTGGTCCAGACTCGTCGAACGCTTCCTCAGATAACAAGAAGGGCTCTAATACCAAGTTAAGATTTATGGTAAAACAGAGAGAAAATGTAATGTTGTGTATAAATCACATATGAAGAATACTCGGCCCTGTATAGAGAGCATGAATGCAATTAGATTTAATTACAATTAACCTAATCCTAAATAGTATATCTCTAACGGGAACCTTCAAACAATGACCCGCCACTCGACCTCCAAACTAAAGCCATAAGCACAACTACAGATGCCTATAATGAATAAAGCCCTCGACCTCCACGACGTGCCTCTGATTTATGAGCAGCTGCATCATCATCATCCAGATCAAACCAACAGAGCGAAACACGACAGCCCCATTCTAAGATCCCTAAGTTGAACTAGGAGTTTCATCTCTACCAACTAGCATTTACTTAAGCTTGCAAGCAAGCACCATACCAATAACAAACAAGCACTCTAAGACCGGGAAAAAAATCCAAAATTTAAGCTCCTCTCCTCCACCAGCATCTCTGCTGCTTATTCAGGATAGTTTCCCACAGAGCTTTCACACAGTGACCCGCCACAACTACACAACTACGCACGCCTCCAAGCAATAAAGCCCTAGACCTCCCCGAACCGGGCCAAGCGCGTAACGGTATTCAATTTCAACCAAATCAAAGCATTGAACACTCAGCTCGCGAAGCTCGGACGAGCTAGACATTGGAATGCCGGCGGCTAATGAACAAACGAAAAAGACACGAAGCAATAAGAATGTGATTCGTGCGTACCGCCGCTGTTGCAGGTAGTCCGAACATCTTCCGCGAACCGAGCAACCGGTGTTGTTCTTCTCGCCGTCGCGACCTCGCCGGAACCCGCCGACGGCGACGCCATTGTTGCTCTCTCTCTCGCACCTCCCCGAGCAAAGGGCTTGTGCAGAGAGACGAAGGGAGGAGGGGTGTGCGTATTGGGAGCTGAAACGACGTCGCGCGAGGTGGTTCTGGAGTCGTCTTGAGTCCGACAGTCACGACGTCGTTCTGGAGGATCTCTTCCGGATCAGGCCGGGCCTTGCGGACCGGGGCTAGCCGGTATAGAAAACGGGCCCGTTTAGGCCCGAATCTCCTGGACGTGACCAGAACCGGGAGGCATACCCGGGCTTTGGGTTGGTCCGGCCCAGATCCTTTTAACCCAAGCCCATTCTCTTTTGAGCACTATTTTTCACTGGAAAAATGGACTACCTTTTCGAGAATGATTAGGTGATCTCAAATATTACCTTTCATAAATCCTTTTTTTTTCAAATCTTCCATTTAAAAAGACATGATCATCATCTCTCGTGAAATTGCTTCTCAATGTGTAGAATTTGCTCGAATTTAGGTGTTATTGCTTTTTGCCAGACGGCTCGAGAAAGCGACTTTTTTGGTCGCCTGACATGGACTTAGCGGGCGCCTGAAATTGCGCCCATAGCATGCTACGTTGAGACCGTACGCAAGCTTTCTTTGATTTTGCTCCTGCTCAAGTTTCCAATCACCTCACTGCTTGCCTCTTTTAGCTAAAAGGGAAGGTGATAAAAGCAATCTAAGGTCAC
Organism: Syzygium jambos; assembly: GCA_031216235.1. Lineage (NCBI taxonomy): Eukaryota > Viridiplantae > Streptophyta > Magnoliopsida > Myrtales > Myrtaceae > Syzygium > Syzygium jambos. Next base: position 35,209,675 of record CM062227.1, on the reverse strand, counting down.
AAGTTTCACGTTCCCATCAAGAATTTAAACATATGTAGCAAACTAGGGTTTTCTACCTAATCCCCTGATTCAATTTCACATGGCCAAAGTCCAATAATTCACAACCACCGTGCATGCATCTAGCAAAGAATCCATCATAGGATAATAAAATAAAACTTTCTTAAATCAATCAGCTATCCAAATAAATGGGGGCAAGCACATTAGGCTGGCCTAACACGCACCCACTTAGGTAAGGTGCCTCTCAATTTCAATCACACTTCATTCCATGTACCATGCCTTTTTTCCCATCCATAAAGATGATAGGTGTCTAATCTATCCATATACGACTTGCTTCACACTTTTTAATATATGAGCTATACTTATACTTTTGTAAGTAATTAGGCAATGTAGATAGATGTGACTAATCCAAATTAGTATAGTAATACCAGTTTAAAAAAAGCAATTTATTTGACACACCGTGAAAATCGACCGTTTAAAATAAGTGGGTCGACCAAATAGAATATCTGTTGTGTCACTTTATGAATCATCTCGGTTAATTAATCTAAGTATGTCCAACGTAATCTAACAGAATTTCATGTGATGAGCCTTCAAAAGATTCAACGAAAACCTTGTTAGATTTAGTTACACATTGTTGCCCGACCATGCCAATTGACTATCTAGTGTGAATGCTTGATACATATATTCAATCTTAGTATTGAAAGTCAAGTAGAGATTCTGGAAAATCTTAGTCAAATCTATCTCTCTCTCTATATATATACATAGACACACACACAAGCACAAACATAGAGGGAACATGCAATATGCTTGATGTAATTATCCATAGTGGCCCCGCGCTTTTTGGGTGAAAATGACACTGCCACTAGTTCCTTGCCGGAGGCACGGATTCATTGTACACGAAAAGTGAACAGTCGATCTCATGCCGAGTGCATTTATTGAAGTGGACAAATTGTAGGTGTGATAGGAACATTAGGGTTTTTCTTAGGTTCGGCCCGGCTGACAAAAGAGGTGACCCATAAATATAGCTTTTCTAGGAATATTTCTCAGCTCCCCCTTAGTTTTTCCTTCCTCTTCTGATGACCATTCTCATGCATGCATGAAGTTCGAACACATGAAGATCGTATCGAAATCGGTATCTGATTAACTTGATTGTTCTAATGAGCACCGGAGAGAGCTATATATAAAGCTTACGTTACGACATCCGACTATCTACATTAAATATTGTCATCATTCGCACCTTTCATCGTTCAAACATCGGCAATTACTAGTTTCTAACAGTGATGTCAACCAAAGACACTACAGTAGTACTATAACCGTTGCCCGGTGATATGATTCAATCATTTCTTGCATTGTTTCATGAGTGCTCGTCGTAGAAAGATCGGCTTTTCTTGTTCAGTCTTGAGCTGTTTTAGGAAAAAATCGTTTACTTTGACATGGGGTCAACTTTGCGTAAAGTAAAATAATATCAATAAACTAGGACAAAGAATATATAACAATATTTTCATAGTACTTCGCATGTTATTGTCTCTATCCATGATACTTCAAGCGACGGAAAATTACCAATCGGTCCTAAACATGCGAATTTGGTCCTAAACTTTTTGATTTTTGTAATTTAGTCTTAGCCCTTTGCGCTAAATTCCAATGTAGTCTTCTCGGCCAATTTTTACAGGAAATCGCTGACATGACGGTCGAGTCATCGTCGGCCATCTTACATGATTTTTGGCGAAATTTGCATGGAAGAGCTACATTGAAATTTCACATAAAGATTTAGAACTAAATTGACAAAAATCAAAAAATTTATGACCGAATTCACATCCGTCCAATAGACTTACGATTGGTCGGACAATTTCCCATTTCGAGTACATAAACAATGCACCCACTTGACAAGTGGGGAAAAAGGAAAACCCCATCGAACAACATGGAACGAAACAAAGAGAATTTTGGCGGTTTCAATTTTATATATCAAGTGGTGAAAAAAATAAACATATTTATTTGGCTTGCCATCTAAGAGACCCTTGTTTCTCTTTTTTCTTATCTAATTTTTACGTACTCGATTTCAAAGGGACAAAGCTTCGGGCCCTCCATGTGGGAGCATTTTCTTTTCTTTCTCTTGTGATGTTTTAATGCATGTGCTTTTTCTTTGCTTTTCCTATGTTTCTGTGGTTATATCTCACATCATCACATGTTGCGCACCACGCACAAAAGGGGAGAGATTCTAATCTTGCATGGCAAAAAAAAAAAAGGTATGTTTGCAACTTATTTTTGTTAGGGTTTTTCGCGACAATGGCTCGTGTTGAGCAATGATTTTTTCAGCTTGTATGGCTGCCGCTATGATGCTCGAAGAACGGTTTCCCCCCCATCTAAGGAATCTACACGTCGTCTATGTCTCTTTTCAACTCGTCTGATCATCAGCAACGATGGATTTGTGCTCTCTTTCTTTCTTTTTTGCACTCTCTATTTGCAAAGGATAGTGTGAAGAGGTAGAAATGGAAGCGGGACGAGTTTAGATCGACATGTATTGTGACTATGCTTGAGCTCAATGAGTAATGTGCAATTGTAACCGATCAAAGTGCGATTTTAAAAGATAGGTAGCTCTGGTTTAATCCTGCAATCCAAAACTTGTAGGATTTTAACGGCTTAGTTCCAAATCCAACCGGTGAGTTCTTGACTCTCTATAGGGATCGGTCAAGTCGAGAAGCCCAACCTTTTTAGTACTGACAACAAGATCGAAAGAGATCGAGAGAGATAAGCAATCTATGAAATTAAACAAAGAAGGTCTACTAAATATGTTGACCCGGCACATTGTATAAGAGTTAGGACTGTCGATGCGTTCGATATCGAGGGGTGATGATCAAAGAGTGGGTTATTTCTGGAAAATTAAAGCATGTACCTTTCTTTGCGCACGCGGTTTTATCCGTCTTCCATTTGAAAATTGTAACTACCCACTATCTCACCAACCATCATATTAAGAGTGAATATCGCCACTTATGGAAAAAAAAAATTAAATTATAGTGCTGTCATTGCTCTTGACTATTTACATTCTCGGACCCAAGCCAACTATATTTCCAACAAACCCAGCCATTTGAAGAAGAGACCATGATCTGAAAATTTGAACTCTTGATGGATTCTATATACCTCCATGGCCTACCCATGTTCCTCAAAAGATGAGATGAAAGTTAATGAAATTAATGTCAGGGTCAAAACAAGAAAGCAAAACTTAGAATCAACAATTAAATATATATATCAACTCCAATCTCTCTTTCGAGAGCTCGAGAAGCGATCGGGCAAAGTACAAACAGAGGAGGGAGGAGGAGGAGGACTACGAGGAAGATGACACTCTCCACATGTTTTGGTCTATATATCCACATCAGGCACGTGAATCTGTTCCTTTTTCATTATTATTATTTTCCCCTTTTCCTACCAAAAGAGAAAAGGGAGAAAAAAAAAATTTATAAATTTTTTTGTAGATGTGGACGGGTAAAGAAAGGTGGCCTGAGAATCTGCGGCGAGGACAAGGGAATTTCATCTTTGTCGAGAAAAGGCGAGGAAAAACCTCCAAAAGCAGAGAAAATAGGGAATATAGGGTCGAGAAAAAGCACGAAATGAGAAAACCCACATGCCCCGTTTCAATTATGGTCTCGACCGACGGGCCCGTGTAAAGTGACCGCAGAGGAATGAGTACTGTTCTTGGATGAATTCGATTGATGAATCGCAAAAATACTTGGTAGATTTAGCGACGATTTGAATCACCCTTTTGGTCGATTTATGAATCGCAAAAATACTTGGTAGATTTAGCGACGATTTGAATCACCCTTTTGGTCGATTTATGAAGCAATGAAACTGAAATTACGATTTGGTAATGAGATCACGAGATGTGTTGAAGTCCGGGGACTCTAGGTGAAGTTTATCGTCAGATATTTAATTTTATCCGCCTGTGTCATGCACAGATAGGAATTTGACTTAATGTGTCACGAGCCGAGAAATTCCGGATCCCGGAATAGCCCGTGCAGCGTCCGGTGAACTGAGAACACCAGACCAGCATTCCTTCTATAGTTTTTCTTAAGAACAGTACGCCGAGCAGCATACTCATATTGAATAGTATCACGTCCAGTTTAGTTTGGACGTCCAGTCCCTCGAGCGAGACACTCCGAACACTTTCGAGATAGCAACTAATTTCGGCTTGCAGTGGCCTCATCAGGAGAGCGATATCGGCTCTCGATCAATTTGTACTCGGGAAGCCAACCCCACCTGCAGAGCTCCTCCGAGTTATAATCGTTCTATCCTAGAACTCCTAGGGTATCATCACTTCCACATCGCTCCCTTTTTCGCCCCAATGCCACAAAGCTCCACTCGCAAAAGTACTAGAATACAGGAGAATCCAATCCGTATCACGAGGCTACTAGATAAATATGGTCATTGTGTAGTATAGAATAAGAATCATTCCTGGGCACATCAGCTACTGCTCGGCGAGCACATAGTATCTTGCTCCGAACGAACCGATAAGAATCGTCAAATCTGGGATGCGAGTTCTCGACACACACGTCGCGGGCGAAGAATGCTCGGAACACGGAAACGGGACGACTCTCGGGGAGATCGGGACGTGCGGCCCATCATCAAATCGCTTTGAAGGGAATCATTAAATCCTCCGAAGGATGCTTGGAATACGCAGAGTTCTCGGCACACGGTACATCTTGGCGGTTAAAGCCCGCGGGTTTGCCCCCCCTTCGGTCCCAATCGACCCGATAGCGACTAGAATTTGACCCCGCCCCTGGGGGGCCAAACGCGTGCTCCAATTAATGTGAGCATGGGGACGGACAGCGAGAGGTCGGACACAAGGGGGGCGGGGGGTGCCCGGTCCAACCCTCGATCGACGCCTCTCTTTCGCACTCGATCTTTCTCGAATGCCGTATAATCAAAAAAGGAAAAGTTAATTAAATGAGCAGATAATTACGCATGGACGGTGCTTTTTTTAGTGGACACGCACCGAATATTCTTCACATGGAGAAGGAGAAGAAAAACGCTGGTGAAAAGTAAAGTAATTAGCGGAGGTGCGCTTTGCTGCTTGGTGCTTGGATACGCGCGATTCGGAGTGTTTCAGTGGGGGGAGGGAAGGCGAGGCGAGGCGCGACGATGGAAGAGGGAGGGATGATGGGGAATGATGGCGATGGAGTCGGGGAATATCTTGAGGGACTACTTGACCCGACATTTCTGTGGGAACCGGATTTGATTGCTTGCTGGGGTCCCCTCCCCCGTTGCAATCATCAAAGGCCAATGCTATTATACTTTTCTGTCAATTCTCTTGGCACTGAGGTTGATTCCACCACTGAGCAAAAGTTGCGATTTTTTTTTTAATTTTTTGAATGTCACGAAAAATCTTAAATTAATATATCTGTGATAAATTTACCTCAAATTAATTTTTCGATCAGTAGAAATCAAAAACCTGTACATTTGTGACAAATTCGCCTTCCGTTAAATTTGATTAATACCGCGAAAAACCACAAACTGGTAAAACATGTCACGCCCATTAGCTGTCGCGTGTTATCCAACTCAGAAATTTGACAGTAAAATTTAACGGAAACTAGCGAAGGGTAAAATTGTCACAAGCATATTAGTTTGGGAGATTTTTATGATTAAAAAATTAATTTTGAGCAAAATTGTCATATATATGTATCAATATGAAATTTTGTGTGATGTCAACCTTTCTTTTTTGTCAATCGATTCTAACTTCCCTTTTGCACTTTTGGAGGGAAACCCACTTCTTCTTTGGGTACTACTACTCCCTTGTGTGTTGGTGATTTTTACATGTGCTTTGCTTGCTACATGCTCTGATAGTGGTACTGCCTTTGTCTTTCGGCTCATATTCACTTGTGACCGTTCCCCTCGGGCAAATTCCTTTGACATTATTCACCAATTTGGGATTTGTGTCGCCGGCCAAACTACATAGGCGTTACCCCATTTCTAACATAGACTTGTGTGAACCGATAAAGCACTGACCATACTCGAGCCTCTAAAGCTGAAGTGGGCCTTTGGGAAATTAGCAAGGGATCTTAGTTAAACCAATCAAATGTCGACAATTACAAAAATCGGCGCTTGATAAGATGGAACTCGTCTTATGATCATAACTAACAATGCTATGAAAGATTTGATTAGGTCAATAAATTGAGTGATGGGGTAAGTAAGTAGGCAATAACTTAATTCACTAAATACAAAAAAAGTAATGAGATAATTCAAGACGATTCTTACATTGAGTGGTACAATTTTTTTTGTAATGATTTTCGATTCCTTACAATCGCTCTGGCAAGAGAAATTGAAGTTGGAATTTTTTTTCAAAGTCTTTGAGTAAGCACTTGACGAAACCGCAACACATTACCCTTTAATCAAATTAATTATTTTTGCAACTAACACGTTTGACCTGCCTGATCAGTTAAATCAAAACTGGATAGGATTCCTAGGTAATGTGATTTGCATAAAACGAAACAAACAAAATCAATCGTTTCCCAACTCAATTTCAAAATCAAATTCGAGTCGCCACAAACCTGTCCAATCTCAATTACCTCGACTCAACTCCCGATCGATTTGATATAACATTACTACGTTGAGCCACAATCAATTTGTTTATTAATGTCGAAAAAAATTAATGATCCTGCAAAATATAAAAGTTGCTAGGAGGAAGACAAAAATCTAAAATACCATTGGAAAAAGAGAAATTAGAGAGAGAAAAAATAACCCAAAGCATGTATATTCACAATATCATATAGAAGATGGAAACAATTTAAGGCGAAAGATTGCTTCACAAAATGGAAGTTGTCCCGAGCGATCGGCCGACCGGTGGCTCGGCCGGAGTCACTGGCTCGGCGGCGGCGCGGCAGGAGAGTCGGTGCTCGTGCCGGCGCCGGTGGAGGCGACGCCGGAGAGGAGCCGAGCGAGCTCGCTCATGGCCCTGACCTGCATCTCCAGAGCCTCGATGTAGTCGGTGGCTTCCTCGAGTATCACCGGCAACGGCTCCTTCCGGCAGCCGGGGACCAGCCGGCCGAGGACCCTCACCTTCCTCTGCACGGCCGGCATCCCCTTCCCCCTCAGCCTCGACACGCTCACCCTCGGCTTCCTCGACCTGCCGGCCGCCGCCGCCGCCGCCGCAGCGGCGGGCCTCTTCCGCTTCCTGAACTTGCTGATCCTGATCCGGCCCGCCAGGATGGCCCGGCTCCACCGCGACCTCCCCTTGGCCGACGCCGCCAGGGCCCTGTCCGCCGCCTCGCGGACGGCCCTCCCGCCGCCGCCGCCGCCGCCCCCTCCTCCCCCTCCTCCGCCGCCGCCGCGCCGGGATTGGGCCAGGGCCTGGAGGAGGCTGGAGGAGAAGATCTGCTGCTGGGCGTGGGACTTCCACTTGGAGGACTGGCTTCGGGCCTTGGACTGGGCCTGGGCTTGAGCCTGAGCCTTCTTCTTCCTCCTCCTCGTCTTAGCCTCCCGCGAGCGGTCGCCGGCGCCGGCGGTAGCGGGGCTGCTCGTCGGGATCGGGTTCGGGGAGATCAGGGATGACGACATCGTATCGTCCTTGGGTGGTTTCTCGATCCGATTTGGCTCCTCGATTCAAACAAGGGAAAGGGTACCGAAGAATCTCAGAATTCCGCAGCTTTTTGACGGATGCGAGCTGCTGCTTATCTCTAGAGAGAGAGAGAGAGAGAGAGAGAGGGAGAGGGAGAGATAGGGAGAATCCGAACAGGGGGAACCCGGAAGGAATTCAGCGATTCAGTGACGTGGGTGGATCAAGAAAACGATCAGACACGAAGTTGGTGAGGCGATCGGCGAGAATTCACGCTCGTGGGTGGGATGGGTCGATGCATCTGCAGACTTTCTCTGATGACGAACGAACAGGGGGGCGCCAGAGAAAGGAGATAAAGATGAGCAATATTGCTCCTAGAGAGAGAGAGAGAGAGAGAGAGAGGGAGAGGGTATCAAGAAAGAGCACGCGTCGTTTTGCCGTTCACACCTTTTATATTGCTCCGCTCGATCATTTCGCGGCCCCCCACCCTCTTTTTCTGTGGGTGTGTGCGCGCTTCGGGTCTATGATAATGCGATTTGCCTTCTCCTTTTTTTTTTTCTTGTTGGTTTTTCTCTAGGCTTTTTTGGTATTCGAGGCTTTTCTTGAGCAGTGATATTTTAGGGGGGGGGGGGGCCAATGACATGCATCGGACCGGCGGTTGACGTGGCGCGCATTTATGGGACTCGGGTGTAATTAGAAATCGACGCGCATCTTCCCCTCCCTCCCTCCCTCCCTCCCTCCCTTGTCCATAGCCATCTCCGAGCCCAACTTTCGTCTTCATTGACAAAAACGTTTTTCGTCGGCTATATATTTCAAGCGGCACGAATAACTATTTTTAAGTTACCCATTTTTCGCGAAATAAATGCACGATTATTTTCCCACCGAAAACCGTATTTCTGTATCTGTTTATTTAAGTAAAACCACTTATTTATCTGTTTGGGATTTCCTCCTCATCTTCCTTCTTTCCACCGCACTCGCCAATTTTTTTATTATAGATGGCCGCCCACTTTCTTTCTTTCCCTTTCTCGCTGTTGAATTTACTAAATTGCCCTTGCTTTCTCCATCTCGTGCCTGCTTATTATACATAAATGCTAATTTTCTTTCCATGCATAACACGCGCGTATATATTGTCCATATACGTAAGCCAAAATAATATTTTGTCTCGCTTTTAGATTATCTAAATTGCCGTTCATTTATTTCTCTTATACCCGCTCATTTCATAAGCGACCGCCTACTGTTGTGCACTTTCTCACCATAAAATGTTAGAAACCCTTTTTTTTCTATAAAAGAAATGCGCAACCGCAATTCACAATGCTTTTATTTCTATTTTACAAATATCAGGAACTAGATTTTTCTCGGAAAATAAAATTAAAAGTATTTTTTTTTGTTCTAATATTATGTTCAACTCCAATTTTGTTTTTTGTTAGCTTTTTGAGTTGGTGGGACATGAAAACTTTGAGGTACAAACCTCCAAATAGTTGCTATCATTAGCAATTGGGGTTTGGTTCATCGATGATGAATGCGCTCACTGCACATGATTTGCTGGCTCATGTGAAATAAATGAACTCACATAGTTCATTAGTAAAAAATTATTTTCCCAAAGGAGAGTTATTTTTGGGTTCTCCTCACACTCTCTTTGCATGTTAATTCTCACTTCACTTGAATTGTCTGATTATGTAGATCCACACATGATCTAATGCCAGATCCACGTGATCTAACTGCTTACTTGGAGTGGGATTGCCAAGCCCTCAGTTTGGCTTCTCATCCTCGGCTTTTCTTCGTAGTAACTCCTAAAGCCCCACTAGCTTCAATCAACATTTATCGGCCATGAGAACTTTTGTATTTATTTATTTTTGGATGTCGCGTGATATTTCGAGTCAATTTTCATGCGTAAAATTAAATTCTATGTATCATATATGGTGAAAGGAAGACTACTCATACACATATAGGACAAGGGGACTTTGTAACGGATTATCTCTTATTCTCTTGTTTCCACTCTCTACAATGTTATACCGGATATGTCGAAATCTTGAGACCTAAAAATTTCTTCGAAGTATGTTCCATATTGCTTTGTTAAATTTGTCGACACCTTAGCATCACATCAACACAGATAACCTAAAAGAAAACTCGAGGAACGAAAGCACCAAAGAAAAATGCCACATCGAGTTTATCGATCGCCTACTAATTAATATATCCCAAAGAACGTCTTTGAGAATGCAAAGTTTACAAATTTTAAGACTTAGTTACGCCATTTAAAACCTTTCTAAGATTTAAAATTACTTATAATATGAGTTTTAGGAAGTCCGATGGATTTGATCAAAAGCAAAAACGGGCTTATGTACTTGAACATCTGAGATACAAGTTCCCACTTTTTCCCCATGTACTTGAAGTTTGTGAGATACAGGTTCCCACTTTTTCCCTTTATCCTTACGGTACGATTCTCATGCCATTCAAGGGCTGAATTAAGGGCTAATTGACACACAGTCATTTGAGTCTAAACCTATTGAAAAAAAATACAAATATACACTCAATCACCCTCTAATAAAAAATATATTTTTTAAAAACTAAAAATCAAACCCAAGAAAATGGTTTTTTGGAGTCTACATTTCTCAATAAGAGGTTCACCCCCATAACCACTCTCTGTTGAATCTAAAATTGTAATTGATGTAATGGCAATTCATACATTTCAATATGGTTGATAATCCATCAAAATTCTGTTGCTCCTGAAATATATTTTTTGCGCTCAATGGACATGACGAAGATAGGATAATATAATTTGATTAAGAACACAACACAAAAAAGAGAGGATAAATTAAAAATATTCCCCAAAATTTGTGGTGTTGGCTTCCACCACCACTACCCTCGAGTGGCGGTCGGTGGGTCCTCTTTTGTTGTCATTCCTAGCAATGATTGGTTCTGCTGGCGATGATCCCCCAAAAAGAAAAAATAACAATAATTAAACAAAGCAGAATTGCATGTGGTGTGTTGGCTTTATAGGCTCTTGATTGGAATACCTTGGGATTTTCCATTGCCAATCGAGGGACCCTAATGCCCCACATTCTCGGCACCCGTCCTAACGTTACATGATAAGAGAGAAAAAACAAACAATAGTTATATCATAATGATCAATAGAAAAAGCTTAAGCCGAATTATATGATCTCCCACATGAATTCATGGACATGTTTTTGTGGCTCTAGGACTCACATGAACCTTGCTCGGTTTGCTCCAGCTGGCTCCCGATAATGATCTTGTAGAAAACTATATGGTCATCACAATTAAATAAAGATAGTTCAGTAACTAATTTGAAAGGAAAAAAAAAGTTCATGGATTGCTATTGCTTTGATGGTATTGCATGTGTTAGACAATAAACACGGGGAAGATCAAACCCTAGGGTTTCTTTTTCCTTTTGTGAAGGCTGGTGAGATGTGGTTAAATGATTTGTACTCATTAAACAGGAGTAATCTTGAATCAAGAGCACTAAATCTTTGCTTCGAAGTACAAAAAAGCGACATTAATATATATAAGATACTAACCCACATGGAGCGCACCACAAAAATGTGCCTCTCAAGAAGTCCCTCGAATGCTGTAATGATGATGGGTTTGATTCGATTAGATCTAAGGTGCGACTTATCATCCTAAACCTAACTCGTTTTAGGAAGAGGTTAGGAGAGTGTCTGGACCAATGCGTTTTTTAGTTCTTCATAGGCATTATTATTGTGTACTGGTTTTCTAGAGAAGCTTGCCCCCCTTGGGTTCGACACAATGAAACATTTCCCACCAAAACGGAGGAGGGGCATTGAAAAATTGCATCTGGGAGCAAAACATTGTGTGGTGCCAGTGGCAACATTGGTGATTTTATTTCTCTTTTCATAATTCGGGAGTGCGGGCATAGAGATCCAATTATGTGGAAATTCATGAATTATCTCGTAAACTCACGAGCCGTGTCAGAGAGGTCGACGTGGATCCCTCGATTTATTCTTTTGTGGAGGTGGATACAAATTTTCCTTGCAAGCATCCACACCGCCATATGCAACGGTCACTTAACGACGTTAGCGCCACTTGGACGATTTCTGCTCATGTACCTAACGGAAGCTCCAGATTGAGTGTAGTTCGAAAAGTTCGAGTACTCAATTGAACAACTAAAAAAATTTAAATATTTGAGTGCATACTAGCTATGTCATTACCCCAATAAAAAACGAGAGAAATGATTAGAGACATCTCAACAGCCACCAAGCAGACTAATCTTTTAAGGTTGGTATATTTAAAAAGACGAAAAAATTTCTCCTTTTCGATTGGGCGAGTAAGGTGGTCAAAAAAATTCAAATTTTACATGATAACTTCCACTCAAATAAGGCAGTCCAAGAATGAAATTCCAATAACATCTCTCAAGGAGTCTCAACTCTAAGCCAAACTGAAACCGTACCAGCCAAATCCAGAAACCGTCACGGACCGTTGGAAGATGACATGGTCCGAATCTCAATTCACATGTTCATGGGATTCATCAAGAAAGTACTTCAATAATTGCGACTATCTATCTTATGTCAGCAGAATGAACGAGGGATATGTGAACATGATGGTCTCGAGAATTCGATGGTATGCATGGATCGCCCTTGAACGGCATGAACATCGTCCATAGTTTGAAGGTAATAAGATAGCTGCTAAGAATTATGGCCTGCGTGTAAAACGATTTTCATTATCGGCACGGCAAAAGGGTTAGCAGCAACGTTTGACGCGAAGGACAAGGAGGAGAGAGAGAGAGAGAGAGAGAGAGAGAGAGAGAGAGAGAGAGAGAGAGAGAGAGAGAGGCAACTTTTGCAGCTCGAGCCTAGCACAACTCCCTGCATTCATGCCCTGAACTTTTTCCCTCAAGCAGACCTGTTCGTTGGTTTACGTGCCTGAAAATCTTTTGTTCAATGGGAAGAGGTTTCTGCATATGCAAGGTCGTGTCATATAAGTCCAATTTTCCAAAATATCAAGACCAATTAACCATCTTGGTTTACAAAGTGACGATGACATGGTATGGATGGATGGGTTCTCTTGTTAAATCTGTTTTGCAAAACGATCTAAGTACTGCTAGCATTACTCTTTAAAGCAAACCCGGTATTGTGAGCTTGTTATGGGTTAAGGGGTCTCCTTACCCATAGCCCTTACTTTCTGATTAATGTGAATTGTCACGTGGCGCGAATTCACCATTTGTAAAAGAAAGGGATAAGTAGATCATTCATCAGCTCGTTGCGCCCATCCTTCTTCGCCTAACTATTCTAAGATGCGGCACTGTATTACAGCCTTCGGATCCGATGGACTTCAAGTGATATTCGTGCAATCGAAAGGCTTATATTTACCTCCTTAATCAGAAATATACTAAGCATCGCTTCTGAATAAAATATGGTCCAGGACTTATCTGCTCTAGGCAACTAAGCGGTTTTTAACAAGACTTTGCTTGAGAGACCCGCCGGTTCGACTCCTTCACTTACCCCATCTCTGCCCCCACTGGCCAACCACTTCGTTAGTGACTTCAGTTACACTTTTAGATGCGCGCTCATCACTTTTTCAATACGCTTTTCAGCAAGTTGCGGAAACAAGCCTATCATGTCTAACTGTCGTACCCTGCTACCCTAGTAAAGGAAAACATTTCTTTTTTAACAAAGCAGGAAAGCATCAAAGATCGCCAAAGATTGATGTGGTGGATAGATAATTGGAGCTTCTTTTGGGGTTTGGGATCGTGCCTTCCAGATACCACCCACCACCATGTAATTTGTCTCGATGCATCGTTGTAGACTCTGTATAGCTGTTAAATTGAAGTGCCCACTCATGAATCGGAATATTAAATTTACGAATCAAGAATCGAATCGAGTTATGAGATACATGCGAAATATCTTAAATTAGCATACTGGATTGCATATATTTATAAATGATTTTGTTAATGGGGTACTCATTATGATTGCGTTCTATTATAAATCAACGGATCTTTATATGTCGTTTCATTTATCATTGCATTGTAGTGTGCAAATTTTTTGCTTTCAATAATCTTGAAACTAACAAAATATAGCCCACACCATAAAATACAATAAAAGTCAGTACATTTCACAAGTAAAGATACAAAAATCAAATCGACAGATACGTATCGCACCGTATATTAACAAGAGAATCAATAGACTCGCTTGGGATTTAGGAGATCAGTTATTCGTTCGATTGATTTGTATCTATTAGATCATGAATCAAATCGAATCACACGGTACGAATCTAGAATCGACCGATTTTAATAACCATGACACCGATGGATCTTCAGGAAAAAAAAAGAAAAAAACTCCCCCTCTTGCTTCCCTTGCTTATTCAGCTTTAGGAATTATTAAACTGCTTCGTGTCGTGTGATTGTTGACTGCTTTCAAAACCTTGTGTTTTGTTCCATTGGTGCCGGATCTTTTCTGATGACCACCACCTTGATTTCTTATAAATCTTTCCTGTGATCATGAATTTGCAACAATGTCGAGCCATCGGTGGCTGCCAAAGAAAAAAAAGAAGAAGAAAAAAAACCCCATGCGGCCGGAGAGAAAGAGATGGAATAGACGCAGATGTTACGGATGATGGAGAATCAACAGTACCTAACGGATCGGATTAGTTGAGCAGTCTGATTAAGAAAAAGATAGGGCATTCGGCCCCAGATGGGTAGGGTTCTTTCTCGATGGGGATTGGCTACTAGTACTCTATGATATAGATACACGATTGCGTACGTGCGTGAATATGGACAGGGGAAATCATTGTAGAAGCACGGCTTCACCGCTCTGATGAAAACCGCGCCGGTCACGTCGGTATCTTGAGGTCGGATGTCGTCTCTGGAAGACAAAAAAGTCGTCGATCGGTGATTGACTCGAAGTCCGACTTTCTTATCGGTCTAGGACGGGGAAAGAAGGTGACCCCCACCCATGCACACGACATGATTTTGTCAGAGCATCTCTCGAGTTTGAACCCGTTTCCAAACTCGAATCAGAGTATGTGAAATTCGATTTGTATTGGGTGGGATGTGGCGTTGGAATTTGTTTCCTAATTCTATTGGGTTAAATTTCGTCGAATGAAAACGGAAATATGCGTAATTGAAGCGAGCAAGGAATCTACGTCTTCATGGGCTTTCCTTTTCATATATGTACTAAATGAAGCTGGTGGCCCATAAACCTGCTCCGACCTGCCCGTTTGACGATATTGTTCCGAGGTCCGAGGTCCCGAGGCTTCGCAAGTGAAGGAACTCTGGAAAAAGGATCCAAACCCACCATTGGCCAAACTCGTTGAGGAACTCATGAACTCTCCCCCGTCAGTTTCTTGCTATTTATTTCGACCTGTGGATCCTATTTCAATGGGGAACTTGATGAGCCGACCTGCCTCCACGTCTTGCTTTGGATTCGGCAGCATATATCTTCACATGTTCAGATAGAAAGCACAAGTTACCTCCAGTCACTAGAAGAGCATCTAAGATCAAACAAGAAAAAGGACCAGTCTGAAGTCTAAACACGACTTCATTATTGATTTGCAACCCCACCAGGCCACACAATATATTCCAAAAACTCGTAATCATGCTAGCTGATAGAAAAGAAGAGTCGCTTAGTAGTTTCTTCTCCTACATAACAGCGCACAAGAATTTGCCGAAATTGACAGACCAATTCCTAGAGCTCTATGTTTAGTTATTTGCAACATTTAGTGAAAGCACGTGGCACGGCAGATGAGAACTAGCCCTTAATGCGGATCATATATGTTATGCGTTGGATGCCTTAAACAATGAACTACCCTCCTATATATGTTTGGCATTGGATTGATACCTGAACCCAGCTAAGACAAGTTCAAAACTGGCTTAAGTTCTGATGGAAACTGGCTATACCTCCGTATTTCTGAGCTCAGGTGTCTATGTGTATACACATGGAGCCCCATAAGGTCCTGGTCAAGAATCAAAACATAGAACAAATTACCAATGATATGCATCTCATTACCCTTGGGGCCAGGTCACAGTACACATAAGATAGGTTTATGACCGATGTCTTTATTCAATTGTGAAAAGCATGCCGAACTGATTAATCAGTTCAATTCAAAGCTGTACCGACGTTCCCATGACACATCCATATCAAACACGTGTTTGGATCATCTTTACAGAAGCGCGGCAATGGGATCGACCCTACAGTTTTCACCATCATAGCACAATAAGCATAGAAACCTACACCTTAAGTCGGTAAAGGGCCATAAGACATGCTTCGAGAGTCAGCACTGAAGAAGAAAAACACTGACATTGCAAGTATCCATAGCAGAAGGCTAAAAAAGAAAAGATGGATGTTCAAGGAAGCGAGTTCGCCAGAGTAAGTTCTCTTTACGGGTGGATTATGAAGCCCATCCGCTTGATTCGCAATTGCTCTTTCTAAAAGCTTCACTGACTGCCGGTTCACATCGAGCGACTTCAAGACCTGTGCTCGAGTTGCTGTGAGAAGATTTGCTGAAACTTTTGCTTCAAGAAAACCAATCTTGGAATTGCCTGGCTTATTGGAATCACAGGTCTCCAACAGAAAACTCCCATCATCACCAGTGATCTCCGACGAGCAGCTGAGATCAGGTGAAACTGAACCCACGGAAGGTGAAGGGTCAAATGCTTGCATGACGATCTGCGAACAGGGTGGCAATAAACTGGTGAAATAATGTCGGGCAATCTCTGGATCATCTAGTATCATGTGGCAAGGAATAGCAGATAAAGTTAAAAGCGAGTGGAAGCAACTGAATACTAGGAACAAATTATTAGCATTCCCAAATTCGCAAAGCGGGAATGACGAACTACGGCGAATTAACCACCAAGGAACGTTTCAAGCATAGCCAACTTAAGACCAGTTCATGAGCACACAAACTAATGACGGCATCCTAAATCTATCAAATCAATTCTGAAGTTCATGAATGACATTCACAATCAAAGCATCACATTCTGCATCCGCATTCTTTGAGCAATCACGCACATCGAATCATCGAATTGAGCATTTCATTAGGGGAATGAGCATAAGATTTTATAACTAGATGCTGCTCCTTAAAAACTTCACGATCAAGCAAGTCATTGCGAATCCAGATTGCTATTATGTGACCTTCATCTTCTCTGTCATGAAACAGTAGGACACAAATTCGCAAATCTGACAGCAGCATTGATGGCACAACGTCACAATTTCAATTTGACTACATCGCGTTAACATCAAATGTTTTCCCTAGGCAGAGGTACCGCGATACAATCATATCCGCGATCGACACTGATTACGGCTAAAAACGCGAAAAGATGACCATAAGCTCAGGCACACGTCTCTGAATCCGCATTTTTGCAACAGAAAAACCGCCGCCGCGGCTACGTTCACGCAGATCATCCGAATCAGCTCAAAACGATTCACCTATTCCGGCCAAAATCTCCGAGAAGAAGCAGAATCGTTACCTCGGCGGTCTCGTCATCGCGATTGACGTCCGAGATTTCGGAGACGGAGGACAGATCGAACGACTTCCTCGACGCACCTTCGCCGCCCGAGGCCTTCTTCGGCACCTGAAAAAGAGGTCGGAGAACAAGCCGAGGCGTTCCGCAAGCGCGAGCACGAACGCGAGGGCAAGTTCGAACCCGACGGAACACGGACGACGGCGACGACGATGACGATGACGACGGCGGCTCGTGCGCGAGGAAAGGAAGGAATACGGGAGGGGAAATCGTTTACCTGCGCAGGTTTCTTCGGCGGAGCTTCGGCGGGCTTCGGTTTGCGATTGAGAGACGGGGAGCGCGAGATCGAGCTCTCCTTCAATGGCGTCTTCTGCTCTCTCATCTCTCTCGACTGCGAGGGTGGCGCGAAACTGAGTCTATATATACTGAGGGATCGAGAATTGTAAATTAAGAGGAACGGAGAAAAAAAAAAAATCTAATATTTGCAATATTAGTAATTTTTTTTAATTTTTTTTTCGCTCGATATTCAAAATATATCCCTGTTTGAATATGCAATGGTTATGAACGTGCTACCATCTTCTTTTTTTTTTTTTGCATTGAAAAATGTAATCTGCGATTTTTCGTCGTGAGTTTTGTAGCTTTTTTTTTTTTAGTTGAATGTTTATTAAGATGAGCAGACGCGAATCTTATCTCTCCATTTTCCGCTTTTCTTTCTCGATTTCTTTCACCGGTCACACATATCTTCCCTCTTTCTCTCTCGCACACAAAAACACCAGTTTTTTAGCAAAAAAAAAAAAAACCAATAAACACCGGTTTAATTTGTCACGTCGAAGACAAGTTTTCTCGGGAGCAATCCAAGGACCTAAAGAAAACACGGTCGTGACCCAACGAGATTAGTCAAGCCCGAGTCTTCTAAGAAAAAAAATCTCTGCCTAATTACAAGTATCAACTTTACTCTCCCAAATTTTTGTTTTGTCTTTGGTGTCATATTTTTCCTCGGTCCGCAAATTTTCTAATGTTGTGTCGATATAAGTATTGCACATCGGAAAGATTTCACTTTTCATTTCATTACTTACATTATTGCTCAAACACTTAAAAAAGATTGACGGAGTAGTGCCTATACTCATTCCACTGGATCAAATCGCTCACAAATCATATAGGTTGCATACTTGATCCCGTCCGAAACATGAATTTACTTATGCATTCTGAGTTGAGAATCGATTCTTATCATCACATCATTCGTAAGATTAGTTCGTCTCGATTTTTTCCGGATCTCTCGAATTGGAATTATGAAGATTTTGAAAGTTTGATCACATTAGTAGCCTTGGATATCAAATCTTAATCATCATTACTTCTTGGGCGTGGCTTAAACCTTTTCCAATGGTTCAGCAGCAGAGTGATAGCCCACTTCAAACTTGCTTCTTTTTCTTTTTAAAAGTTGTTTTGGAGCGGCTTCAAGTTTAGAGATTGTATACTTGATACATCATAATCTCAACAGCTCTTCTTTTCAATCTTTGAAGGATGGTGCAATTGAGGAATGATCCTTGTTGCGACTGATATATCTTCTGAAAACAATTAAAAAATGATCTTGTGCTATCAGATGATAGTGATATCATGTTCTTATTAGTCCATTCATTCTGTGGTTAGGCGATCAATTCCAATTACGAAGACAGTACTTGCAGTCTGCCTTGCCCTCACACCGGTCTCAGCGAATTTCACTGATGCTAGGACTGCCGCTCTCGCCGGTCCTAGAAGCAAGAGCAGCCAGACTGGTTCTGTCGGGACCCAATCGCTTGCTTCTGGCGACACACCCAGAACAAAGGTTTCGGTACCTATTCAAGTGCTCCTACCAACGCCTCGACTGAGAATTCTCCCCACAATCTCATAACAGTGTCTGCCAACAATAAGCCTGGGGCCTGCTAAAACTGCTTGGCTCGATGGGACGATGGTCGACGGATCATACCTAAATTACTAGGTAGTAATGACCAACAATTGGCAACTCTCCATGTTTGCAGCACAGAGCTTATGCATGGAAAATGCTAAGTTCTGAACAGAAGGTTGAAAGATCAGCTTGAGTGTGTAAGCGTGGGATGGTCCTATTGTATGTTATATGCGAGCATCATACGTACATATTATGAATATCATCAATGCAACTCCGGTCATTGCTTGGTTTTCTTAGGGTCATGAAATCTTGTCGATCTGCACCAAACTTCGACCTTAGGCAACACAACGATTGCAACACTAGATAAAACACTTCGTTGCTGAAGAGCGAACTGTGTTACAAGATGTTACTTAAGAGGCAACCTAAGGCAACAGAGAGCGCAAATGTTGCGCTAGACTCGATCATTAGGAAGCATAACCAAGAGCGTGGCCTTAAGCATGACAGCCTTTTGGGTGGTTTAGCTTTTTATTTCTAGGGTAGACCAAGATCCACTACAGGTCCTTTTACAACTCCAGAACAAGAACAACAAAATATACAGACCAGATGTTGGTAACCATCCATCTACAATACATTCGAAATAACACTAACTATTCACAATCTATTAAGCTGCATATTCCAGTAATGAAGACATAGTTGAAGCGCCTGAGTCATAATCTGCAGATACTTGCGTCGCACAAAGACTTCACTTATTGGAGAGGCTTGTTGTGAGTAAAATTCGTGTTGATATCGCTTATTGGAGTCTTCGCTTCTTAGTTCGAGCCACATTTATGCACTTTACAAAAGTAAAAGAAGGAAATATAATCATCCTGGATGCTGCGCTCGGGCAAATTAACGAAGGCTTGGGCATCTGCGATATTTTGAAATTAGATGGCCCGATGAAGGATCGTTGATGTGGTTATGTGGACTTCAGAAGCAAGTTCAGAGGGTCCATTGTGCCAAAGCAATGAACTAGAGCTGCTGTAGGGTTTAACACTCTGAATAATTGTCCTGCAAACTATCTATAAGAAGTTAAAACGAATCTCTATTGGATGACTTAGTTTTTCTTAAGGATCAGTCTGATGATTTTCATTTTCAATCCTTGGTCAATGTAATATGAAATCACACTCATCATTAACAATAAGATTTTATATTTTTTTAATAATTGTACGGCTAGACAAGGATCATCATTCTTGTGATAGAAAAGATACTGCATTGATCAAATCTACGTTTTCTTCTAATAAAAATCCAATTGGAATGTTTTCCTTGATCTCATCACGTGGATTTTGACTCCTCCACTTTGAGAGTTTGCGATAGAATGCTGTCGTGAATCACCAAATGACGATTTGTTCCACTGATGGTA
Organism: Syzygium jambos; assembly: GCA_031216235.1. Lineage (NCBI taxonomy): Eukaryota > Viridiplantae > Streptophyta > Magnoliopsida > Myrtales > Myrtaceae > Syzygium > Syzygium jambos. The sequence goes on along the minus strand of CM062227.1, from coordinate 35,189,427 downwards.
GAACACTTACCCTAAGCACTCTCGATGGAAGATGACCCCTTGCGTGCTGAGGACGACCACTTTAGTTGTGGCCATCTCAGCCACCACTCGCTAAGGATGAACAGAATGTTCATCCCCCACATTCGGGATCGGACGGTAATTTTTTAGTCAGATATTTGTGAGCAGTCGCAGTAGCTTTTTTTGTGGTTCAACATCGAAGAGATTGCATTGAGTAGGATGGAGATACGATATTTCATCTTAAAGTGAAAGTCTCGATACGGTCGTATATATTTATTGATGATTTGGACTAGGTTATTTACTACAAATGACATGATCCCAAAACGAACTAGATGTACGTATGCATATAAATTACTTTGGATACGGTGCATGTTGTACTAGTTAGGTTCTTTCAATCTCCCTGGCTTTTCAATAATTCGTTCTGTGGTCAGTCTTCTCTGTTATGTAAAACCCTAGGACTCGCAATTGCAGTTGGATAACTCCAAGTACTCTCTCGGTGTTTCATTCAATGACACCAAGCATTTGTTCTCACATTTCCCATTAGTAGAAAGTTAAGCAGGTCTATATCCACCAAGTTTGAGTAGATCCTTTATAAAAATTGAAGTAGGTCAAGACCTACCCAACATTAAGTAAATAGAAAAAATCCGTCTCTCTCGCTCTCTCTAGGATGTGTGTCGTCATCTCGATGATGCAGCCAAATCTTGATGTGAGATGTAACAGCCGGGCTGCTCTTGGTGAAGGCTTCTTGACCATCCATATCTCGATGTAAGCTTTGTTGTTTTCCTCGATCTGGCTCTCCTTCTGATTTCTTCGATCCGTGTGTGTTGTCATTTTTGACTCAATAACAAGCAGATCTGGCATGCTTGTCGCCGTCACGAGATCTGTTATGCAGAGGTCTGGTTTCGATCGGGGAGAGAGAGAAGACTGAACATGGCTTTGTGGTGGCTGAGGAGTCACTGGCAATAGTGACTGTAGACATGCTGGCTGTTGACAAGAGTACTATTATCGCCAGTTACGGTGATAGCTACGGCAGCTTCGACAAGCGGCGGATGTGGCGGGTCTAAGAGAGAGGGAGCACTAATTAACAGCTACATAGCTTTTGTGTTAATCTGATTAGCTTGATTCGAAGCATTCCATACTAATGTCATGAAGATTTTATCGAAGTTTCCCTTCTAATGATTCACCGTGTGCCCAGTGATTATTGCGCTGCGACTTTGAGTATGCAATGAAAAACTTGATTTTACGTTGTTTTATGCTACTCTTCTCATGGAATCTCCCATTAAAGAATGCATGTAATTATTAACACTTTTACCTCCTGGTAATACTAGGACCTTAAACCGTTAATAGCCGTTAAATAGAACCTATGTACCTAACTATTATTGACTTTAACCACGGCCCTTGGATTCCAATTTTGTCCGAAGTAAAATTGGCCATCCAAGTTAGCATAGTTTAATGTAAGAATCTTCCTGCAATTGTTGCAGATGGAAAAAGATTTCACCATTCATCTCATTACACCCATTGCTGAACCCTAGAATGGGGACATATGATCCCCTCACTAATCATAAACTACTTGAATGTCAACACACGAGTTGCCTTAATTATCCATCTTAATCATGGTTACTTTCTTGGGCGGCTTATCCTCTTCCAATGGTGCAGCAACATTGTGAACCCCCCACTCTAAACTTGCTTTTCTCTCCTTTTTTTTCTAGAGTGCTTTTGGAGTGTTTGTTTGATGAAGAATGCATTCTTCTCTAACCCTAGCTACAGAACAATTTCATTTGCCTAGAAATTGCACAACAATATGGACCAGCAAGTCATCAACATACCAAGTAGAGATTTCTCCATTGCAGAAACAGGTATGTACAACAAAACCCTCGATTTCAATATCTTCTTTCAGTACTGCAGCTCATCCAGATCAAGAAGGATGTTTAATCCCTTTGAAGCTGTGTTAATTACTTAGATTTGAATTCATGGTATTATATGTGAAAAGAAATTGAGAAGTGCTTCTTGTCGAAATCAATGGGTCTTAAACCGGTGTATTTATAGCTTCATTTAAAGAAAAAATTTGGTTATTATTGGATGATCACGATGTGATTGTATAAACTCCGTCTTTCAGGGTTCAGCGACTGAATCCAATCATGAAGGTGATATTTGCACTCTTCCTTGTGCTCACGCTGACCATGGCAGCTCTACAAGCCGATGCAGAGCGTCGGCTCAGTGACATGAGCATGGGCCGCAAAGCTAGTGCTGGCGGTCGTGATGCTACCATTTCTACTGAAGCTGCCGCTACTACTACCGCTACTTCAAGCAAAACTACCGGATCCCCGAGTACTGCAAGTGCTTCTACTCCTACTGTTGCTGCTGCTACAAGCAACACGGACGCTGAAACTGAGCCCCAACAACATGAGAAGAACGACCGTTATGGTAATTTCTCGAGTGCTCCGGCCAGCAACGATCCTGATGGTACTCACCGTGTGATAAAAGACGGGCCATGAGGAGGCTGAACTGATCCGCTCGGAGGGGGGGATTGGTCGGTGTCGATGTGAATTATAGGTAGTAATGAAATGAATAAGTTCGCAAATTCATGTGTGAGGCATGGATCTTATGCATCTGGCACCTTGAGTTCCACCAGAAAGTCGATAAGCTTTTGTGTGTACCCTCTGAACCACCAAAAAAGAAAAAGAAAACCTTTTGTGTGTTCGTATTGCCTATTGTGTGATTTATAGGTATGCTGCAACATTACATATAATCAGCTGGCTCTCAGGCCAAACTGCTATATACATGTGTATCGTACGTGTACTAAAAATTGACGAATAAGGAAACCTTGCCCCAGCTTGGTTTTGTGTGCTTATAAAAACTTCTTGACTCTCAAAATTCAAGATTAAATAAAAGGTCTGAGAAAGGATTAAGGCGTTTCAAGAGATTATCGTACAAAGAAGTGTTGAGCAACATTATATTCTCTCCAAGGGCGAAGGTTTATCAGGTAAAGCATTTGGCTTGGATAAAATCTTTTGACGTTGGACTGGACGAGGGACTATGTGTGCATCCCTTTTAACGTTTAAAGGATTAGTTGAGTGGTTATACGCTCAGTTTGGATACGATGAGTCTTGTGTTCAATCACCATGAGGCGTACTTGATGCATGTGAATGGGGTGAGTAGCATGGACTCGTGGGGATTAGTCGAGGTGAAAGGTTTAGATATTTTGTGTTTCTGAAAAAAAAAACAGCAAGAAAGGATACGATAGGAAGAGAGATATGGTGTTTCCTTAGGACAATGCTTAGTATTTTGGCGATTAGTTATATCATGTGCCGATGGCATTTGGGGAAGCAAGATGGTTGATGATACCGGAGTGGGAGGAGATTTGGAAGGTTGTAAAAGTGTGACAAAATAAATGTTCACCACCCGAGGAATTCACCTTATGATACATGGCATATGATAGGGTTAATGCACAACCCCTAATAAGGAATCCACGTTAGGAATGATAAATAGCATGCAACTCCCCACTCAATAGAATCAATAAATAAATAAGAAAGATACAGAGTTAAATATAAAACTCTAATCCAAGAGTTCAATTATGAAACTCATTTCTTTAACCATCAAGAAAATCTTAGAGAAGTTTAAATAGACTCAATTTAGAACAACCTCAAAGCACAAGTTTCGATACACCTTGTATTTTATTTTCCAAGACAAGACCAACAATCCTGATCAAAGCATAAAGAAGAACATTGACTCGACTCAAGATGACTCTACAAACAAAAGATGATGCATAAGAGTAACTCCTAGAAAGACTCATTCTTGAGTAGACTCAGCATCGCTTGGTAAATTAAGCCTAACTTGCTCTAGAAGACTCCAAATAGCATCAAACTTGATACATTAGAAACTAGATAGATAGAGCTTTCTAACTACATACCGTGAGAGCAGATTGGAGCACGGAAATCTTCATGAAAGTACAGAAGAAAGTGACTCTTAAAATTCCGCCAATAGTGTTGAACTTATCCCCCAAACAATTTACATTTAAGTGTTGAGCAGACTTAGTCTTGTTGAGAAAAATTTTCATCAATTAATCCTATCGGAGGATGGGATCGTACGCGGTTGATGTACCGGTGTCTCAATTTAAAGGTTACTAGCTAATGAATGCATCTGTTCTGACATACATGACATATATAGTCTCTAAAGAGATCAATTACGTTATTGCTAATTTAGACTTCATTCAATCACTTTAAGTACGTTGGAAACATAGTCAAAATTCGGCGTTGCGCATAATTTATATCCATTTGCTTTTGAATTGAAATATCTATAATATATCTATTAAACATATATAAAAGAAGGATCCAAGTTTGGCGTCTCCAATAAAACTAAGGTATCTCTCCACACATAAATAATTTGAATCTGCTATACTGGTTTGGTGATCGACATAAGTGCTAAATACCTGAATCAACATCAGTGCCCCATTTCTCTCACATAATATGGTGATCCTTGTGAGATCTCTCTCTCTCTCTCTCTCTCTCTCTCTCTCTCTCTCTCTCTCTCTCTCTCTCTCTCTCTCTCTCTCTCTCTCTCTCTCTCTCTCTCTGAATCTGCTACATGTACCTAATACTAAAGAACAATCTAACTAACTTCATTAAGCTCCTAAACATGGATATAAAAGAGGCATACAAGGTTATCCTAGCTAATTTCTGCTCATGCTGAATATCCCCACGTCCGGTCTTAAGCAATGATATTTAAAAAAAAACAAAGAGTCACTTTCAAAGAATAGGTGATCTCTTCATTTTCAGGACCAGTTAACCAGAAAAGAACATGGCCTACATTAGAAAGATTTAGATATTAAAATTAAATCAGCTCCAACAAATAATTAACGTAGTGTGATTGAGAATGCCATGAAAGGCTAGTTTAAAGCTGTTTAATCTACTGTTCTTCTTGCTAAATGCACATTAACGATGATGCATGTAATTAGCACTTTACCACGTGATGATACTAGGATATACACCGTTGGTGGCCGTTAAAAGAAACACGCCCTTTGTGTTAGAAATTAAACCAAATTTGTTGGTACTTGTTTCCTTTTTATGAGTCTGTTCGTATTTTTATATTTTGATTTTTTGTATTTTTAGGTGCTAATTATAGTTTGAGCCCGAAAGAGGAAAGTTTCCTAAGTCAATTAGATTTCCTATTTTGAATAGGTTTCCTAATTAGAATAGGTTTCCTAGAAAGAAGTTTCCTATTTCGAATCAAACTATGGCCTATATATAGTCTATTTCTCTTGTAATTGAGATATGCAATAAAAAGACGCGAATTGAGATCGTTTCACCTTAAAAAAATTTCTTCCATCAAATCAATATTGTTGCCGCGCCTCTGATGCTCAACAAATTGGTATCAAAGCTTATGATTTGTGAGCATGGCCTCAACGAACAATCAGCTTCCTCTTCAATACCCTCGTCTTACCAAAGAAAATTATGATAACTTGACTGTTAGAATGAAAGCTCTACTCAGCGCCTACGGTATGTGGGAACTTGTTAACATTGGCTATGATGAGCCAGAGGATGAAGCCACATTGAACCAGAACTAGAGGAATGCCTTGGAAAAGGTTCGAATGAAAGATCAATATGCCTTGTCGATCATCTATCAAGCGTTAGATGATTTCATGTTCGAAAAAGTTTCGAACGCCACTACCGCTAAAGGGGCATGGGAGATTCTTCAAAACACACATCAAGGAGTTTAAAAAGTTCAGAAGATTCGCCTTCAAACCTTGAGAGGCGAATTCGAGGTAATTCATATGAAAGAATCTGAATCGATTGCTGATTATTTTACGAGAATTTTGGCAATTGTTAATCAGATGAAAAGAAACGGAGAAGACGTTTCCGATGTTCGTGTTGTTGAGAAAATACTTCGATCCTTAGACAAGAAGTATGATTATATTGCAGTTGCAATCAAAGAATCCAAAGACTTGGATGCCATGACGGTCGATGAACTTATGGGTTCATTACAAGCCCATGAAGAAAGGTTTAGAAAGAAAAAGATTGAACCGGTAGAGGAAGTTCTCCAAACGCAATTGACCATTCGAGATGAGAAGGAGCAAAGAAGAGATCTTGTACAAAATCGTGGGACAAATCAAGATCGTGATCGAGGTCGTGGCCGAGGTCACTTTCGAGGAAGAGGTCGCGGACGAAGCAGAGGAGATCCTGCTCGAAGTGATGGAGGATACCAGTACCAAAGAGGTGTTCGTGGAAGAGGAAAGAACTTGACAAGCTAATGGTATGATAAATCTAAAATCCGATGTTATCATTGTAATAAACTTGGCCATTATGTTTTTAACTGCTGGAACAAAAAAAGTAGTAGAGCAGACGAAAAGGCGAACTTGGTGAATGATGCTGATCAAGTTCTCTTATTGGCATTCAAAGAATATGAAGAAGGTTAAAGCGATACGTGATATTTGGATATCGGCGCAAGCAATCACATGTGCGGGAGAAAGGAAATATTTGCCGAGTTAGATGAGACAATTAAAGGGACTGTCTCATTCGGTGATAACTCTAAAATTCTTGTTGAAGGGAAATGTACAATTTTGATTCGCTTAAAGAATAGTACACGTCAGTTTATTACTAATGTTTATTATGTTCCAAAAATGTCAAGCAATATCTTGAGTTTGGGACAACTTCTAGAGAAAGGTTATACTGTTCATATGAGAGATCTTAATCTTATGTTGAGAGATCGGAATAATAAATTGATTGCAAATGTGAAAATGTCGAAGAATAGGATGTTTATTCTTAATATAAAGAGTGAGATGTCTCGATGTCTAAAGGCATGCGTAGATGATCCTTCATGGTTGTGGTATTTGAGGTTCGACCATCTCAATTTTGGCGGACTCAATTTGCTTTTTTGCAAGAAGATGGTTTATGGCTTACCACATATTGATCATCCCGATCAATTATGTGAAAGGTGTGTTATCGGCAAGCATTCCAGAACTAGCTTTCCGAAGGAGACGATCGAGCGAAGAAGCCGCTTGAGTTGATTCATTTTGATTTATGTGGCCCGATCAATTCTCACTCATATGGTAATCATCGATATTTTGTTATTTTTATTGATGATTTTACTCAGAAAACTTGGGTGTATTTTTTGAAAGAAAAGACAGAAGTGTTTGATACTTTTCAAACAATTCAAGAACCTGGCTAAAAAGAAAAGCGACTATTTTATCAAAGCTCTGAGGACTGATCGTGGTGGAGAATTCACCTTAGCCATATTCAACAAATTCTGTGAAAATCATGGTATTCGGCGTTTCTTGACGGCCCCGTATTCTCCTTAACAAAACGGTGTGGCTGAACGGAAAAATAGAACCATTCTTGATATGGTTTGAAGCATGTTGAAGAGCAAAATTTGTCCAAGGAACTTTGGGCTGAAGCTGTTTCGTGTATCGTCTATCTTCAAAATAGATGTCCAACATATGGACTTGAAGGCGTAACTCCACAAGAGGCATGGACCCGGAGAATACCAAGTGTTTCGCACTTGAGAATTTTTGGGAGCATTGCCTATGCTCATGTCCCAGATAAAAAAAGATCGAAATTTGAAGACAAGAGCAAAAAACTTATCTTTATCGGGTATGACTCATCATCCAAAGCCTATCGATTATTTGACCCTAACACTTTGAAAGTGTATGTAAGTAAAGATGTCAAGTTCGATGAAGATGGAACGTGGGAAGAAAATCCAAAAGAAGAAGCGAATGTTCGTGTTGATTCCAATCAAACGGAGTTGAAAGATCAACCTTCACCTTCTTCTCAAACATCTTATTCAAGTTCATCGACACCATTCTCTTCAAATAGTGTCGATGAGCCGCTAGTGCCAAGATCAAGAAGATTGTTTGAAATTTACGAAGTTACCGAAGAGCTTCATCTTATATGTCTTCTTGCAGATTATGAACCACTTGCTTATGATGATGCGGCCAAAGAAGAAAAGTGGAAGAAAGCCATGAACGAAGAAATTGAAGCCATCGAGAAAAATCAAACATGGAAGCTTGTTAATCTTCTAAAGGACAAGAAATTAATTGGTGTTAAATGAGTGTACAAGGCCAAGAAGAATGAAAAATGTGAAGTGACAAGGTACAAAGCTAGATTAGTTGTGAAAGGGTATAAGAAAAAAATCAGAATCGACTATGATGAAGTTTTTGCCCCTGTCATCCGCATGGAAACGATTAGATTGATTATTTCCATTGCTGCTCAAAATAATTGACGGATTTATCAAATGGATGTTAAATCAGCATTCTTGAATGGCATCCTTGAAGAAGAAATTTATGTCGAACAACCCAAGGAGTTTGTTGTGAAAGGTTATGAAGGCAAAGTGCTAAGGTTGAAGAAAGCTCTATATGGGCTTAAACAAGCATCGAGAGCATGGAATTCCATAATTGATGCATATTTCAAGATGAATGGATTTTCTCAATGTCCATACGAGCATGCACTCTATTTGAAGCAAGAAAAATGTGATATTCTACTCGCCTGTTTATATGTTGATGATCTTATTTTTACAGGAAATAATTCGGCGATGATTGATGCTTTTAAGGCATCGATGGTGAAAGAATTTGAGATGACCGATAATGGTCTCATGAATTATTTCCTTGGTATCGAAGTGAAGCAAAGTGCCAATGGGATTTTTATTTCCCAAAAAGGATATGCAGAAAATATCCTTGAAAAATTCAACATGAAGAACTGTATGCCGGTCAATACACCAATGGAGTGCGGAACCAAGCTTTTGAAGTTTGATGATGGTGCCGATATTGATTCGACATATTATAGAAGCTTGATTGGAAGTTTGAGATACTTGACATGCACGAGACCGGATATTATATATAGTGTTGGAATTGTTAGTCGATACATGGAGAAGCAGAAATCATCTCATCTTAAAGCTACAAAGAGAATACTTCGGTACATCAAATGTACTATTTCTCATGGCTTACACTATTATTGCTCTTAATCTTTCAAACTTAGAGCTTATTTGGATAGTGATTATGGTGGAGATATCGATGATCGAAAAAGCACCACGGGATTTGTATTTTTCTTGTGCGACACTACTTTCACGTGGTCATCAAAGAAGCAACCAAGTGTTACTTTGTCGACACGTGAAGCTGAATATGTAGCTGCATCTTCATGTGTTTCTCATGCAATATGATTGAGAAAATTACTCAAAGATATTCTTATGGAGCAGAAGAAAGCAACAGAGATTTTTGTTGATAATGTTTCTGCTATTGCTTTGGCGAAAAATCCAGTTTTTCATGAACGAAGTAAACATATCGATGTTCAATATCACTTCATCCGACAACAGGTTGAAGAGAATGAAGTTGAAGTATTGCATGTAAAGACTGAAGATCAAGTAGCAGATATTTTTACTAAATCTCTCAAGATCGATGCTTTTCGAAAGTTCAAGAGCCTGCTTGGAATGATCGATGGAAGAGAATTTGGTTTAAGGGGGAGTGTTAGAAATTAAACCAAATTTGTTGGTACTTATTTCCTTTTTTTGAGTCTGTTCGTATTTTCATATTTTGTTTTTTTTTTGTGTTTTTAGGTGCTAATTATAGTTTGAGCCCGAAAGAGGAAAGTTTCCTAAGTCAATTAGATTTCCTATTTTGAATAGATTTCCTAATTAGAATAAGTTTCCTAGAAAGAGCTTTCCTATTTCAAATCAAACTATGGCCTATATATAGTCTATTTCTCTTGTAATTGAGATATGCAATAAAAAGACGCGAATTGAGATCGTTTCACCTTCAAAAAATTTCTTCCATCATATCAATATTGTTGCCGCGCCTCTGACACTTAACACTTTGATCCCGACGTTGTCTTTAGTGAAATTGTCCTCCAGGTTCTCATGGTTTCATGCACTGTCATGTGATTATTGTAGATAGAACAAGATTTCACCTTTCATCTCATCACTCCCATGTACTTTGAATTCAACTCACGAGTTGAATGGGGACATTGTTGCTCAGTAAAATCATAAAGAATTTGAATTCAACTCAAGAGTGGCCTTAATTATCAACCTTAATCACGATAACTTCTTTGGTGGCTTGACCTCTCTTCCAATGGTGAAGCAACTTTGTGAGCCCACCACTCGAAACTTCCCTTTTTTTTTTCCCCTAAGTGCTTTTGTAGCTTATATCTGATGATGATCGACGTGCTGTCATCTCTAACCCCAGCAACAGAACAATTTCGCTCACCTACTTTATGGGACCACGTGAAACATGACACTGAGGATGCAAGCGTTATCCGGAAAGCAGAGATTCCCTCGTTACATGAACTAGTATGCCCAGCAAACCCTAGATTTCAAATATCTTCTTTCAGTGTCGTGCCTCAGCTAAAATCAAGAACTTTAAGTGGTTTTGAGTTATGTCAGCTAAAATCAAGAAGAACTAGTATGTCCTTATTGCTTCCTAAAAGAATCATTTTGTTATTATTGGAATGTCAAGATGCGAATACTATATCCTTTCAGGGTTGAGCGACTGGATCTGACCGTGAAGGCAATATTTGCGCTCTTCCTCATGTTCGTGCTGATCACGGCAGCTCTACCAGCCCACAAGCAGCCCATGAATCCGCAGGGGTGTCAGCTTGGGGACACAAGCATGGGCCTCAAAGCCAGTGCTGGCGAAAGCGATGCTACGGTTTCTACTGCTGCTAATTCAAGCAAGACACCGGACCGATGGGTTGCTACTAGTAATTTCACTCCTACCACTCCTACCACTACAAACAACGCGAATGCTAAAAACCAGACCGAACGTTAGGACAACAATGGTTACTTCAGTCACAACTACCCAAGCCCTCCGGCCGATGTCAACAACACCATTCGCAGGGGTTCTGATAGTTCTCGCCATTTCTTAGTAGACCACTAGACCGCTTATCTTGGAGGCTGGGATGGTCGATCTCGATGTAAAACATAGGTATAACAAATGAATGAATAAGTTGGGGAACTTCATGTTTGAAGCATAGATCACATGCATGGCACATGTCGATTTCCCCCAGAATGTTGGAACGATTAGCTTTTGTGTTGCCTATACATGTGTGGTCTCTCTTGTGTACTTGAAGATACAGAAAAACTGAAGAAAACTTGGCCTAGCTTGGCCAGACTTGGTTGTGAAATCTTGTCTGCTCTAAAACTTCAAGACTAGATAAATGAAAAGTGCAGGGAATGGGTTTGGGTGTTACAGATAGTCAAACTTCTCAACTTTCCAAAATGTATGATGCCACCCAACTCGTTTTCATTTTTGGATGACTATTTACATTGGGGGCCAACTTTGAGAACATAGGTCATTGGCTTATCACAAGTTTGTACATAGCAAAGCGCATCCATAAATAGTCCATGAACATATACAAATTACCGTACTAGCAAATTTTGGTCAATTTGAATTATAAATTGTGGATCGTTCTATCATCTACAAGCTCTTTATACGTACCAAATCGTGAACCTACGACATCAATGCCCCATTTCTCACAAATAATATGGCAATCCTTCATAAGATCTCTCTCTCTCTCTCTCTCTCTCTCTCTCTCTCTCTCTCTACGGATCTCTGGTACTTCTTTTTCTATGCTTGACAGATTTGGGTAAGTGCAAAAACAAGTGCTAACGTTTAACGTTTAAGTCGTTCGTCAATGAGAACAGTAGATTCTTTTTGGTGAATTAAGGAATTAAGGTTTTAAAAAAGCCTCAATCATGTCTTGAGCTCCCTATCGATGGAATTTAAATATAAAAAATCCGACATTAATACCACGTGCAATAGTTGGTCATTTGCCACGTGACATTTTCGATGCCCGATTCCACCTACAACGGGCTTGTGACTTGATTGTGGCTTTTTGAAAATCTTAAGCCCTTGATTGGCCAAAATAAAAACTTAAGCCCTCAATTCACCGCAGCCAAAACCTTAACTCTTGTTTCTACACTTATTCCAATCTAATACTAATTTGACTAGCTTGTTTACACTATTATGAGGAATTGTATGTGAAACTCCATGTCAACATTTATAGATTGTGAAAGTCTGTTTCACTTTAATATAAAAATGTCAAATATTTTAAAAAACGGGAAGTAAAAATCACTTCAATCATGAAGCAATGATACTTGCCATATTCAAAGAATAGATGGATCTTGTGTTTCAGAGAACCAATTAAGTGGAGAGAACATAACCTTTAAAAAAAATTATCATTTCTTTCCTAGAAACTACTGGGTTGTGACTGCGAGCATGCAATGAAATTCTGACCTAAAGGTGTTTATGGTCCTGTTTTTCATGATAATCCCACATTAACGATGCATGTAATTGACAACTCTTTACCACGCCATAAATTAAGACATAGATCGTTAATAGCAGTCTAAAGAGCCCCTATTTAACAATGATTAATTTTAACCACGCCCTTTGATCCCAATTTTGCCTTTAGTTAAATTCCCGATTTCCAGTTAGCAAAGTTTGACGTAGTCTCTAAGTATTTGAATGTCAACTCACGAGCTGCCTTAATTATCAATCTTAATCATGATTACTTCTTTGGTGGCTCAACCTGTTCTAGTGGTGCAGCAACATTGTGATCCCCTACTCCAAATTTTGCTTTTTCTGAAGAAAGATTCGAGTGCTTCATTTTGCAGTTCTTATCTGATGAGCATGCTGTGTTGTCTAAACCTAGCAACAGAAGAAGTTCGCTCGCCTATAAATTCCACCCAAAGGACCACCAGATCATCACACCAAGCGGAGACACTCCCTCGTCACATATATTGGTATGTCCTCAAAACCCTATGTCGCGACCTAAAATTTCCTCTCAGGCTAATAGATTGTTAAGACTAAGCCTAACTCGGGCCCTCCCAAGCCCTACCAATTCGCAACTTAAGATTTAAGTTTTTAACGTGCAAAAGTTTTCATGCTTGGAGTCGCCACTAATCTATTTGTGGTAGGTCGATTAGAAACCTAAATAAAACATAGAGAGATTTGTTTTATTCCTACGAACCAGAGATTCTAAGTTCGGGGACTTGATTACGCTAGATCTAGTCTAGCGCCCTTTCGGTACCTTTTCTTTTCAAAAAAAAAATGTTTCGCATGCAGTCTGAATCCATTTTATAGCCTAATTACTAACATGTGAGGTGTTCATGCGAGTGCGCAAACCACCAAGGTAACACCCAATAATCAAAACATTAAATAAATTGCAAGATTGAGAGAATTACTTACCTCGAAGCAACGTAAGCATCTGCATTGTTAGCTAGAAAATCACATCAACAATCCTAATATGATTTCTAATTAACAAGCAGTTCACTCAATATTTTTTTAGGGTTTTCACTTATTTAAATGAGAGCTAACCTATATGTAATGACGTGCAAAAATTAACATGCGATTAATGCAACCTAACATGCAAACTATATGCCATGCGACGACGTGACCTAATTCTAATGATGGAAAAATGATTTATTTTTGGTATTTTTAAATGAAATTCGGAATAAAAAATGCCTAAAATAACATGCAATCTATCCTAGAGAAAATGATTGATCTATCCTAAAGTGATTCTTTTTTGGGATTTTTATTAAAATTTGAAATTATTAAATATCCTAAATAATCCACTAAGATTAAAATAATCTTTAATTTAAACTAGGAAATATGCAACCCCTAATCCCAATTTAAATCAAATAATTATCTTATTCTTTTGGATATATCTAAGATTCCCTAAGCATGCAAAATTTCTAATTTAAATCTAACTAACAAATTTTTGGATTTTCTTTATTTAAAAGGAAAGCAATCAACAAAAATAACTACATTCAAACAATCCACGCAATCCGCAAGATTTTTTCAAATTCGGATAAGGCAAAGAAATCAAACTGACAATCATATCTATAGGGTTATAGATATTGACGGAAAGTTGATTGGTCAAATTTGGAAAGCAAATAAAATCTATTATCGTGTCCAAGTGATTATGGACAAGATAACGATTTTCCGTATCGCCGCGTATCGTACCTTAGGGATAAGGTCGAATAGTCGTCCAGATACGTTGCCAAATTAGGAAAATTTCCCAATTTTGGGTATTTTTTTGAATATTGCGGATATCACAAAATTACCTTAAGATATCTAGCTATCCACCAAAATATTCACAAAATATTCAAACACCCGAAAACTAGGAAATTAAATATTTGAAAGAAATATTCGGATAATCTTACCTAATTGGCGGATAATTCCAAATTTGAACTCGGATCGAACTCGGGCTTGCGGATTGGACAAACGGCGACGGGTGAACCTGTAGCGGTGGCGGTGGGCTCGACGGCGGTCAGGAATGGCTCGGCTAGGATTTTAATGGTGTTATGGTAACTGACGATGAACACTAGTTCTGCTGGGTTGTTGTGCTGAATATCGCAGAGGATGGACTCGCCGAGAATCTGCAGAAAATTGTTTGGAATTTCTGGAAACCGCTCTCGCTTGCTGGCTGCTATTTCTGGGCGCTCGCTGACTTTTGGAACAGCGTATGAGGCGTGAATGACTTGGGCACACAAGAAACCGGGTGATCTGGACACGATGGCGAGGACTGGAACGTGTTTGGAGGCTGCTGGACGAAAAGCCTCCTCTCTCACTTTTCTCTGCTTTTTCTTCTTCTTGTTCTCTCTTCTTTGACTTTTCTTTTGCTTTTTCCTTGGCTTTTCTCCTCTCCAGAACGTGGAGACCTCTTCCTTCTCCCCTTTGGACGTCCCCCTTCTTTGACTTTTCTTCTCTCGATGGTGGTCGCCGAGGAGAGCTGCAGCTCCTCTCTCCTTCTCTCTCGTGGCCTTGTGTTTCTTGTGCTCTCTAAAAAAATCTGATCTCCCAAAGTATGAGAGCCCCCCTCCTCCTTTTATATACTTTTTTTCACCAACAAATCTTTGGACGCATGCATATTTTCTTTCCTCTTTCTTTTCAATCAAATATTCCTTTTGTTGACTAAATCTTGCTCTCAACTATTTATTCCCTCAAATAGTTGATCTCACAAATATCACGAGAATTATGCCGATTGCTTTTTTCTTATTTGCTATGTGACCAAAATCTTGATAATATCAAGCTTTATCGCTTCAAATTTTCATCAATTTTTCCTAACTTGATACACATGATTTCGGCCACCGTAGGCTTAGTCCGGTTAAGTTCAGAATCATTCACTCAAGTCCATCCGCCGTGCTCCAATGCAAATGCAACTATATGACCCTAAATACTAATTCAAATGTTTCTAATTTATGTACAATTTAACTAATTTTTTAGTCTAGGGATTGGGATCGATCCCTAATTTTTTATGCAACGAACGACTGACTGAATCGTCAAAATTTAGGTGTCAACACCCTAGATTTCAAATATCTTCTTCCTGTATCATACCTCATCTATCGAGCATATGTTTAAGTGGCTTCGAGTAAAGTTAATTACCTCTTTCTCTTTAGTTCTTGAAACTAGGTGCAAAAGGAAATCGAGAAAAATGGTTTTTATTAGAATCAGTAGGTCATAAAATCATCTTTTATTGCCAAGACTGTAAGAGATGTGGCTGTTTCCCTCCAGCCTGTTGTTGACACACCGCGTAACAAGACTTCAAGTCAAGTGGGGCATTCCGGCCTCTATCTTTCAGTAACTTTAATGGCTATTGCCTTATAGTTGTCTAATCTTAGTTGGCTGCTGTTTTGGCTATACTTAGTGCTTCGCACTTGGTGTATTTGTGCTTCGTTTAGCCGTTATACCTTTGCACCCATCGTGACACTTTTGTGTTGCTTCAGGTACGAGGTTTTTATGTACGGAAACTTCTCTTGTAAATTGCGTGTTGAAAAGTTTAATATAATACTTACCTTACCAAAAAAAAAATCATCTTTTATTGCCTCCATGAAAAACAAATTATACGAGTTTTGTTGGACGATCATTGTGTGATTGTGAATCCACCCTTTCAGGTCAAGCAACTAAATCCAACCATGAAGGCAGCATTTGCGCTCCTCCTTGTCCTTGTGCTGATTGTGGTAGCTCTACAAGCCGATGCAAAGCCCATGAATCTGCAGGGCCGTTGGCTTGCCGATGCGAGCATGGGCCGCAAAGCTGTTGCTGGCAGTGGCGATGCTACCGTTTCTTCTACTTCTGCCGCTACTATTACTTCAAGAAAGACCGATTCCACCAGCACTACTAGTACTTCTTCTACTCCTACCACTGCTACTACTACAGGCAACACCGACGCTCAAACCGGGCCCCAGAGGGAGAAGAACGACGAATTCACTCCAGTCGACTCCATAGGCGAAAGTCGTCACCGTGTGATCCCGTGCTGCCCCTAAACTGCCCAGTTGGGAGGTGGGGATGGTTGGTCTAATGTAAATTATAGGATGAATGAATAAGCTGGGGAACCTCATGTTTAAAGCATGGATCTTATGCATGGCACATGTTGATTCCACCAGAAAGTTGAAATGATCAGCTTTTTTGTGCCTTTTATGGTGTCTCTCTTCCGTGATTTATGTGTGATGCAACATATATGTCATGATCATAGCTGGCCCTTAGGCTATACCTGCTATGTGGTTTGTCTACTACAAGATATGGAAATAAAGAAACCTGGCCGTAGCTTGGTTTTATGTGGTTATAGGATCGTGTCTCCTCTGAAACTTTAAGGTTAAGGAAACGATGTGACAAGAGATAATCGGGTACCAAAAAGAGCCACGAGTAGCATCTTATATTCTCTTGTATGCGGAGGTTTATTAGGTAAAGAATTTTCGGTTCAACGAAAACTCTTGATGTTGGAATGGACGAGAAAGAAAGGGAGATATAATTCCACTTGAAGAAATTTTTTTGAGCATATCTCATATATCAGTAAAAAATGCAAGTTAACATAAAATGGTATTTTTTTCA
Organism: Syzygium jambos; assembly: GCA_031216235.1. Taxonomy (NCBI): domain Eukaryota; kingdom Viridiplantae; phylum Streptophyta; class Magnoliopsida; order Myrtales; family Myrtaceae; genus Syzygium; species Syzygium jambos. The sequence goes on along the minus strand of CM062227.1, from coordinate 35,172,620 downwards.
AATTTAAATGCAAAGTCTATTGGATTCATATTATGCAAGCATTTCAATCGGCTCGTCACATCATGTCAAGAATATAATTGATACATATAGTACTTTCCCTTAATTTTGGATGTGAAGTTGGATTTCTGTCGAGGTATGGTTTTATGTTGGTAGCAATTGAGAAAAAGCTTGCAAATTTATAAACGAATATCCATTCATATATGATTTTGTTTAACTTAACGGCACATAAGATATATAAAACCAATCAGAATGTAAGAATGCATACTTTTAAGTGTTTATTATGTATTTACTCTCAGGTACAAATAAGAAAGTAAGCATTTTAGTATGGCTAAGCTATGTATGTGTTCGGTTGATATCCAAAGATCTATGTCTTAGCAGGATAATATGTTATGGAGAGCAACGGTGCATTATTGACTTCCCTCGACTGCTCGTTTCATCAAATTATGTAGCCGAGGTTATATTTGTGTCATTATTGCGCTAATTTGCACATTGGATACCATTGTATATATGCAGTGCAACAATGAAGAAGGGACTTCCTTTAAAGTTCCTTCTGATCTAACAATGCCTATGCGTCTAATTTGCCAACGAACCTTGAATTCGCTCATATGCCCGATCAAACTAGCTACTTTCTAGAAGATAACGGTTTCATGTTTCCGTTTGTAGAGGTGTGTAGTCGAAGTGAAGAGATCAAACATAAGGCTCGATAATAATTTGCTTCATGTTTCTAGGACTTTCATGTTTGGCGCTCTTTGCATTGTCAAATCTATGGGAGTTTTCATTGTAAACCGGTCTTAAAATCACTTAACCACTCGCATCAAATATCCATATCTTTACCCTTCATGTGTAAACCCAACGTAAGTATCAGCTAATTTTCATTTGCTTCTCCACGAGAATTTCGTAACCGGATTAAATTCTACCATAGTGAGAGTGTTCCAACATTGCATGTAATATTACCACTGCAATACAAAGTTTCTCTTTAGAAAGGTTTCTTGATTACCAACTGTTAATTATCCTTCATGAAACTTATTTGGATGTGACTGAGACTTGAATTTAAATGCGCAACCATTTATTTGAAAGCTTAGATTATTGGGAAATGACATTGATTATATCAATCCTTTGATACTCCTCGGCACATGAAGGGCCTGAAGCATGCAAATTCGATACATGTGTGGGTGAAAGAACATGTGGAAACCTAAGATACTTACAGACTTAGGTTTCCCCAAAAAATGGTAAAAGTGGGTGTGAGAAATCAGATTCGAGTCCTCAAACTTGACACCACTCGCTCTAGAAACAGATTGAAAGACTTGGGTTACTTACAGACTTCATAATAGAAAAAGATTTCATCTTTTATCTCCTTACTTCCCATTACTAACCCTAGAATGGGGACATTGCCCCCTCAATAATTACAAAAAATGCTGAAAGAAGATGCATTGGTGAGGCCTCTTCCAATAAAATCACAATAAAGTAAATCTCACTGTTGTCTCTGCCTGGTGATGGATGCTGGAAACAGCTCGACCATCCTGGTGTAGCATATCTATTTGTTTCTCGACCTTGATCGGTGGAAGACGTAGGTTAGCTTAGTGGCGTCAATAAGAGTCTGTTCAATTTTTTTGACAGAGGAATACAATATATGCGCGTGTGGATGCCGCGCTTCACAAAATTCGGGATACATCATAGAGGTGATTTAATCTACATTTTAATCTTCGTATTCATTTGCTGTTGTCGATGCTTATAAAGGGCTCGTTTTATACAGGTTGTACAAGGTTTTGCGTCAGACTATTTGAAAACCCCGCTTGGTGAACCAGTCAAGGGCAAAAAGAACAAATCAAGCACTGAGCTGTGGCTGGAAAAGTTCTACAAAAAGAGATGAGACGGGGAGCGCGAGATTGAGATCGAGCTCTCCTTCAATAGCATCTTCTGCTCTCTCATCTCTCTCTCTCCCTTCTCCTCTCTCTCTCTTTCTTAAGTGCGAGGGTGGCGCAAAGCTGAGTCTATATTGAGGGATCGAGAATTATAAATTAAGAGGACGGGAGAAAAAAAATTTATATCTAACATTTGCAATATTATTATTATTTTTTAAAATAATTTCGCTCGATATTCAAAATAATTATTGGCAAGCTCCGCCGGCTATATGGTTATATCCTTCGTTGAATATGCCATGGTTATGAACATGTTACCATCTTTTTTGTGCATTGTAAAACGTAATTCGTGATTTTTCGCCGTGAGTCTTGTGCCCTTTTTTTAGTTAAATGTTATTAAAATGAGTAGATGTCACACCCCAAACTCAACAAGAATAAGGGCATGACACGGCCATCCTTTCACAAAAAGATGCAGCCTAAGCATAACCAAAACTCACATGATATCAAAATATATGCAACCACATATATACATGATATAAAGTTTATTTGGTTACAATATCAGAGTTAACTACAATCCACCAAAAAGCTAAGTACATTAAGCTCCACATCCAAGTGTAACTCGTACCAAAAAGTCTCAACTACCAAAATGCCCTCCCCGACACCGGAACTCTCACGCCTACTAGCGCCTCGGTGAAGAACCTGAAAAACAAGTAAAATGAGAGGAATGAGCTACCACGGCTCAGTGAGTAATACATTTCTTCTAAGTAGATCGAGCACCCACTATGTACACAGTTATAAGACCAAACGAAAGCTCAATTAATCCCAACTCCAACATATCACAAACTTCAAAGTCAAAATACGTTATATACCAGTTTAACATAACCTTTTCACAATAGGAAATCTCGTTTTAATTAATAATATCAAAGGAGAAACCAATGGTCAATTCCATTGGTCAATCTCATCGAAAAGCACACGCCAATGGTCCATTCCATTGGCCAATCTCATCGAAAGCACACGCCAATGGTCTATTCCATTGGCCAATCTCATGCTCAGAAATCTAAGTATAATCACGGATAACGCCCCGTGAAAGGCGACCAAGATTCCCCCCTTGGCAAGGTCTCCACCTACTATAAGCCGGTGGCTCGGCCCACAAGGATATCCTAGACTAGTATGCGCATACCCATAACCCCTCATTTGGGTTCACAGAGACACTGAGCATCAAATCCACAATAATATCACCCATCAATCTACAACACTCATTCCAGAAATCATTTCATAAACCATTTCATAAACCAATATAAAACCCTTCATAAGCCACATTCAAATGCAAGAACTCCTCATGAGTCTTTCTCAAAAGGTTTCGCAAACCTATTTGCATTTAGTAAATTAAAACTGAAATCAAAAGATAATCTTTCATTTTAAATACACAAGATGGCAGTAAATGCTCGATCCAGTTTTATGCAATCAAAATGCCATTTCTTATATAGTAACATATCTAATACATATCATTTTCTAAACATGAGTTTACAAATTCAAAGAAGAAATAGTACCACTCACCTTGAAAAGTTGAAAACTAACCTACAGCGGTTTCTCGAGCCGACGCACTCGAATACCTAACAATAAGTAGAAAAACGATATCAAAACCAAGTAAAATGTTACTTCAACTATGACTCGGCTCAACTAGGCTTAAACGCTAATATAACGACTAAAAGATGCTCCCAAAACACTTGTCCAAAGTGATTATCCAAATTCGTCCACGACGCGGAACTTGAGCGCGAAACTTGATTGCGCCATAACTTTTTCCACCAAACTCCGTTCTAAGCGAACTTATAGTCCAGAGAAAGCTTATTCCGAGCACTACAAGAACCCCAACTTGGCAGCCTCAAAATCGAGCCGAAAACCGACGAAAATCGGCCTAAAACCCACTGTTCGCGCACTGTTCACTGCGCGCACTCAACTTCAAAAATTCATATCCGGCAAACCGTAAGTCCAAATCAGGTTCCGTAAAATCCCGTGGCTCCGCAACACCGTAAACTACCAATTCTATAAAAATACACAGCTCAACGACTCAAAAATCAGACTTTGCCGCTCACATTTCCCAAAATTCCGAATTTAAACCCTAAATCGTAAAACTTCTCCGATGAAACAAACGAGGGGCGCGAATACTTACCGAGCGTTGCGATTCGGCTAGGCGAGGTCCGCACGGCGCAAAACCCTCCCTTTCTTCTTTTTCTTCTTCTCTTCCTCTCTTTTCTCTTCTTTTCCTTTTCTGTTTTGCTCAACCAAGGAGCTCTCGGCCTCCTTTTTAATTTGGCCGAGAGTCCACTGTAGCTTTTGTGGACTTGCTGACTTTTTTTTTTTTTTTTCGGACCCATATTTTACATTCTCCCCTCCTTAAAAAAATTTCGCCCTCGAAATTTAGACGTGCCTTAATCATCAAACAAATGAGGGTATTTGCGCCTTGCCTCCTCGTCAAGCTCCCAAGTAGCCTCCCTCTCGGTGTGGTTTTGCCATTGAATCTTTACATAAGGAATAGTGCGTTGTCGTAGCACTTGATCTTTTTTATCAACAATGCGTACTGGTTGCTCGTCATATGATAGGTTTTCCTTTAACCTTAAAGGTGTAAAGTCAAGCACATGTTCAGGATTTGGCACATATCTTCGCAATAAAGACACATGGAACACATCATGCACGCCTGATAACGCCGGTGGTAAAGCCAGTTTATAAGCAACTTCACCAATCTTCTCTAATATTAAGAATGGTCCCACATATCTTGGACTTAACTTACCACGAGTGCCAAATCTCATAACGCCTTTCATTAGAGAAACTTTGAGGAACGCATGATCTCCCACATCGAACTCTACCTTGCGTCTTTTGAGGTCAGCATAGCTTTTCTGACGGCTTTGTGCTGTTCTCAAATGCTCTCGAATCACCCTGACTTTCTCTTCTGACTGTTGAATAAACTCTGGGCCAGTTAATCTTTTCTCACCAACATCATCCCAACATACTGGAGTTCTGCATTTTCGACCGTATAGAGCTTCAAAAGGAGCCATCTTGATACTAGAATGATAACTGTTATTATAAGAAAACTCCGCCAAATGAAGGTGTTCGTCCCACGAACCGCCAAAGTCAATAACACAGGATCTTAGCATGTCCTCTAATGTCTGAATCGTTCTCTCAGACTGTCCATCTGTTTGTGGATGAAAAGCCGTGCTGAAGTTGAGTTTAGTACCCAATGCTCATTGCAAGCTCTTCCAAAAGTTAGACACAAACCTGGGATCCCTGTCAGAAACAATGCTCACTGGAACCCCATGAAGCTTTACTATCTCATTAACATACCGCTTCGCCATATCCTCAAGTGAAAGACCGAATCGATATGACAAAAAGTGAGCAGATTTAGTCAATCGATCGACAATCACCCATATAGCGTTTTTACCACTAGATGTCCTCGGTAGACCGACGATGAAGTCCATGGTAATATGCTCCCACTTCCACTTAGGTATCTCAAGTGGGTGTAGCTGTCCACCTGGTTTCTGATGCTCAATCTTTACTTGCTGGCAAATCAGACACTGGTCAACAAACTTCACGATATCTTTCTTCATATTGATCCACCAAAACTTCTCTTTCATATCCCTGTACATTTTAGTGCTTCCCGGATGAATAGAGAATCTCGTACTATGAGCTTCCTGTAATATCTCCTTTTTCAATTCCGAATCATCAGGAACGCATAACCGACCATGAAACCTCAATGACCCATCTGCATGGATACTGAAGTCCTCTTGTCTCCCAGCTTCTACTCCTTCTCTAATCTTTCCCAACTGAGGATCCCCACTTTGCTTAGCCTTAATTCTGTCAATCAACATTGGTTGTACTTGAAGATTAGCTAATCGAGCACCAAGCTTATGTACCAATACCTCCAAGTCCAACTTCCTCATATCCTCAAGAATAGGCTCTTGAGAAGTGAGCAACGCTGCCATGTTTCCATAAAATTTACGACTTAGGGCATCGGCTACTACATTTGCTTTACCTGGATGGTAATTGATAGACATGTCGTAATCCTTCAAGAGTTCTAGCCATCTCCTCTGTCTCATATTCAATTCTTTCTGAGTAAAGATATACTTCAAACTCTTATGATCAGTAAAGACTTCACATTTCTCACCATACAAGTAGTGCCGCCATATCTTCAAGGCAAACACAATCGCTGCTAGTTCCAAATCATGAGTGGGATAATTTCTCTCATGTACTTTCAACTGTCTAGAGGCATAGGCTACAACTTTACCATTCTACATAAGAACACAACCTAAACCTTCCTTAGATGCATCACAGTAGATTGTGAAGCCACCAGTACCTGAAGGTAAGGTCAATATAGGAGCCGACACTAACCGTCTCTTCAACTCTTGGAAACTATGCTCACATTGATCGGACCAAACAAATTTAACTCTCTTCTGAGTTAGGCGAGTAAGTGGACCGGCAAGTTTAGAAAATCCCTCCACAAACCGCCTATAGTATCTAGCTAGACCAAGAAAACTTCTCACTTCAGTGACATTGGTAGGGTGACTCCATTGGACAACTGCTTCAACTTTCTTTGGGTCGACTGAAATGCCATCCTTCAAGATTATATGGCCTAAGAATTCTATATGATCAAGCCAAAAATCGCACTTACTGAATTTAGCAAACAACTTCTTCTCATGCAAAGTTTGCAAGACAAACCTCAAGTGTTGTTTATGTTCCTCTAAACTCTTTGAATACACCAAAATATCATCAATGAACACCACGATAAACTTATCAAGATACTGCCTGAACACCCTATTCATCAAATCCATGAAAGCAGCAGGTGCATTTGTTAATCCAAAAGGCATGACAAGAAATTCATAATGGCCATACCTCGTCCTGAAAGCAGTTTTTGGTACATCATCTGCCTTTATCTTCAACTGATGATACCCAGAACGAAGGTCAATCTTAGAAAATACCTGAGCTCCTTGAAGTTGATCAAACAAATCGTCAATCCGGGGCAAAGGGTATTTATTTTTTATCGTCGCCTTGTTAAGTTCTCGATAATCGATGCAAAGTCGCATACTACCATCCTTCTTTTTCACAAAAAGAACAGGAGCTCCCCAAGGCGAAATGCTGGGTCTAATAAAACCCTTATCCAACAACTCCTGCAGCTGTGCTTTCAATTTCTTCAATTCAGACGGTGCCATCCGATATGGCGCCTTAGAAATAGGCGCAGTACCAGGCATCAAATCAATACAGAACTCAATCTCTCTATCAGGAGGCAAGCCAGGCAATTCTTCAGGAAACACATCTGGAAATTCTCTGACAATAGGAATATTTTCAAGCTTTACAACATCTTTACTTGTGTCTTTTACACAAGCCACATAACCACAATAACCCTTCCTCAAAAGCTTCCTCGCTTGTAAAGCTGATATCAATCTTGGAAAAGTATCTTTACAACTTCCCGAAAAAGAGAATTCGGGTTGATTTGGAAGTCGAAAGACAACCTTCTTAGAATAGCAATCAACAGTTGCATGATATGTGGATAACCAATCCATTCCCAAAATAACATCGAAATCCCGTATATCTAACTCCACCAAATCTACAGGTAATGCTACATCATTAATCCAGAGCAAACATCTCTTGAACACACGGTTAGCAATCAGGAAATTTCCAGTAGGAGTATCAACATGCATCTCATACTCAAGAGGCTTAGGCAACACATCAAGTTTCCTTGCGAAGTCAATGGCAATAAAGGAATGCGTAGCACCCGGATCAAACAGCGCATACGCATATTGAGAGGCAATATGAATATTACCTGCAACAACTGCGTTGGATGCCGCCGCATCCTCCTTTGTTATCGCAAAAACTTTTCCAGTCGTCTTTTGCCTTTCTTGATTTCCTTGGGGCCTACCAGCTGAAGATGTAGTTTTCCTCATAGAACAAGAAGATGCTAAGTGCCCAGGCTGCCCACAAACAAAACACACTCTACTATCCCCAGGGGTATCCTTCTGTGTAGGACAATCACGCGCCATATGTCCTATTTTCCCACAAAGAAAGCAAGCTCCTGTCTTGCGGTAACAAAGACCGCTATGACGCTTACCACAAGTAGCACAAGGACCCGGATTACTCTGAATCTTGGGCCTTCCTGGCTGAATGAAATCCCTCCGCTTTTTGCTACTACTGGTCCGACTATCATGATAATCGGTGGGCTTGAACCTCTTGTACTGAGGTGCACCTTGTGCGTTACTCTCTAACATGTCTTGCTCCACCCTAATCGCTCGATCCAAGACATCTTTGTACGTAGTCAGTACAAAAGGCGTGAGAATACTGCGAATATCAGGTCGAAGTCCTCGCTGAAAGTATTCTGCCCTCCGCTTTTCACTAGCCACGAAGCCTTCCTCAAATCTACTGAGCTGATTAAAGCGGGCTGCATACTCCATAACTGACGAGCTACCCTGAGATACATTTGCAAAGTCACTCCTCATCTTCGCTTGGAATGACTTGGGGAAGAATTGGGCATTGAATGCTTCAGTGAAGTCCTTCCAGGAAATGATTACATCAGTACCTCCAAGGGCGGGTCTAGTCCCTTGCCACCAACATATAGCTTCACCTTCCAAATAACGAGTGGCGAAGTTGACCTTATGATTGTCACGAACATTTTCCGCTCTAAAGATTTCCTCTATGCTTCTAATCCAACCATCGGCCTTAATAGGATCAAACTTCCCATCAAACTTAGGTGGATCCGCCTTTCTGAATTGTGCGAAGGTGCATGAGTCAGTGGTGCCACCTTCACTTAATCCTTTTGCCTGACGATACCAATGAATCATTGCTTGAGTAAAATCAGCCGGGGGATTAGGCTCTTGGGGTTCTTCTCTAGCTTCTGGTGAGTCGGAACTCACTTCATATTGGTCCTCCAGTCTCCTTTTTAAAGTCACACCTTGAGAACGTTGAGGCATATCTTTAGTGTCGGAAGTAATGACTCGCTTGCCTTTATTACTCTAAAGAAGCGAAGCAAGTGGCTCCGAGTCAGAACTCATGATCGCCTGAATCCAAGAATGAAATACTACTTAGTATATAAAAGACTAGCGCAAAAAAAATCTATCACACAATCTCACAACGTCCCATATCTATACTCCAAAAATCAAAACCTATGCTCTGATACCAATAAATGTCACACCCAAACTCAACAAGAATAAGGGCATGACACGGCCATCCTTTCACAAAAGGACGCAGCCTAAACATAACCAAAACTCACATGATATCAAAATATATGCAACCACATATATACATGATATAAAGTTTATTTGGTTACAATATCAGAGTTAACTACAATCCACCAAAAAGCTAAGTACATTAAGCTCCACATCCAAGTGTAACTCGTACCAAAAAGTCTCAACTACCAAAATGCCCTCCCCGACACCGGAACTCTCACGCCTACTAGCGCCTCGGTGAAGAACCTGAAAAACAAGTAAAATGAGAGGAATGAGCTACCACGGCTCAGTGAGTAATACATTTCTTCTAAGTAGATCGAGCACCCACTATGTACACAGTTATAAGACCAAACGAAAGCTCAATTAATCCCAACTCCAACATATCACAAACTTCAAAGTCAAAATACGTTATATAACAGTTTAACATAACCTTTTCACAATAGGAAATCTCGTTTTAATTAATAATATCAAAGAAGAAATCAATGGTCAATTCCATTGGTCAATGTCATCGAAAAGCACACGCCAATGGTCCATTCCATTGGCCAATCTCATCGAAAGCACACGCCAATGGTCTATTCCATTGGCCAATCTCATGCTCAGAAATCTAAGTATAATCACGGATAACGCCCCGTGAAAGGCGATCAAGATTCCCCCTTTGGCAAGGTCTCCACCTACTATAAGCCGGTGGCTCGGCCCACAAGGATATCCTAGACTAGTATGCGCATACCCATAACCCCTCATTTGGGTTCACAGAGACACTGAGCATCAAATCCACAATAATATCACCCATCAATCTACAACACTCATTCCAGAAATCATTTCATAAACCATTTCATAAACCAATATAAAACCCTTCATAAGCCACATTCAAATGCAAGAACTCCTCATGAGTCTTTCTCAAAAGGTTTCGCAAACCTATTTGCATTTAGTAAATTAAAACTGAAATCAAAAGATAATCTTTCATTTTAAATACACAAGATGGCAGTAAATGCTCGATCCAGTTTTATGCAATCAAAATGCCATTTCTTATATAGTAACATATCTAATACATATCATTTTCTAAACATGAGTTTACAAATTCAAAGAAGAAATAGTACTACTCACCTTGAAAAGCTGAAAACTAACCTACGGCGGTTTCTCGAGCCGACGCACTCGAATACCTAACAATAAGTAGAAAAACGATATCAAAACCAAGTAAAATGTTACTTCAACTATGACTCGACTCAACTAGGCTTAAACGCTAATATAACGACTAAAAGATGCTCCCAAAACACTTGTCCAAAGTGATTATCCAAATTCGTCCACGACGCGGAACTTGAGCGCGAAACTTGATTGCGCCATAACTTTTTCCACCAAACTCCGTTCTAAGCGAACTTATAGTCCAGAGAAAGCTTATTCCGAGCACTACAAGAACCCCAACTTGGCAGCCTCAAAATCGAGCCGAAAACCGACGAAAATCGGCCTAAAAACCACTGTTCGCGCACTGTTCACTGCGCGCACTCAACTTCAAAAATTCATATCCGGCAAACCGTAAGTCCAAATCAGGTTCCGTAAAATCCCATGGCTCCGCAACACCGTAAACTACCAATTCTATAAAAATACACAGCTCAACGACTCAAAAATAAGACTTTGCCGCTCACATTTCCCAAAATTCCGAATTTAAACCCTAAATCGGAAAACTTCTCCGATGAAACAAACGAGGGGCGCGAATACTTACCGAGCGTTGCGATACGAAGTCGAATTGGCTAGGCGAGGTCCGCACGGCGCAAAACCCTCCCTTTCTTCTTTTTCTTCTTCTCTTCCTCTCTTTTCTCTTCTTTTCCGTTTCTGTTTTGCTCAACCAAGGAGCTCTCGGCCTCCTTTTTAATTTGGCCGAGAGTCCACTGTAGCTTTTGTGGACTTGTTGACTTTTTTTTTTTTTTTTTTCGGACCCATATTTTACAGTAGACGCGAATCTTATTTCTCCATCTTCCACTTTTCTTTCTCGATTTCTTTCGCAAATCACACATATTCCCTCTCTCTCTCACACACATAAACACGAGTCTAATTCGTCACGCCGAAGATGAATTTTCTCAGCAGCATATCCAAGGGACTCCTCCTGCCTCAATAATTACCCACCCTTGAGGAGAGGCGAGCAAACACTATCGTGACCCGACGTGATTAGTCAAGCTTGAGTGTTCTAAATAAAAAAAAATCTTGCCCGATTAAAATTATCAACTTTACTCTCCCAAATTTTTCCTCAGTCCGCAAATTTTTGACGTAGTGTCAATGTAAATATTGCATATCGGAAAGATTTCACTTTTCATTTCATTACTTACATTATTCCTCAAACCATAAAAAAGATTGACTCAGCAGTGCCTTTGTTCATACCACTAGATCAAATCACTCACAAATCACATAGGTTGCATACTTGATCCCATCTGAAACACCAGTTTGCATATGAATTTTGAGTTGTGAATTGATTCTATCATCGCATTATTCGTAAGACTAGTCCATCTCGATTTTTTCCAATCTCTCAAAATGGAATTATGAAGATTTTGAAAGTTCGATGTATGAGTAGCCTTGGATAACAAATCTTAATCATCATTACTTCTCGGGCGTGGCTTAAACCTTTTCCAATGGTGCAGCAACAAAATGATCACCCCACTTCGAACTTGCTTTTTTTTTTTTCTTCTTTACAACTTGCTTTGGAGCTTTTATCTGCTGAGGCATGCATTCGTAGGTAGCTTCAAGTTAGAGATTATATACTTTTTTTTTTGGTAAGGAAGAGATTATATACTTTTTTTTTTGGTAAGGTAAGTATTATATTAACTTTTCAACAAGCAATTTACAAGAGAAAGTTGCCGTACACAAAAACCTCGTACCTGAGGCAACACAAAAGTGTTACGATGGGTGCAAAGGTATAACGGCTAAAGGAAGAGATTATGTACTTTTTTTTTTGATAATCCAGGGAACCCCTGCACGGCCGACAGCCGGGGAGTAAACCCTGGGGGCGACACGTGCTAGCTACTACACACGTGTCACCGGTTAAGTCACTCTGGGGCGCTCGGGATTCGAATACTCAACCTTTTGCAAGAGGGAGAATGCGCGCTCCAGCAGCGCCACCCAGGCGGGTGGTAAGAGATTATATACTTTTTTTTTTTGATAACCCAGGGAACCCTGGCACGGCCGACAGCCGGGGAGTAAACCCTGGGGGCGACACGTGCTAGCCACCACACACGTGCCACCGGTTAAGTCACCCTGCGGCGCCCGGGATTCGAACACTCAACCTTTTGCGAGAGGAAGAGTGCGCGCTCCAGCAGCGCCACTTAGGCGGGTGGTGTAAGAGATTATATACTTGATACATCATAATCTCAAAAACTTTTCTTTTATAATTTTTGAAGCATGGTGCAAATAGAGGAATGATCCTTGTTGCAACTGATACATCTTCCAAAAAAAAAAAAAGAGAATCTTGTACTATCAGATGATCGTAATATCATGTTCTAATTAATCCATTCTTTCCGTGATTAGGCGATTGATTCCGATTATGAAGACGGTACTTGCAGTCAGCCTAGCCCTCGTGCTGGGCTCGGCGAATTTTGTTGATGCTAGGACTGCTGCTCTTGCTGGTCATAGAAGCGAGAGCGACCAGACTGGTTCTGTGGGGATCCAGTCGCTTGCTTCTGGTGGCAGCACCAAGAACCAAGGTTTCGGTACCAATTCAAGCGCTCCTACCGACGCCTCAACTGAGAATTCTCATTACACGCTCATAACAGTGTCTGCCAACAACAAGCTCGGAGGCTGCAAAAACTGCTTGGCTCGACAAGGTGAGGGTCGACCGATCATATCTAAATTACTAGGTAGCAATGACCAATAAATTGCTAACTCTCCATGTTTTCAGCATAGAGCTTATGCTTGGAAAATGCTAAGTTCTGAACAGAGGGTCGAAAGATCAGCTTGAGCTTGTACATGTAAGCGTGGCGTTGGTCCTATTGTATGTTATATGCAAGCATCATACGTACAGATTATGAACACTACAAAAAAATCGGATTTTTGCCACGAAAATTTGCGACGAAAAAATTTTCGTCGCAAATTTGCGACAAATTTTCCAACGAAAAGGAAAATTCGTTGGAAATTTCCAACGAAAAATTTTTCGTCGCAAAATTCGTTGGAAATTTCCACGAAAAATTTTTCGTCGCAAAATTCGTTGAAAATTTCCAACGAACAATTTTTCGTTGGAAAATTCGTTGAAAATTTGCGACGAATTTTTTTCGTTAGAAATTTCCAACGAATTCCAAAAAAACCGGTACTATTCGGCATTTTTATATTCGTTGGAAAATTCGTTGGAAATTTCCAACGAAATTTCCAACGAATTTCAATTTCCCGCTTAATTATTTAAGTATTACAATTTTCGTTGGAAAATTCGTTGGAAATTGGAAATTTCCAACGAATTTCAATTTCCCGCTTAATTATTTCAGTGTTACAATTTTCGTTGGAAAATTCGTTGGAAATTTCCAACGAATTTTCCAACGAATTACAAAAAATCGGTACTATTCGGCATTTTTTATATTCGTTGGAAAATTCATTGGAAATTTCCAACTAATTTTCCAACGAATTTCAATTAACCGCTTAATTATTTCAGTGTTACAATTTTCGTTGGAAAATTCGTTGGTAATTTCCAACAAATTTTCCAACGAATTCCAAAAAAATCGGTACTATTCGGCATTTTTTATATTCGTTGGAAAATTCGTTGGAAATTTTCAACGAATTTTCCAACGAATTTCAATTTCCCGCTTAATTATTTCAGTGTTACGATTTTCGTTGGAAAAGTCGTTGGAAATTTTCAACGAATTTTCCAACGAATTCCAAAAAAATCGGTACTATTCGGCATTTTTTATATTCGTTGGAAAATTCGTTGGAAATTTCCAACTAATTTTCCAACGAATTTCAATTAACCACTTAATTATTTCAGTGTTACAATTTTCGTTGGAAAATTCGTTGGAAATTTCTAACGAATTACAAAAAATCGGTACTATTCGGCATTTTTTATATTCGTTGGAAAATTCATTGGAAATTTCCAACTAATTTTCCAACGAATTTTTTTTCGTTGGAAATTTCCAACGAATTTTCCAACGAATTCCAAAAAAATCGGTACTATTCGGCAGTTTTTATATTCGTTGGAAAATTCGTTGGAAATTTCCAACGAATTTCAATTTCCCGCTTAATTATTTCAGTGTTACGATTTTTGTTGGAAAATTCATTGGAAATTTCCAACGAATTTTTTTTCGTTGGAAATTTCCAACGAATTTCATTTTCCCGCTTAATTATTTCTGTGTTACAATTTTCGTTGGAAAATTCGTTGGAAATTTCCAACGAATTCCAAAAAAATGGTACTATTCGGCATTTTTTTATATTCGTTGGAAAATTCGTTGGAAATTTCCAACGAATTTCAATTTCCCGCTTAATTATTTCTGTGTTACAATTCTCTAGGATTTCTCCCGCCTCTGACTTTGGCTCTGGCTGAAACTGTGGGCGCCATATAACTGGGAGCTGAAAATGGAGGGCAGCTAGTGAGGCTGTCATCATCCTTCAACGGTAGATCGAATGGAGATTCGGCTCCACTTGAAATCTCATCATCCCTCGCCGCGGCCTCCTCCCCCGCCGCCTGAGCGAGGAAAGCCAAGTTACCTATGGGGAAACAAGGTGGCGGCGACCCCGTTCTGGAGCCGGATCTCGGAGCTCTCGGCGGCGGCCACGGAGGGGAGGTTGACATGGGCGGTGAGGAGGAGGTTCCAGTGGATGAGGAAGCCAGTGTCGGAGCCGGAGACGGCGGCCATGGCGGGCGACTTGCCGGAGAAGATGGCGGCCTTGGTCTTCTCGGACTTGCCGACGCCGCTGTAGAAGCAGAGGGACTCAGCGAGGAACCCCATCGCCTGCGGCGGCGGGTCGTCTTCCGCCTTAGGGTTTTCGCCGGGGGGAATACGCCGCGTCAGGGCATCGTGGGGCTCAGATCTGAGGGGGAATGTCGAGGCGCCGCCGACGAATCCCCGTCTTCTTCTTCTTCTCCTCCTTCGCCGGCAACACCATTAACTCCTCCTCCTCGAGGAGGGAGAGAGTCTAGAGAGAGAGGGGTTAGGTTGTCCGTGAAACGAGCAAAGGAAGAAGACGGGATCGCCGGCGAGCCTCGCCCGCGACGAGGCTGGGCCTCGCCGGCGACGAACGCGAGCTCGCCCAGATCTGGGTGAGCTCGGCCCTCGCTGGCGATGAGGCTGGCCCTCGCCGGCGGCGATGGCGATAAAAAAAAAATTTCCAACGAAAAAAAATTTCCACGATTTTCCGAAAAAAAAATTGTAATTTTTCCAACGAAAAATTGTTCGTTGGAAAAAAAATTTCCACGATTTTTCGAACAAAAAAAAATTTGTAATTTTTCCAACGAAAAATTTTTCGTTGGAAAAAAAATTTCCACGATTTTTCGACCAAAAAAAAATTGTAATTTTTCCAACGAAAAATTTTTCGTTGGAAAAAAAATTTCCACGATTTTTTGACCCAAAAAAATTTGTAATTTTTCCAACGAAAACTTTTTCGTTGGAAAAAAAATTTCCACGATTTTTCGACCAAAATTTTTTTTTGTAATTTTTCCAACGAATTTAGCCACGAGTTTTCCAACGAAATAAAATTCGTCGCAAATTTCCAACGAAAATTGAAATTTTTTGTTGGAAAAATTTCCGACGACCTATTACCAACGAATTTTTTTTCGTTGGAAAATTCGTTGGAAATTCGTTTTCCAATGAATTTTTCCAAATTTTTCGTTGGAAATTTCATCCGAAAAAACATGTTTTTTTGTAGTGGAATATCATCGATGTGACCTGGTCTTTGCTTGGTTTTTTTATGGTCATGAAATCATGTCTATTTGCACCGAACTTCGATCTTAGGTAACACAACAATTGCAACACTAGATAAAACAATTCGTTGCTTAAGGGCTAACTCAGTTACAACATGTTACCCAAGAGGAAACCTAAGGCAACTGAGAGCGCAAATGTTGTGACATTCCGAAATTTCCGCCAATTGGAAATTATGAAATAACTGAGATTTATGAAATGTGTTCGTAGTAAATTCTCGCCCGGAACTGATCATTCCTGGGAATGCTAACCATTAGGGATAGGCTAATAGGGGAATTAAATTCGCGCGACTAAAGAAAATTCGACCGTGAATGGATTTCGACCGTTAAATCGCGAAAGTGATATTTTGAGCCACTGTTGGCCGATCCAAGGATAGTTAGGGGTCAGTTCGCCACTGTCCTAGTAGTGGATCGCGGGTGATTCCGTTGGACCACAAAACGACTTGACGAATGATTTCGAAATTATACCGAACGATCGTACCCCTCGGATCAAGTGATTGATCTTCGCGATTTTAATGACAACCGAGGTCGTCACGTACCGAACGGACTTGCACGTTACTCGATTCGGTATCAGTCATGAGTCGATTCTACGAATTTCTCCAGTAAGCCGCCCATTAGCTCGAGAAACGCTCGAGTTGTATTTAATAGAATTTAATTATGAAATTTTTGCTCAAATTGGACACCGGAAAATTAGGAAGTCACACCGAAATGTTAAGACGACGTTGCACGTTGTCACGCCCCGAACCCCAGCGGGCACGCGACACCCCTTACCTGGTCGATGAGTACGACATCCCAGGAATATCGCCGACCTCAATAAACGTCAGAGATTTACAATCACAGCGGATTACAATTAATCTCGGACAATATAAAAACTGGGGAAGCATTAAGGGAGAATATACATATCCATATCTCATTTCCAGACTTATACCAAAATATTTACAATTACAAAGTCACCCCAACGCTTACAAGCCACCATAAATACAAGTGCACGCCACACTACTACGGTCAGTAACAAAAGGGCCTATGACCTGCTTAACTTTCCATCCAAAAATGGTACTCGCAAAAACCCATTCCCTATCCGAATATTACTCCCTACGCCCCTTACTAGGCGTCCATTCTGAATCTGATTCTCCGCCCTCTGAGTCGGAATCCCCTTGTGTCGATCCATCCACTGAGGACTCTGAATCTGCCCCTATCTCGATCGGATGATTAATGTCACCCGACTCTGACGGAACCCCATTCTGATATACCTCAGCTAACACATCCGCGAAACGAATTTCCGGTACGTAGTTGGGATCCGCATACTGCGCGAATGGAAGTATGTACTCCGGTTCTCCTACAGGCTCCTCAGACTCACCTGGTTCGTCCTCTGGTTCCACCTCGGGTTCGTGCTCGACCTCCTGTGGTTCCTCCTCGAGTGGTTCTTCCTCGGGTAGTTCTTCTTCGGGTATCGGCTCTAAGTCTACATCCATCGGTTACTCTAGAACCTCTAGCTCGGTGTGCGCAGGGACTCCAAAACGTTCTGGTGGCGGCGGCGGATTATTCATCGCTCAGGCGGGGGATCTGGAATGGTTTGGTTTATACAACCATGAGACACTTCTCAATAAGTTGTAACCTAAACCCTACCTAGGCTATCACGTTATTCCAGACATAGATAAATACACGACCAATCAAACCACCACAGAACATACGAATACACATACCTGGACTCTCGACACACGCAGCCTGCACAATAGTTCACTGATAAAAATTTATTTTGAAAACACATGACACAACATACGAACTTTTCATAAATCACTCACCCAACGAACATGCCACATTTCCAATCTGCTCAACATATGCACATTCCACCTCCACTTCCTCATTCTTTCCATTCTCAATTCCTCTTTCACTCGCCAGTGACCCGCGTTGAAGTACACGCCTCAGGTACACTGCGATCATTCATTTTCCTTTTTCACTCGCCAGTGACTCGCGTTGAAGTACACGCCTCAGGTACACTGCGACCAACACTCAGCCCGCACCAAATGCGATAGGCCTACATGATCGGAACCCGAGCTTATAATGCCTCGGTCCAATCCCGATCTCACCCGAGCTGATTGTGCCTTGGATCGAACTCAATCATGCTCTTTCGAGCCTCAGCCTGTGCCAAATGCAACAGACCTACGTGATCGCTGCCCGAGTTTATGATACTCGGCCCGATCCCACCTCACTTTCTCATGCCATTGTCTCAAATTCCGTGCACACTTGCACCCCACACTTCACCACATCACCATTTTCACACAAAAGCACATTTTCGCATAAAAAAGCATTTTTCTTTGTTCAAATATTTTCAAATCATTTTCAGCCCTTCACGGGATTTTCATAAAATTTCAAGACGGACCTAACGGTACCAATCACGCGTCAAACGACTCACCACAGCACAGTGCACAGTACCCTCACAGCTCGTGAACAGTAATTTCTACACTCAAACCACAAAATCACACTTCCGACTCTTCACGACACTTACATAAAACTCCGAGCCGGAGTCAACAGTACCATTCTCGTACCCAATAGCACGCCACAGCATACAAAACCCCAATTCACAGCATTGATAGGCCCCTAATTTTCCACCAAAATTCTCGGAATTCAAATTTAGGGCCCGTAATTCAACTTAACTCGCAAAATCGCAACAACCCACGTCTATCTAAACCCGAAACAACCCGATCTACTAGGCGAGAGTTTAGATCACAACTTACCTAGTTATAGACTCTCTCGGCTAGGACAAAAGCGGCGGTAAAGCTTGAAATCCAACGAAGGCTTGCGGCGGTGGCGACAATCGGCGACGATCGGCGAGCGGCGGGTGTCCACGGCGGCGATGAGGGCTCACGGCCAGAGATGGAAAGAGAGAGAGACAGAGTCACGGTTGGATGGGGATGAGGCGGTGAGGACGGCGGCTTGGGCACGGCGGCGGTCCGGCGGACGTACGGACGGCGGCTTGGGGCGCGGCGGTGAACGGCGGAGGGAGAGGTGGCCGGTTGAGGAGCTCACGGTGGGGGGGTTTTCACGAAGGGGGGAGAGAGGAATGAGAGAGAGAAATGGGTTTTGGACCAAATAGTATCCAATTTTGACCATAGGCGGAAATGACCAAAACACCCTTCTCTCACACTTTTAATCTGACGGTCCCGATTCGATCTTATCTTGATCCGATGGCCGAGATCGATTCTTGCACAAAAATATCTAAGGGTATACTTGTAATTTCCAAAATATCCAATGGTAAAATTGTCCAATCAAAATTTGAGGGCAAAAATACCAAAATGCCCTTTACCCTTAAAACATACCCTTTAATAAATCCTAGGGGTATTTTGGTCACTTTCTCCGTTTCTTGTCCAAATCAAATTTTTCCGGAGAAATTGAGCGCACCAAAAATTCACACGTGTCACGTGCAACGTCGTCCTAGCGTTCTGGCGCGACTTCCTAATTTTCCGGTGTCCAATTTGGGCAAAAATTCAATAATTAAATTCTATTAAACGTAACTCGAGCGTTTCTCGAGCTAACGGGCGGCTTGCTGGGGAAATTCGCGAAATCGACTCATGACTGATACTGAATCGAGTCACGTGCAAGTTCGTTCGGTACGTGACAACCTCGGTTGTAATTAAAATCGCGAAGATCAATAACTTGATCCGAGGGGTACGATCGTTCGGTATAATTTCGGAATCATTCGTCAAGTCATTTCGTGGTCCAACGGAATCACCCACGATCCACTACTAGGACAGCGGTGAACTGACCCCTAACAATCCTTGGATCGGCCAACAGTGGTTCAAAATATCACTTCCGCGATTTAATGGTCGAAATCCATTCACGATCGAATTTCCTTTAGTCGCGCGAATTTAATTTCCCTATTAGCCTTTCCCTAATGGTTAGCATTCCCAAGAATGATCAGTTCCGGGCGAGAATTTACTGCGAGCACATCTCATAAAACTCAATCATTCCATAAATTCCAATTGGTGGAAATTTCGGAATGTCACACACGTGACACGTGTCAATTTTTGGTGCGCTTAATTCCTTAGGAAAAAATTTGATTTCGACGAGTAATGGAGAAAGTGACGATTTTGCCCTTAAGGATTTATAAAGGATTAGTTTTAGGGGCAAGGGGCATTTTGGTCATTTGTGCCTTAGATATTTTTGGTCAAAGGCACTATTGAAGTCTAGACCTCTTTCTCTCTCTCCTCTCTCCCTCTCCTTCGTGAAATCCCCTCCCCCTTGCCGTGAACCCCTCCCCCTCCACCGATCACTCTCTCTCTCCATTCACCGTTGCCGCCACGCCATCACCGTCGCTGGTCACGTCCGCCGGATCGCCACCGTCGTGCCTCACACCACCCCTCATCCCGTCGTTTTTTTTTTCTTTCTCTCACCCTCTCGGTCTCCCCTTTGGCCGTGAGCCCCACCGGTCACCGCCCAAGCCGCGCTATCGCCACCCAAGCTAATCGCCGCCACCCGAGAGCCGTACACCGTCGCCGCCGTTCCCGATTAAGTACTGCCGCTTTCCGTTCTAGCCGTTTAAGTCTAGAACTCTGTAAGTCGCGCTCTAAACCTAATTTAGGATTTCGGGTATCGATAGGCGATTTTGGGTGAAACCGGGAATAGATTAGGTGCGGAATGACATGATTTAGAAGTGGGATTAGGTGGCGGGCCTTAAAATTGAAACCAGAAAATTTTTATTGGAAAATTCAGAATAATAGTGGGCTGCGAATTACGGTTCATGAGCTGTGATTTACTGTTCACGAGGCTGTGATGATTTGTTCGGGACGCAAGTTGGATTTTTAGAACCGGTATTTTATGGCGAGAAAGTTTCGTGAAGGATCGGAATTAATCTGACGCCGTTTGGTGGGAGAAAAAATGAGAATTTACGTGTTGGATGTATATTTAAATTATAAATAAATTGTGGTAATTAAATTGAGTATGTTGTTGTGCAATTGGGTGACTGTATATGCTTGTTGGGTGCACACGTGAGTTAGATTAAATTAATCATTGGTATTGCCATGTCTTATGCTGAATGTGCATGAGCTACGTGTAAAATAATGCGTGTGCGGGCCATGTGTGAAGGGCCAGTTGCGTGTGGTAAATGCATATGGAGCGTGGGCATGAGTGAGAAGGAAATTGTAGTGTGGCAAGTGATGGTGGGAAAGTGTGTGAAAGTGCGAGTTTGGGATCGGGCCGAGTATCATAAACTCGGGCCGCGATCACGTAGGTCTGTTGCATTTGGCACAGGCTGAGGCTTGAAAAAGCAAGAATGAGAATCGGTCCGAGGCATGATCAGTCGGGTGAGACCAGGATTGGACCGAGGCATCATAAGCTCGGGTTCCAATCATGTAGGCCTGTCACATTTGGCGCGGGCTGAGTTGGGATCGGGCTTGGGGCGTGTGATGCTCAGGTCGCGATTGGGGCCTGAGGCGTGAACGGGTACGCGGGCCGGATGTGGTGAATGATCGCAGTGTGCCTGAGGCGTGTACTTCAACGCAGGTCACTGGCGAGGAATGAGAAAGAGGAAATGAGAATGGAAGGAGAAGTGGGATGAGAATTGGTACATGCGTGTGTTGCATACGACGTGATTGTGATTGAGTACGGGTGTACGCATGTTTGAGTCTGACTATATTATTTGAGGTGCTTGCGATGTGAAGACTTGATGTGTACGAATGCACGTGTGTCTGTGTGATTGTTTGGAGGTACGTGATAGCCTAGATTAGGTTTAGGGGTAAACTTACTGAGAAGTGTTCTCACGGTTGTTTTTTTTTTTTTTTTTGGTAAGGTAAGGTAGTGTTCTCACGGTTGTTTCAACCAACAATTTTCAGAATCTTGACCTGAGCGATGAACCCTCCACCACCGCCACTAGTACGTTTTGGAGTATCAGTGCATACGGAATATGAGGTAGCTGAGTTTCCGATGGGTGACGGGATGACCTGGATAAGACACACGACGATCGTGTTTGTAGAAGTGGGAAAGCTTGCCTTGGATGAGAACCATTTTTGAGGTTGAACGTCAGGTCATCGACTCATTTTTTATTTTGGTAGTTTCAGTAAAGTGTGCACTGGTAGACGGAGGTTTGTTTTATTGTATATATGGTGGAACAAGTTGAACAAGAAATGGAAATGTATATTCTCTCAATTCTCCCCAGTTTAATTTGTCATGGTGTTTATGGTTTCCGTTTGAGTGATTAAATCTCTGATATTTAGTTGAGGTCGGCGATAACCTGGGACGTCGCAACCGTTCGACCTGAGCGGAATGTCGCGGGCTCGACGGGGGTTTTGGGGCGTGACAAATGTTGCGCTAGACTTGATCATTAGGAAGCATAACCAGAAGCATAGCCTTAAGCATGGCAGCTTTTTCGGTGGTTTAGCTTTTTATTTCAAGGGTAGACCCAAGATCCACTACAGGTCCTTTTACAACTCCAGAGCAATAACAACAAACTAAACAGACCAGATGCTGGTAACCATTCACCTACAATACATTCAAAATGACAGTAACTATTCACAATCAGTAATGAAGACATAGTTGAAGTGCCTGTATTGAAACCCGCAGATGATTACGTTGTATAAAGACTTTGCTTATTGGAGAGGCTTGTAGTGAGTAAATTTCGTGTTGATATCACTTATTGGAGTCTTTGCTTCTTAGTTCGAGCCACATTTACGCACTTTACAAAAGTAAAAGAAGGAAATATAATTATACTAGACGCCGCGCTCAGGCAAATTAATGAAGGGTTGGGCATCTGCGATATTTTGAAATTAGATGGCCCGATGAAGGATTGTTGATGTGGTTATGTGGACAATAGAAGCAAGTTCAGAGGGGTCCATTGCACCAAAGCAATGAATTAGAGCTGCCATAGGGTTTTAACACTCTGAATAATTATCCTGCAAACTATTTTTAAGAAGATCAAAAGAATCTCTATTGGACGACTTAGTTTTTCTTAAGGATCGGTCTGATAATTTTCAATACTTGGACTATGTAATATGAAATCACACTCATCATTAGCAATAAGATTTGATATTTTTTTAATAATTGTATGGCTAGACAAGGATCGTCATTCTTGTGGTAGAAAAGATACTGCATTGATCAAATCTACATTTTCTTTTAATAAAAGCCCAATCGGAATGTTTTCCTCGATCTCGTTCATGTGGATTTTGACTCCTCCACTTTGAGAGTTTGAGATAGAATGCTGTCGTGAATCACCAAATGAGGATTTGTTCCACTTGATGTTAGAACACTTAGCCCAAGCACTCTCAATGGCAGATGACCCCTGGCGTGCTGAGGACGACCACTTTAGTTGTGGCCATCTCAGCCACCACTCGCAGAGGACGAACATAATCTTCTGCCCCCACATTCGGGATCCGACAGTAATTTTTGAGTTAGATATTTGCGAGCAGTCACAGTAACTTTTTTCGTGGTTCAACATTGAAGAGATTGCATTGAGTAGGATGGAGATACGATATTTTGCATTTCTTAAAGTGAAAATCTCATTACGGTTGTATATATTTATTGATGATTTGGACTAAGTTATTTACTACGCATGACATGATGCCAAAACGAACTAGATGTACGTATGTATATAAATTACGTTTTGATATGGCG
Source organism: Syzygium jambos (assembly GCA_031216235.1). Taxonomy (NCBI): domain Eukaryota; kingdom Viridiplantae; phylum Streptophyta; class Magnoliopsida; order Myrtales; family Myrtaceae; genus Syzygium; species Syzygium jambos. Next base: position 35,149,074 of record CM062227.1, on the reverse strand, counting down.
CATGTTGTATTTGTTAGGTTCTTTCAGTCTCCCTCGCTTTTCGATAATTTATTCTGTGGTCAATCTTCTCTGTTATGCAAAACCCTAGGACCTGCAATTGCAGTTAGATTACTCCAAGTACTCTCTCAGTGTTTAATCCAATGACACCATGCATATGTTCTCACATTTCTCGTCAGTAGAAAGCTAAGCAGGTCTAGAACTAGCAAGTTTAAGTAGATCCTTTATAAAAATTGAAGTAGGTCAAGACCTACCCAACATTAAGTAGATAGAAAAAATCCATCTCTCTCGCTCTCTCTGGGATGTGTGTGTCGTCATCTCAATGATGCAGCCAGATTTTGAAGTGAGATGTAACAGCCGTGCTGCTCTCGGTGAAGGCCTCTTGACCATCCATATCTCGATGTGAGCTTTGTTGTTTTCCTTGATCTGGCTCTCCTTCTGATTTCTTTCATCCGTGTGTGTTGTCATTGCCGACTCAATAAGAAGCAGATCTGGCCCTCTTGTTGCCATCTCGAGATCTGTTATGGAGAGCTCTGGTTTCGATCAGGGAGAGAGAGAGAGAGAGAGGACCGAAGATGGCTTTGTGGTGTTTGAGGAGTCACTGGCAATAGTGACTGTGGACACGCTGGTTGTTGACGAGAGTACTATTATCACCGGTTACGGTGGTAGCTACCTCAGCTTCGACAAGTGGTGGATGTGGCTAGTCTAAGAGAGGGAGTACTAAACAACAGCTACATGGCTCTTGTATTAATCTGATTAGCTTGATTCGAAGCATTCCATACTAATGTAATGAAGATTTTATCTAAGTTTCACTTCTAACGATTCATTGCGTGCCCAGTAATTATCGCGCTGTGACTAACAATGAAAAGCTGGATTTTACGTTGTTTTATGCTACTCTTCTCATGGAATCTCCCGTTAAAGAATGCATGTAATTATTTACACTTTCACCTCGTGATGATACTAGGACATTCAACCGTTAATGGCCGTTAAATAGAACCTATCTACTTAACAATTATTAATTTTAACCACGGCCCTTGGATCCCAATTTTGTCCGAAGAAATTGGTCCTCCAAGTTAGCATGGTTTAATGTAAGTATCTTCCTGCAATTATTGCATATGGAAAAAGATTTCACCATTCGTCTCATTACACCCATTGCTGAATCCTAGAATGGAGACATATAAACCCCTCACTAATCATAAACTATTTGAATGTCAACACTCGAGCTGCCTTAATTATCCATCTTAATCATGGTTACTTTCTTGGGTGGCTTATCCTCTTCCAATGGTGCAGCAACATTGTGAACCCCCCACTCTAAACTTGCTTTTCTTTCCTTTTTTTTTTTTTCTAGAGTGCTTTTGGAGTGTTTGTTTGATGAAGAACGCATTCTTCTCTAACCCTAGCAACAGAACAATTTTACTTGCCTATAAATTGCACAACAATATGGACCAACAAGTCATCAACACACCAAGTAGAGATTTCTCCGTTGCAGAAACTGGTATGTCCAACAAAACCCTAAATTTCTATATCTTCTTTCAGTACTGCAACTCATCCAGAATCAAGAAGTATGTTTAATCCCTTTCAAGTTGTGTTAATTACTAATTAGTTTTGAATTCTTGGTAAAATATGTGAAAGGAAATTGAGAAATGCTTCTTGTCGAAGTCAATAGGTCTTAAACCAGTGTCCTTATAGCTTTGTTTAAAGAAAAAAGTCGGTTATTTTTTAATGATCGCCTGTGATTGTATAAAGTCCATCTTTTAGAGTCCAGCTACCGAATCCGATCATGAAGGTGATATTTGCGCTCTTCCTTGTGCTGATGCAAATCAAGGCAGCTCTACAAGCCGATGCAGAGCGTCGGCTCAGTGACATGAGCATGGGCCGCAAAGCCAGTGCTGGTGGTAGTGATGCTACCGTTTCCACTGAAGCTGCCGCTACTACTACTGCTACTTCAAGCAAAACTACCGGATCCCTGAGTACTACAAGTGCTTCTACTCCTGCTGCTGATGCTACAAGCAACACGAACGCTGAAACTGGGCCCCAACAACATGAGAAGAACAACGGTCATGGTTACATCCCAAGCGCTCCGGCCAGCTACACTCCCATGGGTTCTCACCATGTGAAAATAAACGGGCCATGAGGAGGCTGAATTGATCGGCTAGGAGGGGGGATTGGTCGGTGTCAATGTGAATCATAGGTAGTAATGAAATGAATAAGTTCGCAAATTCACGTGTGAAACATAGATCCTATGCATCTGGCACCTTCAGTTCCACCAGAAAGTCGATGAGCCTTTGTGTGTACCCTCTGAACCACAAAAAAGGGAAAAAGAAAACCTTTTGTGTGATCGTATTGTCTATTGTGTGATTTGTAGGTATGCTGCAACATTATATATAATCAGGTAGCTCTTAGGCCCAACTGCTATATACATACACATGTATGTATGTATGTATGTATGTATGTATGTATGTATGTATGTATGTATGTATGTATGTATGATGCATGCATGCATGTATGTATGTATGTATGTATGTGTGTGTACTAAAAATTGACGAACAGCTTGGTTTTGTGTGCTTATAAAAAACTTCTTGACTCCCAAAATTCAAGATTAAATAAAAGGGCCGGGAAAGGATTAGGCGTTAGCAGAGATTATTGTACAAAGATGTGTTGAGCAACATTACATTCTCTCTGAGGGCGAAGGTTTATCAGGTAAAAGCATTTGGCTTCGCTAAAATCTTTTGACGTTGGAATGGATGAGGGACCATGCATGCATCCCTTTTCACCTCTTAAGGATTGGTTGAGTGGTTAAATGCTTAGTTTGGATACGATAGATCTTGTATTCAAATCACAATGAGCTGTACTTGATGCGTGTGAACGGGGTGATTCGCATGGACTCGTGAGAATTAGTCAAGTCGAAAGGTTTAGATATTTCATGTTTTTAGGAAAAAAAAAAGACAGGAAGAAAGGATAAGATAAGAAGAGAGATATAGTGTTTACTTAGGACGATCCTTGGTATTTTGTCGATTAGTTATATCATGTGCGGATGGCAAATGGAGAAGCAAGATAGTTGATGATACCGCAGTGGTAGGAGATTTAAAAGGTTGTAAAAGTGCAACAAAATAAATGTCACCACCCAAGGAATTCACGTTATGATACATGACATATCATAGGGTAAATGCACACCCCCTGAGGAATCCACCTTAGGAATGATAAATGGTATGTAATTCACCACTTAATGAAATCAATAAAAAAAAGATACTAGTTAAGATAAAACTCTAATCCAAGAGTTCAATTATGAAACTTGTCAATAAAAAATCTTTAACCATCAAGAAAATCTTAGAGAAGTTTAATTAGACTCAATTTAGAACAACCTCAAAGCATAGACAAGTTTCGATACACCTTATTTTAAGACAAGACCAGCAATCCTGATCAATAAATAAAGAACATTGACTCTTGACTCAACAGACTCTAGGAACAAGATAAAATGCATAGGAGTAACTCCTAGAAAGACTCAAAGACTCATTCTTGAGTAGACTCAGCATCACTTGGTAAATTAAGCATTACTTCCTCTAGAAGACTTCAAATAGCATCAAACTCGATACATTAGAAACCAGATAGAACTTTCTAACTACATACTCTGAGAGCAGATTGGAGCACGAAAATCTTCATAAAAGTACAGAAGAAAGTGACTCTTAAAATTCCGCCAATAGTGTTGAACTTATCCCCCAAACAATTTACATTAAGTGTTGAGCAGACTTTTTGTCTTGTTTGGAAAATTTTTCATCGGTTGATCCTATCAGAGGATGGGATCCTACGTGGTTTATGTCCGGGTATCGCAATTTAAAGGTTACCAGCTAATGATTGCACATTTTCTAACATACATGACATATATAGTCTCTAAATAGATCAATTACGTTATTGCTAATTTAGACTTCATTCAATCACTTTAAGTCCGTTGGAAACATAGTGAAATTTGGCGTTACGTATCATTTATATCCATTCACTTTTGATATTTGTAATATATCTATTAAACATATATAAAAGAAGGATCCAAGTTTGGCGTCTCCTATAAAACTAAGGTATCTCTCCACACGTAAATAATCTGAAGATGCTATACTGGTTTTGGCGATTGACATCAGTACTAAATACCTAAATCAACATCAATGCAATGCCCCATTTCTTCCACATAATATGGTGATCCTTGTGAGATCTCTCTCTCTCTCTCTCTCTCTCTCTCTCTCTCTCTCTCTCTCTCTCTCTGATTTTGCTAAATGTACCTGATACTGAAGAACAATCTGACTAACTTCATTAAGCTCCTAAACATGGATATAATACAAAGTTATCCTGGCTAGTCTCTACTTATGCTGAATATCCCCTCGTCTAGTATTAAGCAATGATAATAAAAAAAAGTGTCACTTTCAGAGAATAAGTGATCTCTTCATTTTCAGGACTAGTTAACCAGAAACGAACATGGCCTACATTAGAAAGATTTAGATATTAAAATTAAATGAGCTCCAACAAGTAATTAACGTGGTGTGACTGTGAATGCCAAGAAAGGCTAATTTAAAGCTGTTTAAGCTACTGTTTTTCTTTGTAATTGCACATTAACGACGATGCATGTAATTAGCACTTTACCACGTGATGATACTAGGATGTACACCGTCGGTGGCCGTTAAAAGAACCACGCCCTTTGATCCCGACGTTGTCTTCAGTGAAATTGTCCTCCAGGTTCTCATGGTTTCATGCACTGTCATGTGATTATTACAGATAGAACAAGATTTCACCTTTTATCTCATCACTCCCTTGCACTTGGAATTCAACTCGCGAGTTGAATGGGGACATTGTTGCTCAGGAAAATCATAAAGAATTTGAATTCAATTCAAGAGTGCCCTTAATTGTCAACCTTAATCATGATTACTTCTTTGGTGGCTTGACCTCTCTTCCAATGGTGAAGCAACATTGTGAGCCCACCACTCGAAACTTCCCTCTTTTTATCCCCTAAGTTCTTTTGTAGCTTATATCTGATGATGATCGACGTGCTGTCATCTCTAACCCTAGCAACAGAACAATTTCACTCACCTACACATAATGGACCACGCGAAACAGAACACGAGCAGAGATTCCCTCGTTACATGAACTAGTATGTCCAGCAAACCCTAGATTTCAAATATCTTCTTTCAGTATCATGCCTCAGCTAAAATCAAGAAGAACTAGTATATCCTTATTGCTTCCTAAAAGAATCATTCTGTTATTATTTGATAGTCAAGATGTGAATACTAAATCCTTTCAGGGTCGAGCGCCTGGATCTGACCGTGAAGATAATATTTGCGCTCTTCCTCATCTTCATGCTGATCACGGCAGCTCTACCAGCCCACAAGCAGCCCATGAATCTGCAGGGGCGTCGGCTTGGGGACACAAGCATGGGCCTCAAAGCCAGTGCTGGCGGTAGCGATGCTATGGTTTCTTCTACTGCTGTTAATTCAAGCAAGACAGCGGACCGATGGGTTGCTACTAGTAATTTCACTCCTACCACTTCTACCACTACAAACAACGCGGATGCTAAAAACCGGACCGAACGTTAGGACAACAATGGTTATTTCAGTCACAACTACCCAAGCCCTCCGGCCAATGTCAACAACACCATTCGCAGGGGTTCTGATAGTTCTCGCCATTTCTTAGTAGACCGCTAGACCACTCATCTTGGAGGCTGGGATGGTCGATCTTGATGTAAAACATAGGTATAACAAACGAATGAATAAGTTGGGGAACTTCATGTTTGAAGCATAGATTCCATGCATGGCACATGTCGATTTCCACCAGAATGTTGGAACGATTAGCTTTTGTGTTGCCTATACGTGTGTGGTCTCTCTTGTGTACTTGAAGATGCAGAAAAACTGAAGAAAACTTAGCCTAGCTTGGCCATACTTGGTTGTGAAATCATATCTGCTCTAAAACTTCGAGACTAGATAAATGAAAAGTGCAGGGAATGGGTTTGGGTGTTACAGATAGAACTTCACAACTCTCCAAAATGTATGATGCCACCCAACTCGTTTTCGTTTTTGGATGACTATTTACATTGCGGGCCAATTTTGAGAACATAGGCCATACGCTTATCACAAGTTTGTACATAGCAAAGCGCATGCATAAATAGTCCATGGACCTATACAAATTACCGAACATGCAAACTTTTGTCAATTTGAATTATAAATTGTGGGTCTGACAAAAAAAAAGAATTATAAATTGTGGGTCTGACAAAAAAAAAGAATTATAAATTGTGGATCATTCTATCGTCTACAAGCTCTTTATACATACCAAATCGTGAATCTACAACATCAATGCCCCATTTCTCACAAATAATATGGCAATCCTTCATAAGATCTCTCTCTCTACGGATCTCTAGTACTTCTTTTTCTATGCTTGACAGCTTTGGGATAAGTGCAAAAACAGGTGCTAACATTTAAGTCGTTCGTCAATGAGAACAGTAGGTTTTTTTTTGGTGAATTAAGGAATTAACGTTTTAAAAAAGCCTCAATCATGTATTGAACTACCCATCAATGGAATTTAAATATCGAAATCCGACATGGCTACTACGTGCAATAGTTGGTCATTTGCCACATGACATTTTCGGTGCCGATTCCACCTAAAGCGAGCTTGTGACTTGATTGTGGCTTTTTGAAAATCTTAAGCCCTTGACCAAAATAAAACCTTAAGCCCTCAATTCACCAACAGCCAAAACCTTAACTCTTGTTTCTACACTTATTCCAATCTAATACTAATTTGACTAGTAGCTTGTTTACACCATTATAAGGAATTGTATGTGAAACTCCATGTCAACATTCATAGATTGTGATGCACCTAGGGGACCGGCAGACCTGTTATGCGACTAGACGGACCTGCGGGCTTGAAGTCAACGATGTCGGATTAAGCTCAAATTTGGTGGTCTGAAGCGAAACGGCGTGCTGATCAATACTCACAGCCTTTGGCTGTGATTAACGATGGATTTTCGCGATTCGAGATTGTTTAGATGGTTTTTTTAATTATTTTAGTAATTTTCGAATTAAGGGTATTTTTGTATTTTTTGCGTTTTCTTTGTCATTAGGGTTAACACCCTTTATAAACTCTTTTTTAGGGTTTTGAGAGGCAGTAGTTTTGGATGTTTTGAAAACTTATCGATTGTTAATCGATTGAGAGAACAGTTTGTTCCTCATTATTATTTCGATTCTTCTGTTTAGCCTAATTTCTATCGCGCTTCGCCATCAATTGGTATCAGAGCACAGGTTGCTTGAATCAATGGCTGAACAGAATCGCGGTCGTGGACGGCGGGCTCGTGGTGGCCGGGGGCGTGGAGGCGTTCCTGAAGCAGACGACCAACCGCGTCTAAGAGATCTGCGAGACGTAGAAATTGAAGAACAGAGAAGACGAATCCAGGATTTGGAGCGACAACTTGCGGAGGCGAGGTTGGACGTTCAATCCGAAGAAGGAGCGGAATCTGAGGATTCATCCGATGATGAAGAAGAAGACGTAAACCCTTTTGGGGTTCTAAACCAGGGGCGGAATCGAAGAGTACGACCTGGAAATCAGCGTTCTTTTCAAAATTTCGGAATGAAGATCGAGATTCCCGAGTTTAATGGTAAGGCTCATCCTGATGAGTTTATTGATTGGTTGCATACGGTAGAACGGATTTTTGATCTTAAAGATTTAATTGAGGGGCAAAAAGTGAAGTTAGTGGCTATTAGGCTGCGAAAACATGCTTCGATTTGGTGGGAACACGTGAAAAAGCAACGCGCTAGAGAGGGGAAGCCGAAGGTGGATCGCTGGGAGAAGATGAAAAAGTTATTGCAGAAAATTTTTTTGCCTACCCATTATAGGCAAGAGGCGTTTATTGAGTATCATAACGTCAAGCAAGGTGATAAAACAGTTGAAGAATTTACTGAAGAATTTGATCGTTTGCGGATGCGTTGTGATGTGGCGGAGGAAGACGAGCAGACGATTGCACGATATCTGGCAGGGCTGCGATATGAGGTCTCTGATGTTGTCCAATTGCAGCAATATTGGACATATGAGGATGTGTACAGACTAGCGCTAAAGGTGGAGGGGCAGTTTAAAAGAAAGAGTAGTAATTCTAAATGGTCAGGCAGCAATTCCAAGTGGTTAGATAAAGAATCCCAAGAAAAAGTGGGAACATCAGCAGTAAATTCAACACCGGTTACAGTTAAGGATGTGAGTTCTAAACCTGCATCCAACGAGGGGCAGAGTAGTGCTAGAATTAGCAGGGGAGGAACTACAGCCAAGCGGTGTTTCAAGTGTCAGGGATTCGGGCATTTTGCTGCTGATTGTCCGAACCGACAAATTGTGACGCTTGTTGATAATCCGGTCTTTGATGAAGGTCCAGTTTATGATGAATCTGAAGGCGAAGAAGAGGATGCGGATGTGGAACAGGAAGAGATTATCTATGCTGATTCTGGTGAGTCTCTAGTCGTTAGAAGAATATTAAATGTTGCTGTAGCGAATGATGAATCATGGCTTAGACATAATATTTTTCATACTAAGTGCACTAGTAGAGGAAAAGTATGCAGCATGATAATAGATGGTGGTAGTTGTGAGAATGTGGTGTCCACGACTATGGTGGAAAAGTTGGGGTTGAAAACAGAAGATCATCCTCAACCATACAAGCTGTCGTGGTTTAGAAAGGGGAACGAGGTAAAAGTGAGCAAAAGGTGTCTTGTGCAATTTTCAATTGGAAAAAATTATATCGATGAAGTGTGGTGTGATGTAGTCGCAATGGATGCTTGTCATATTTTATTGGGGAGGCCGTGGCAGTTTGACAGAAAGACACAGCATGATGGTTTCAAAAATATTTATACCTTTAAGAAGGATGGCCGAACCATTACTCTAGGTCCTTCAGATTTGAGAAAAGAAGTGAAGAATAATCTGCTGTCCAGGTCAGAATTTCTAGAAGAGGCAGTAAACACGCCTGAGCTTTTTGCCATTGTGGTGATAGAGCGGAATTCTGACAGTCCCGAAATTCCTACCCAAGTTCTACCCTTGCTTGAGGAATTTGCTGATGTTGTACCGGAAGAGTTACCACCTGGGTTGCCGGGTGAGCATAATGTTTCTAGAACTTTTAATGTAGCGGATTTATCACCTTACTACCCGGAAGAGGAAGAAAGTCATAAAGAAATTGATGACAATGAAGACGAAGCAGATTCGAGGACGAATCTTTCTCTAGCAGGGGAGGATGATGCACCTAGGGGACCGGCAGACCTGTTATGCGACTAGACGAACCTGCGGGCTTGAAGTCAACGATGTCGGATTAAGCTCAAATTTGGTGGTCTGAAGCGAAACGGCGTGCTGATCAATACTCACAGCCTTTGGCTGTGATTAACGATGGATTTTCGCGATTCGAGATTGTTTAGATGGTTTTTTTAATTATTTTAGTAATTTTCGAATTAAGGGTATTTTTGTATTTTTTGCGTTTTCTTTGTCATTAGGGTTAACACCCTTTATAAACTCTTTTTTAGGGTTTTGAGAGGCAGTAGTTTTGGATGTTTTGAAAACTTATCGATTGTTAATCGATTGAGAGAACAGTTTGTTCCTCATTATTATTTCGATTCTTCTGTTTAGCCTAATTTCTATCGCGCTTCGCCATCAGATTGTGAAAGTCTGCTTCACTTTAATATAAAAATGCAAAAATTTAAAAGAATCGGGAAGTAAAATCACTTCAAACACTCATTAACCAATGATACTTGCCACATTCAAAGAATAGATGGATCTTGTGTTTCACAGAACCAATTAAGTGGAGACAACATAACCTATAAAAAAATTATCATTTCTTTCCTAGAAACTAATGCGTTGTGACTGTGAGCATGCAATGAAATTCTGACCTAACGGTGTTTATGCTACTGTTTTTCATGCTAATCCCACATTAACGATGCATGTAATCGACAACTCTTTACCACGTCATAAATGAAGACAGAGACCGTTAATGGCCGTCTAAAGAGCCCCTATTTAACAATGATTAACTTTAACCACGCCCTTTGATCCCTATTTTGTCTTTAGTTAAATTCATGATTTCCAGTTAGCAAAGTTCAACGTAGTGTCATGTAATTATTGCGGAAAGGAAAAACGTTTCAACTTTCATCTCATTACTCCCATATATGAACCCTAGAATGGGGACATTGCCCCCTCAGTAATCACTAAGTCTTTGAATGTCAACCCACGAGTTGCCTTAATTATCAATCTTAACCATGATTACTTCTTTGGTGGCTCAACCTGTTCTAGTGGTGCAGTAACATTATGATCCCCCCGCTCCAAATTTTGCTTTTTCTGAAGAAAGATTCGAGTGCTTCATTATGCAGTTCTTATCTAATGAGCATGCTGTGTTGTCTGAACCTAGCAACAGAAGAAGTTCGCTCGCCTATAAATTCCATACAAAGGACCACCAGATCATCACACCAAGCGGAGACACTCCCCCGTCACATAAACTGGTATGTCCAGCAAAACCCTAGATTTCAAATATCTTCTTCCTGTACCATACCTCATCTATCGAGAATATGTTTAAGTGGCTTTGAGTTAAGTTAATTACCTCTTTCTCTTTAGCTCTTGAAACTAGGTGCAAAAGGAAATCTAGAAAAAGGGTTTTTATTAGAATCAGTAGGTCATAAAATCATCTTTTATCGCCTCCGTGAAAAACAAATCATATGATTTTTGTTGGATGATTTTTGTGTGACTGTAAATCCACCGTTTCAGGTCAAGCAACTGAATCCAACCATGAAGGCAGCATTTGCGCTCTTCCTTGTCCTCGTGCTGATCGTGGCAGTTCTAGGAGCCGATGCAAAGCCCATGAATCTGCAGGGGCGTCGGCTTGCCGATGCAAGCATGGGCCGCAAAGCTGTTGCTGGCAGTAGCGGTGCTACCGTTTCTTCTACTTCTGCTGCTATTATTACTTCAAGCAATACCGATTCCACAAGCACTACTACTACTTCTTCTACTCCTACCGCTGCTACTACCACAGGCAACACCGACGCTCAAACCGAGCCCCAGCGGGAGAAGAACGCCGGATTCAACAACTACTCAAGCACTCCGGCCGACTCCAGTGGCGATGGTACTCACCATGTGATCATGGGCCCCTAAACTGCCCGGTTGGGAGGTGGGGATGGTCAGTGTAAATGTAAATTATAGGATGAATGAATAAGTTGGGAAACCTCATCTTTAAGGCATAGATCTTATGCATGGCACATGTCGATTTCCACCAGAAAGTTGAAATGATCAGCTTTTTTGTACCCTTTATGGTGTCTCTCTTGTGTGATTTAAGTTTGATGCAACATGTATGTCGTGGTCATAGCTGGCCCTTAGGCCATACCTGCTATGTGGTTTGTCTACTACAAGATATGGAAATAAAGAAACCGGGCCGTAGCTTGGTTTTATGTGGTTATAGAATCGTGTTTCCTCTGAAACTTCAAGATTAAGTAAACGATGTGACGAGAGATAATCGGGTACCAAAAAGAGCCACGAGAAACATCTGATATTCTCTTGTATGCGGAGGTTTATTAGGTAAAGAATTTTCGGTTCAACGAAAACTCTTGATGTTGGAATGGACGAGAAAGAAAGGGAGATATAATTTCACTTGATGGAACCCCTAAAAGATGGAGACCATGCTAGTGTTGAACAAAGTTTTTTGAGCATATGTCATATATCAGTCGAAATGCAAGTTAACATAAAATGGTATTTTTTCAAATTCAAACGCAAAGTCTATTGGATACATATTACGCAAGCATTTCAATCAGCTCGTCACATCATGCCAAGATTATAATTGATACATATAGTACTTTCCCTTAATTTTGGATGTGACGTTGGATTTCTGTCGAGGTATGTTCTTGTGTTGGTAGGAATTGAGAAAAAGCTTGCAAATTTATAAATGAATATCCAGTCATATATGATTTTGTTTAACTTAACTGCACATGAGATATATAAAACTAATCATAATGTAAGAAATGTATACTTTTAAGTGTTTATTATATATTTACTCGCGGGTACAAATAAGAACGCATTTTAGTATGGCTAAGCTACGTATGTGTTCGGTTGATATCCAAAGATCTATGTCTTTGCAGGATAACATGTTATCGAGAGCAAGGGTGCATTGACTTCCCTCGACTGCTCGTTTCATCAAATTATGTAACCGAGGTTATATTTGTGTCATTATTCGGCTAATTTGCACATTCTATACCATTGTATATTTTTTTTTTTTGGTAAAGGTAAGATATGTATAAGTTTTCATAACACCAAGTACAACCTAAAGCCTAAGCCAAATCCTAACCCAATTAGGACATAGTAATGTCCAGACGAGGTTAAGATAGGCTCAGCAGGAGCTATACAACAAGCCAAAAACTGGCAAAAGAAACAAGAGAAAAGAAGAGACCGGAACCGAGAGGAGGTGTAGATGGACCTAGACCCCTAATAAGGCTCCTTCATACAACAAAGCGGCAAGATGCAGAAGAAGACGATCCCGCAAGACCAAAGCGAACCAGGCTGGTCGGGAAGCAGCAAAAGAACGCCAGGAGACCAAGAGACCAACAGTCCCCCGGAACAGCAAGCCGAACCTGGAGGATAATACATCAAAACAACAGGTAGCCATATCCTGCACTAATGGAAGATAGACAGGGGAAGGTCCCACTTTCTCTGCACCATGCGGTTCCTAGAAGTATCGTCAATTCTCCCCATGGAAAGAGCTTTGTCCTTTACAACTTTGACAAGGTGCTTACGCATGCTAGGGATGGAGACGCTCTTGTTTCTGAATATAGCGTCGTTCCTTTCGGTCCAAATAATGTGACAAAGAGCACCAAAGGAGAATCTGGAAATGCAGTGGGCAAACGAGGATCCTCCGCATATTTCCATCGCCCAAGTAATATGTTCTTGCCAAGGACGATTGCGCCAAGGAAGGCTGCATTTTGTCGCCCAAAGAGAAGCCACACTATTGGTAGAAGTGCATTCAAAGAAGAGGTGGTTGATTGAGTCTGGAGTAGAACCACAAAAAGCGCACATCGCATCGTCAATCCTATGATTATGTAATAGGAATATCTGAGTGGGGAGGCGGTTAAGAGTTATTAGCCAAAGGAGGAAGGCATGTCGGGGAGCTATAGACCGATCCCAGATGAAGGAATGCCAAAAGGTTGGATGCCATTTCCTTCTGATATGCTTCCAAGCAAGAGTAACAGAAAAAGATTCAGATGGGTGAGGTGACTAGCCAAATTCGTCCATCGAACTGTCCACAACAGACAGAGGGGCATCCATCCAGCTCATAATCGTGCCAAGGGTATTAGAAGGTTGCCAGGAGCCTTCGTAGAAAGACCGAACTGTTGCCTCCCGAGGAATGCGCAACTGATAGATCTCCATATTACTAAAAAGTAGGTATAGCGGGCCCCTACTGTGCCACCAGTCAAACCAGAAGGAGATAGATCGCCCATTTCCAATCTTCCATTTGAACATATTCTGGGCAGAGACACGCATACCAAGGATCTTCTTCCATGTCCAAGAGCAGAAAGTGGGTTTGGACACAACCCAAAAATTTTCCTTCTTTAAAAAGGTAGAATGTATCCACTTACACCACAAAGACTCTTTGTCAGTAAAGAGAAGCCAAATGTGTTTTAACATCATAGCATTATTGTAGTCAATAAGTCTTCGGATGCCTAGGCCACCTTCCTCTTTGGGTAAGCAAACTGCATTCCACGCTACCTTAGCTCCTCCAACTCCCAGGTCAGGTCCTTTCCATAGGAACTGCCGCAAAATAGCCTCAATAGTATGTAAGACTTTTTTGGGAAAAGAAAAAATAGTGGCCCAGTAGACTTGAATGGAATGCAAGACCGACTTGATGAGTTGTAGGCGACCAGCAAAAGAAAGAAAGCGCTGGGTCCAGGACCGGGCACGAGCAGTAATGGAATCAACCAAAGCTTTGCAGTCGTCCTTACGTAGTCTAGTTGAAATAATTGGCACCCCTAGGTACCGAAATGGCAGTGAACCCTGCCTAAACCCAAGGCATTGGATTAACTGGTCATGCAATACCTGATTCCCTCCGGAGAGAAAAACATTACTTTTCGCAGGATTCGGGTTTAGCCCAGACCAACCAGAAAACAAAAGGAGAGATTCCTTTATTAATTCAACTGACCTCAAGTGGCCTTCTGAAAATAGCAGTACATCATCCGCGAAAAAGAGATGCGATAGTCGGGTCTTTTTGCAGCGCCAGAACCAATGAAAATCCGGCAAATTAGTTTTAGCCTTTAAAATGCCTGAGAAGACCTCCATAACCAGAATGAATAAGTACGGCGATAAGGGATCTCCTTGGCGAATGCCCCTAGAGTTCCCAAAATAGCCATGCAGTTCCCCATTAATAGAGATCGAAAATTTTGCTGTCGACACACACGCCATCACCAGCTTAACAAAGGAAACAGGAAAGTTAAAGGCCATTAAAGCCTTTTCTAAGAAGCTCCAATCCACTGTGTCATAGGCTTTTTGGAAATCCACTTTAACAGCACACTTGGGAAAATAGGCCGGATGGTGGAAATCCGCAAATAACTATCAAGATATTGTCACTGATCTTTCGACCTTTAACAAACGCCGTTTGAGCAGGGTCAATCAGCGTTGGAAGAACACTCGCTATCCGCCTAGCCAATATTTTGGAGATGCATTTATAAATAGTATTACAGCAAGCAATAGGACGGAAGTCCGACAAACCTGAAGCGTTTGGGGTTTTCGGAACTAGAGTAAGAATGGTGTTGTTGATCTCTTTGAGCAAACATCCTGACTCAAAGAAGTCTCTAACCCCCGCAAGAGTGGAAGGCCCAACTATCTCCCAGCTAGTTTTGAAAAACTCCACATTGTAACCATCTGGTCCAGGGGCTTTGCCCTTAGCGAGCGAAAAGAGTGTGGACCGGATTTCCTCATCTGAAACCGGATGCGCCAAAATGTTCCTCTGGTTCTCATCAAGAACTCGGCCAATAAAAACACCTATCTCGCTAACAGAGGGCCAAGAAGAAGCAGAGGCACCGTTCAGTATTTCCTGGAAGTGATTAACAATAACAGACCTTATCGCCTGAGGATCAGTAACTAGAGAACCGTCATCTGATGAAACCGAAAGGATTCGATTCTGTAGACGTCTTTTGTTTACCATATGGTGAAAAAATTTCGTGTTTAGATCTCCCTCCTTAAGCCATCGGACACGGGATTTCTGCCTGTAGAAAGATTCCTCCTGCTTTCTCATAGAAGAGAAGGAACGTATGAGCTCAACTTCTCTATCTTTGAGGTTCTGGTCAAAAGGATGCAGTTCAAGGGCCTCCTGAACAGTATAAACATCTGTTCTAACTTGCTCAGTTCTTGCAGAGATGTCAGAATAAGAGCTTTCTGTTGAGTTGTTTCAGCTTCTGTTTGAGGACTCGCAGTTTACAGCAAACAGCGTACATAGGAGTACCTATTACATGCGTATCCCAAGCTTGCTCCACTAGTTCCAAAAAATTTGGATGAGAAGCCCAAAAGTTAAAGAACTTAAATGGTTTCTTGGAACTAAGTGGCGAGTGTATTTTTATCACCATGGGGGTGTGATCCGAAATCCCAGGAGGAAGGAAATTGGCTTCAGAAAAGGAGAAATGTTGCATCCATATGTCATTTACAAGAACTCGATCAATCTTTCGGAGTTTTCGATTTTCACCAGAAGAGTGAGTCCAAGTGTATCTACACCCCACATAGCGAAGATCTTCTAAGCCCGCTTGGTTCAGACAATCCCCAAGTTCATCAAAAACCGGGATCCAGGGAGTTGTGCTGCCTACTCGATCATCAGGATCTTTGATTGCATTAAAATCCCCTGCGACAATCCAAGGTAGATCACAACAGGAGAAACGCAGGAGGTCAACCCATAACGGACGCCGTTTGACAAATGAATGTTCACCATATACAACCGAGAAGATGCAAGATTTGTTCATATATAAGAGTCTAAGTTGAACATGGATCATTTGGTCAGAAGAGTAAAGAGGCGAGACTTCCATCTCCTCCGGGTTCCACCCTAGCCATATTCGGCCAAGGGGAGATGAAGTATAATTAGAAGTCCAATGCCAATTACTGCATAAACCTTGCGATATTCCAGCAAAAAGAGAACCTTTGGATTTAGTTTCAATAATGCCTATACAGGAAAGACGATTTCTCCTAATGAGAGAACGAATCTCAGCTTGTCTAAGAGGATTCACTAGCCCCCTAATATTCCAAACGCCAAAAAACATAGGAGGGAACAAAATATTATCGCCGAGATTTCCTTGACCTCCTCCTCTTGTCTTTCTTCTTTGAGGAGGATGGGCCAGGAGTTTTACTAGGGCAGCTCGAGCTAAGAACGGGCCCCAGGGAGGCTTTAGAGGGATCCTCCACAGCATGAGAAGCCAAAGTTCGAGAGCGGGTGTTCGGGGGAGATATAACAGCAGGATCGTCCACCATTTGCTCATCGGGGTCACTATTCTCCTCCCCGACATGTGATCCAGAAGAATCTTCAGAGGAAGAATGGGAGTTGACAATAAAGTCCTCAAGATGCTGGTCCAGGCGTCCTATAGGCTCAAGTGCAGCAGAAGGTACCATCTCAGCATTTGGTTCCTTCGGGAATTCCAGAACAAGGCTTAGTCGCCCATGATCCTGTGTAGGGATCACAACAGGAGACAAAAGAACCTTACCGCCTGAGTTCGAGTTGAGGGGAAGGTCAGATGCATGTCTGGACAGTCCAGCATTGGATTCCTGTGGGCAGGTCTGAGGATGCCTTAACAAATCATGAAGAACTTCCCCCCCCCCCTGTGTTCACGTCCAGAGGAAGGACAGATGAACACTGACCGGGGGAGGGAATCAGGATCGGCTGGACTAGGGGGCTTGCTTGACAGCGGAAAGGAGAAGAGCAAGGACCAGCCTCTAAGTTGTTGGACTGAATCAGGTCAATTCTGCCTGCATCCGGGTCAGCAACCGACTGCTCAAAAGACAGCAGAGGGGCTATCGACCTTACAGAAGGGGGCGGAGGAACCTCAACGCCCATGTTACGAGTCAGGATAGGAGCCGGGGTGTTTTGCCGCTGTTCTGAGGCCAGCACAGATGAGGCATTTCCTTTTTTCCTCCTGACCATGGTCCATTCTTCTACTGGTTGTGGTCGAGTAGTAGGCTCAGGTCGAGTTTCAGGCTGAAGAGGAGCGCAATCAAAGCCTTTAGTTCCCTGTTTATGGCCAAAGATACCGCATGAAGGGCATACAAGCGGTTTCCATTCATACTCAACACTTATCGAGTTAATTTCGCCATCCCACCTGATCTTAATGAACTCCATTCGAGGATTAGTGGCTTTGATTTCTATGCAAACGCGGGCATAAGATATCCTGGACAGCTGTTCTGTTTGCACATCCACGTATAGTGGCTTGCCAAGCGCACTAGCAATGCGTCCAATGCCCTCCGGAGACCAAAGGGCGAAGGGGATGTCCCTCAGTTTGACCCAAACCGGGATTGAGTCCAGCTTGCCTTTCTTGAGTGTCATTTTTTGATGCCACTGTTGTAGAACCAATGTGCAGCTAAAAATGGAGACCGGCCCCATATCTAGGATCTTCTTGCGAAATTCAAAATTAGGCACTTGGAAAAAGTAGAAACCATTTTCATGCAACTTGACATCGACTACTTGGTCTATACCATTGTATATATGCAGTGCAACAATGAAGAAGGGACTTCCTTTAAAATTCCTTCTGATCTAACATTGCCGATGCGTTCAACTCGCCAATGAACCTTGAATTCGTTCATATGCCCAATCAAAAAAAACTAGCTACTTTCTAGAAGATGATGGTTTCATGTTTTCGTTTCTAGAGGTGTGTAGTCGAAGTGCAGAGATCAAACATAAGGCTCGATGATAATTTGCTTCATGTTTCTAGGATTTTCATGTTTGGTGCTCTTTGCATTGTCAAATCTACAGGAGTTTTTGTTGTAAACCGGTCTTAAAATCACTTGACCATTCGCATCAAATATCTATATCTTTACCCTTCATGTGTAAACCCAACGTAAGTATCAGCTAATTTTCATTTGCTTCTCCACGAGAATTTCATCACCGGATAAACTTCTACCATAGTGAGAGTGTTCCAACATTACACATAATATTACCACCGCAATACAAATTTTCTCTTTGGAAAGGTTTCTTCATTACCAACTGTTAATTATCCTTCACGAAACTTCTTTGGATGTGACTGAAACTTAAATTTAAATGCGCAACCGTTTATTTGAAAGCTTAGATTATTGGGAAATGACATTGATTATATCATACTTTTGATACTCCTCGGCACATGAAGTGCCTGAAGCATGCAAATTCGATACATGTGTGGGTGAAAGAACATATGGAAACCTAAGATACTTACAGACTTAGGTTTCCCCAAAAAATGGTAAAAGTGGGTGTGAGAAATCAGATTCGAGTCCTCAAACTTGACACCACTTGCTCTAGAGAGATTCAAAGGCTTGGGTTACTTACAGACTTCATAATAGAAAAAGATCTCATCTTTTATCTCATTACTCCCCATTACTAACCCTAGAATGGGGATATTGCCCCTCGATAATTACGAAAACTTTGTATGTTTACCCACGAGCTGCCTCAATTATCAATCTCAATCATGATTACTTCTTTGGTGGCTTAACCTGTTCCAGTGGTGCGGCCACATTGTGATACCCCCACTCTAAATTTGCTTTTTTGAAGAAAATTCGAGTGCTTTATTTTGCAGTTCTTATCTGATGTGTATGTTGTGTTCCCTAACCCTAGCCACAGAACACATTTCCCTCGCCTACAAATGCCACGCAAAGGACCACCAGATCTTCACACCAAGCGGAGACACTCCTTCATCACATAAACTGGTATGTCCAGCAAAGGACCACCAGATCTTCACACCAAGCGGAGACACTCCTTCATCACATAAACTGGTATGTCCAGCAAAACCTCAGATTTCAAATATCTTCTGCCTGCATCATACCTCATCTATCAAGAATATGTTTAAGTGGCTTCAAGTTAATTACCTCTTTTTCTTTAGTTCTTGAAACTAGGTGCAAAAGGAATTTGAGAAAAGGGTTTTTATTAGAATCAGAAGGTCATAAAATCATCTTTTATCGCCTCCGTGAAAAGCAAATCATACGAAATCCGCCCTTTCAGGTTAAGCAACTGAATCCAACCATGAAGGCAGCATTTGCGCTCTTCCTTGTCCTCGTGCTGATTGTGGCAGTTCTACAAGCCGATGCAAAGCCCATGAATCTGCAGGGGCGTCGGCTTGCCGATGCGAGAATGGACCACAAAGCTTTTTCTGGCAGTAGCGATGCTACCGTTTCTTCTACTTCCGCCGCCACTACTACTTCAAGCAAGACCACCAATTCCATGAGCACTACTAGTACTTCTTCTACTCCAACCACTGCTACCACAACAGGCAACACCAACGATCAAACCGTGCCTCAGCGGGAGAAGAACGATGGATACAACAGCTACTCAAGCACTCCGGCCAACTCCAGCGGCGATAATTCTCACCGTGTGATCATGGGCCCATAAACTGCCCTGTTGGGAGGTGGGGATGGTCAGTCTAAATCTAAACTATAAATATAGTGATTAATGAATAAGTTGGGGAGCCTCTTGTTCAAAGCATGGATCTTACGCACGGTACACGTTGATTTCCACCAGAAATGAAACATATATGTCATGATCATAGCTGGCCCTTAGGCCATACCTGCTATGTGGTTTGTCTACTACAAGATATGGAAATAAAGAGACCTGGCCGTAGCTAGGTTTTATGTGGTTACAGAATCATGTCTCCTCTGAAACTTCAAGAATAAGTAAATGATACGACGAGAGATAATCAGATATTAGAAAGAGCCACGAGTAACATCTTATATTCTCTTTTATGCGAGGTTTATTAGGTAAAGAATTTTCGGTTCAACGAAAACTCTTGATGTTGGAATGGACGAGAAAGAAAGGGAGATATAATTTCACTTGATGGAACCCCTAAAAAATGGAGACCATGCTAGTGTTGAACAAAGTTTTTTGAGCATATGTCATATATCAGTCGAAATGCAAGTTAACATAAAATGGTATTTTTTCAAACTCAAATGCAAAGTCTGTTGGTTTCATATTACGCAAGCATTTCAATCAGCTCGTCACATCATGCCAAGAATGTGATTGATATATACAGTATTTTCTCTTAATTTTGGATGTGAAGTTGGATTTCTGTCGAGGTATGTTCTTATGTTGGTAGGAAATGAGAAAAACCATGCATATTTATAAACGAATATCCACTCATATATATGATTTTGTTTGACTTAATAGCACATGAAATATATAAAGCCAATCACAATGTAAGAAATGCATACTTTTAAGTGTTTATTATATATGTACTCTTTCGTACAAATAAGAACGTAAGCATTTTAGTATGGCTAAGCTACGTATGTGTTCGGTGGATATCCAAAGATCTATGTCTTTGTAGGATAATATGTTATCGAGAGCAACGGTGTAATATTGACTTCCCTTGACTGCTCATTTCAGCAAATTATGTAATCGAGGCTGTCTTTGTGTCATTATTCGGCATATGCAGTGCAACGATGAAGAAGGAGCTTCCTTTAAGGTTTCCTTCAGATCTAACAATGCCGATGCGTCTCACTCGCCAATGTACCTTGAATTTGTTCATATGCCCAATCAAACTACTTTCTAGAAGTTAACGGTTTCGTATTTTCATTTCTAGAGGTTCTTAAGTGAAGAGATCAAACATAGGGCTCGAAGATAATTTGATGGATGCCTTTAGGATTTTCATGTTCGGCGCTCTTTGCATTGTCAAATCTACGGGAGTTTGCATTGTAAACTGGTCTTAAAATCACGTAATTCACTCGCATCCTTTGAGAAGTAGATTGATAATATTATCCAACCACAGCACACAATTACATTCTAAAAAGCTCAATACTAATATTCACTGCATATCCGATTTAGGGGTCCTTGTAGCTAATTAAGCTCTTCATGAGTGAAAAATTACACTCGAGTTAGGTATCTTGCTGTTGATAATGCAGCATTCTCTCATCTCACTTACTGATTTTTAAATATATTTACCATCAGTAATAATAGCTCTTGCGATTGGGAAGACGACTCCGTGAATGTAATCCAATAATCATGGCAATAGAAACATTTAGGAAATTGGAACCAAGAGGGAGTATTCTGCAAGTAAATTATGGCCAAATAGTTCAAAGATAAGCAGTGGACTGGCGTGTGTAATCACTAATGAATAGATGAAGTTCCTTTGCTTGACAAGAATTCAGAACCAATGGATAAGCGTATGGCGATTGGTGGTTGACATTTGGAGCTCTTGACTCGAAACAGATGGGAATAGAACGTGTGTTCATTTGGCGACTTGAAGACTCCTGTGGACTTGAACCGATTGGTGATATGATCAGATACATTTTGTGGACGACTCACTTTCTGCTGAATCCCTCACGACTCCTATCATCTTTTCCCAACACAAGAATTGAAGCAAACATAAGTTCTCGCTGACCATAAGAGTATGACAGCACCAGTATGTGTTGCACAGGCTTGTTTGATGATCTTATGTGCGAAAACAAGAGTAAATATGTAACATCTTGAATTTCGACCCATTTTCAGGATCCGACGAAGTGAATATTATTTCTCATTTGATTTTAGTACGTCTCGCCCGGAGCTGGCCCCTCGCGGGATACTGACCAATGGGAAAGGCTAACTAGGAAAAACGGTACGTGGACCGGGGACCCAATCGCGAATCGGGCACCGATTCCGGGAAATGGCAGGAAAGTATTTTGGGCCAGTGTGGGCCGATCCTAGGAAGGTAATGGATTTGGTTTGGCCAACGACGTACGATCGGATTGCGGGTGATTCCGCTTGACCGAGAGTACGAGTGGCGAACAAATCCTAAACCTGAATCGAACGATCGTGACCCCTGGAATAACCAATAATTCCTTGCACTATACCGGTAATTGAGACCATCACGACTTGAGTGACCCTAGGTCGATACGCGTAACCCCTAAATAGCCACCCGTCAGTGAGAGGCTCTAAAATTCTGAATTGAGCAATTTTGATCGCCAAATTAGACCCGAACTTCAATGTCGAAATTCTATGGGTGTTTGCGACTATTTTGCAAGGCCAACGTCGTTTTGGTGTGGCCACATACATTTGGGGCTAGTCCAGCTGAAAATTGGAATTTCGGTCGAAATTGAAAAAATTACGATTTTACCCCTTTGGACTCCGATGTCGATTTTCGAGGCCGTATGAGATTATTTTTCGAGGCCGATGCCGTTTTAGGGTGGCCACGCATATTTAAAGTAGTTACGGTCGAAAATTGGAATTTCGGCCCGGAAGTGAAAAATTACTATTTTGCCCCTCCAAACTTTACAGTCGATTTTCGAGGGCTTGCGCGACCATTTTTACGAATCCGATGTCATATTATGTTGGCCACACACATTTGGGGTCGGTACGGTCGAAAAATGGAATTTTGACCCGGGATCAGAAAATTACCGTTTTGCCCTTATGGCTTATTTTTGGGGTTCCAAATTTTGGACAATTTTGGAAAATTATTGTGGATAATTATGAGTCAAAATTCAGAATTATTGAATTACCAAAAGACCCCTCAATTATTGGATAAGAACAAATGAGAGCCATTGGATCAAAGGGCAAAATGGTCAAGTGCATGGGATTTTGACACATGTCCTCCACTAGCCCAATAGTTGACCATGTTGACCACTCTCTCTCCTCCTCCATTTCATCTTTCTCGGCCACTTCCTCCTCCTTCTCTCCCTCTTTGCCGTTCACTCTCCCCCTCCCCCTCTCTCACGCCTCACTCTCTCCTTTCCCTCTTCCTTTGGCCGTGAGGAGCAGCCACCACCGGAGCAATTGCCACCGCCGCCGTTCGCCGCCGTGAGGACGCCGGAGCGTCGCTGCTAAACCGGTTTGATCCAGCTACTGTTCAGCTCGTTTTTCTCCTTATTCAGCCCACTCTTGAAGCCTTAAACTTGTGAATGAAAATCCTAACCCTTAATTAAGATTAGGTGCACTTTAGACAAGTTTTAGGGATTAATTAGTGGGGGCTGATTTGGGCTGATGTTATGGTGATTTTAAAGGCCTAAAGTGATGATTTAGAGATGGTTTTAAGGTTATGGAGACTTGGTTTAGAGGTTGTATGAGTTGGATTTGCTTAATGGTGCAAGTTACTGATTCTCGGATTACTGATTTTACTGTACCTTTGCGCTTTGTTATTTTTTTTGTGATTATTGTGGGCTGAATCTGAAGAAGTGTTCTTCATGAAAGTTTTTCCCAACATCTTTAAGTATAACAAAATTTAATTTGGGAATTTTTGGAAATCATTTGAGGCCATTCGGAAGTCCATCTTTGGACCGAAATAAAACTGCCCGATTTACTGTTCACCCGACCTTCGGATCTGTTCGAATTTTTATAAATTTTTCCAGGCCTATTTTCAAAATACTTCCTTCACAAAAATTGTTGGGGACATTTGTGGCTATAACATATAAAAATTTCAAAACTTTCCAAAATAATTTGGGTACTGAATGAGTTGTATTTTGATGGCCTGAGGGGCTGTCCGAGAGAGTCGGATTTAGTCCGACTTTGAGTGACAAAACGAGGTGTTTACGGTTAGAACTGGGTTTCGAGTTCTCACGGAAAATGTTCATTGAGATGTTTTGTACGACATATCCAAATTTCAGAATTTTTGAAATTTATTTACTATTTATTTCAAATAGATTTCGACCACTGTGTAACTACCCAGTTTGGCCCCGATTTTGTTCACTCTCGGTTTTTATCTCTCTCGGACTGATTGGTGGCTATCCACATTGAGGCGTGACCGGATTTAAAATCGACAATGTGAGTATAACCTTTTAAACCCGGTCTAGGACAGTGTACATTTTTAGACGGACCCGGTTTAGTTTATTAGTGGTACGATTTGAGGAGAATTGATATTGATAGTTCGAGGCTGAGGTGAGATCGCGATTAATTTGATGGATTATTATGGCGATCTAGTGGCGAATTGGAGGTCGATAATAGGGTGAATAGTGGCTGTCCCCAATAATGGATATTCGGATTGGTGTCATTAAATTGGAGATTTATTGGCTGAATTGCTGGGTTATGCCCGGGTTGACTGGCTTATTGATCGTCATGCTCAATTATTTAATGCCATGCCGCCTGATTGCGTGTTCGAGCAATGCGGTGTGTGATTGGCTAATTATTGATGTGAATGTTATTGCCCAAGTGCGTGAATTATGTTTTGGGCTACATGGTACTAGTTGACCAAGTGCGCATGTTATGCGAATAAGTATGGGCAATTGATTGGCTATTTGAGCATGTTGATTTGGCATATTTGTTGAAATGCCGTGCTGAAATTGAATGCTCATGTTGCATTGTATGACATTGCATGGATACGCATTGTATATGCCAAGAATGGGGCATGAGATGAGATTGTGCGAGAATGCGTGCCTGACATGAGCATGTGATCACCTAATTGCCCGATGCGTTTTACGCTGGGTTCAGATAAAAATTGGCAGTGTGTCGTATGATCTCTTAAGGCCTTCGGGTCGTGGCCTTCGGGTTGTGCCGTCCTCATGCACTTTGAAGCAAGACGATGTCCGGTTCGTCCGGAAGACGGCGTTGGTCCGTAAGGAGATCGGTGTTGCGCCTCATGCACTTTGTAAAAGGCTAGAGACACTAGGCCAGATCAGTATTGCGCCTCATGCACTTTATAGCAGGCTAGACGCACCGGGCCACGAAGTGTTGAGAATTAAGAAAGAACAGTGTTGCGCCTCATGCACTTTGTAGTAGGCGAGAAACAACCATCCTGATGCTTTTGACGTAGGACTCTGGTTCGTGAGGAGAACGGTGTTGCGCCTCATGCACTTTGTAGCAGGCTAGAGACACCGGACCTGATGCGTTTAACGCGGGTCACATTAACAATAAATTGAGCATTGAGCCAGTATACGGTATGAGCCCAAATGAAACATGGCATGATAATGACATCTGCATGCATAAAAATGCATGGGCCAGTGTGCGAATGTGCACAACTTAGTGAATGGCACGCTAGATGAACACTTTGAGCACGAGCATGCGTGTGGCGTATGTGTGACCAAGTGTGTACACGCATGTGTTGTGATTATTATGTTGTTATTGCCTAACCTGCAGGATCAGCAAGGTAAGCGATCCAGGCTCAAGGGCCTAGGTCCTTTGATTGACATCATTATTGGTTGTTGTGTTGATTTGCTTGTCGGGAGGTGCATGTTAGCCTAGTTTCGATTTAGGAGGCCTACTCACTGAGATTCGTCTCATAGTTGTTTAAACCCCGTTTTTTTCAGACTCCTGATAGAGGTTGCCTAGTGTACCCGTTCAATATAAGAATCCGAAGCCCATAGAGCAGAATTCCGAACAGGATGGCGAGGTCGAGCAGATGGATTCGGAGGATGAGATAATCGAGGCTGAGTCCGAAACATCAGGATCTGATCCCAATTAAGTTTCTTAGGATCAGTCTTAGCCATAGAGTGGTAGGGCCAGTAACCTTTTGACCTTAAAGGCCGCTGATCTGCTTATGGTAGGCTGTTTGTATTTATTGTGTAAGATGAACGTTGTAAGTGTTTTTTATGGCAGTTAATAGTGCTGTTTGTTATCTGTTGAGTGATGTCTCTGTTATCCTTGGTCATATATTGTTTTTGTACGGGTGTTTTAATTATTGCTTCCGCATGTGCCATGTGCTCTGTGTTCGGGTGATGGGTCGGCGACGCGTCCTGGGACGTCGCATCAAAATCGACCTTAGTGCGGGATGTTCGCGCTGCGAGGGGTACAGGGCGTGACAAAATAGGTGCTCGGCGATTGCCGAAAGTTGATCATTTCCACTTTACTATCGCCAACAAAACACGAGTCGTACGTCGGTGAAGCCATCCGGGCAAGAGTTTCCATTACATGCTCACCTCTCGAGCAGTGTTTTCTATTCGTTTTCCATCGTCCGATCACATGATGTAATACCGACTCTCAGAACATACAATTCCGATTTGTTCATAGGACGATGGAGACGCGCCGACGATGCTTCCTGTGACATTGTGAATTTCAACCAACTTTTGGGATAAATGAAATGTGTATATTCTTCAATGTAATTGTAGTTAAATCTCGCCTGGAACTGATCATTCTCGGAATACTAACCTTTAGGAAATGGCGACCTAGGGAAATGTACGTGGACCTAAAAACTCGACCATGAGTTGACCTCGGTGACGATCGAGGTCACCATGACTTGAGTAACCATAGGTCGATACGCATAAACCCTAAAAAACCACTCATTAGTCAGAGATACACTAAAATCGCATTTGAGTGAAATTGGCCGTCATTTGAATCCGAACTTGGACGTCGAATTTCTCGAAGTGTCACGACTAATTTTTTTGGATGATGTCACATAAGCGTGGCCAACCTCAAGGTTTATTGGATTTGTCAGAAATTTGACGTGAAAAACGGAAGTGAGCCGAGCAAAGCCGTTTGGCCTCGTGCCTGAAAAAGGCCGATCATCAAGGCCTAATAAGAACAAGTCAACTCGTAATTCGGCACTCGGATTGAGGACAAATTGGGAATTTGAGGGACAAAATTGAAGAAAAA
Source organism: Syzygium jambos (assembly GCA_031216235.1). Taxonomy (NCBI): domain Eukaryota; kingdom Viridiplantae; phylum Streptophyta; class Magnoliopsida; order Myrtales; family Myrtaceae; genus Syzygium; species Syzygium jambos. The sequence continues at coordinate 35,122,430 of CM062227.1, read as the reverse complement.
TTGCAAAAGAAAATTTGTGGAAGATATTTCTTGTGGAGATAATCATTTTCCCCCTTTCTTCTCTCTCTCCTCTCTCTATCTTCCTCCTCCTTTCCCGCTGCCTTCCCCATGCTGTTAACCCTTCCTCGTTGACTCCCCCTTTGGCTGACACCACCAACTCCCCAATAGCCCTCATGATTGACTTTCTTCTCTTCTTCTTCTTCTTTTCCTTATGCTTCCTTTGCTGGCTTCTATTTCTACTTCTGCTCCGCTGCTGCTATTCTAGACCTTGTGATGCCCTTCTTGCTTGGTCTTGCTTGCTTAAGCCTTGAGTAAGTGGCATTCTAAACTTTGTCTAAGCCAAGGGGTTACTGTTTCGCCGATTTTATCCCGTCGAAAATCTTTCACCGAATGCTGCGTTTTGGATTTTATTAGAGGAGACTAAGGTCTTGAGTCAAGCTCGGACAGAAAATGTCAAATGCGTCTATTAAACCCAACTTGTGCCTTACAACTTAACTCGATAATACACCCAAATCAATAATACTAACAATAGGATGACGACTTGCAAATGCCAAGACCAAACTATGTCCGAATCCAATTAACGACACAACCAGTACATAACATTACAATTCCAAATACACCAGAATCTAATCAATGACTTGACCTGAGAGAATATGGTTGAAATCCAATCAACAGCTATATTCCAAGCACGGCGTCGGAATCTAATCGACGACGTTGAACTGATGGCACACTATTAGAATTTAATCAACAATGCTGGACATGATAAAGACTCACGCCGGAATTGAATCTACGACGTGGATCTAAAAGCTATAACTACTACTACTCCTATTGTGCTGAAAATAAAGATGGATAAGAAGTATGTTGTCTTATTTTTTTAGAGTCATTTTTACGTCGGAAATCCTTGAGTATTTATAGAGCAGCATGACAACTGTCGATTGGCTACTTCTCCTTGAAAGTTATTTTCTACTTCCTTATATTTTGCACTTTAACCGTTTCCTGACTTATTGATGTTGCTTACGCTCCTTGGATATCACGTAATAGCTGATTTTCTTCTACGTGTCTCCTTATTTTTTGTTGTTTCCCACGTTTCACTATTTAGCTTTCTTGATCTTCACGCTCATGGTCATGTCTTTATCTTTCGACACGTGAAAATGAATTTCTTTACCATGTAACATGTTGACACCTAAATTTTGGCGACTTAGTTAGTTAATTTTCGCATAAAAAATTAGGGATCGATCCTGATCTCTAGGAAAAAATATTAATTAAAATGCATGTAGATATTAGAAGCATTTGCATGGGCTCATATAGTTGCATCTGCATTGGACTGACAGTGGATGGACTCAAGTGAACAGCTTTGAACTTAATAAAACTGGACTAAGCCCGCGTTCAAAAAATTCTTGGCCAAGCCCATGAACATTATAAGAGCTAAAATTTTCATTGGAAAATGTCGAGTTGGAAAATATTGATTTGTTAATCTTGATATTATCACGATTCAAATTGGATGAATTGATATTATTGCAGAGATATTGTAATATTTTCTTTGAATCAAAATAGGAAATAATTGCAAGCAAAAAAACCTAAACTTTGCCTATAAATACATTCATTGAGGATTCTCTCGGGAGGCCACACCACTTACATACACGGCTACAGTAGAGAGTTTGGCACATGGAGAAGAAGATATCGTGAGGGGCTATGATAATTTTCAGAGATCAGAATTTTCGGAGAGAACACGAGAGACACACTTGAGGTCGAGAGAGATAGTCGGTTGCGCACGTGCACAACCGCCACGTCGGCGTCACCTCTCCGCTGTGTCCGCGCTTCCTGCTGTTGCCGCCCTTGTCGTAGCGCCTCTTACTGTCCGTTGCCGCGCTCTCTGCTCACGGCCTGTGACATTCCGGATTCTGGCCATTTTTGGGATTTAATAAACGTGTAATTCGTCAGTATGCTTATAGTAAGATCTCGCCCGGGAACTGATCACTCTCGGTTATTGTTTTAAATTTTGAGATTTCGCTAGAATCGCACTCGATCGAATTTGGCCGTTAATTATACCCTGAATTTGGCAGTCGATTTTCGGGAGTGCCGGGAAGAAATAAATTGGACGGTGTCGAGATTATCGTGGCCGACATCGAGATTGCCAGGAATAGTGGAAAAGTGGATTTTCGGACCGGGTGCGGATTTGGACTAGTAGACCTCCCTCGTAGTGTGTTTTGGGTTATATTATTTTGGCCCTTTGCCCTATATTATTATTTGGGATTTTTCGTGGACTGTTGGACCATTTTCCAGATTTGAATCGGGACCGTTAGGTCGATTTTTAGTTTGAAACCGTGTCCGTTGGATCGCGATAATTACCTTTGACTTTCTCCCTCTCTTTTTCTCTCTCTCCGATCGCGTCCTTCTGCCGCGCGCCCCCTTGCGCACGTTTTCTCACCCTCTCTCTCCTCTCTCCTATCTCCTCCTTTTCCTTTTCTCTTCTTCTTCTTCTTCTTTGGGGTTGGTCGCGTCTGGTTCTGCTTCGCGTTTTGCTTCGCCCGACCAGCCACGCCGCCGAGCTCGCCTGGCCGTCGCACGCCGCCGTCGCCAGCCCGACTGCCGCGCCGCGCCGCCCGGCCAGCCCCGCCGCCGTCGCGTCGCCTGCCTCGGCCGCCCCTTCCTCTCTCTCGCGCGCGCGACAGCGAGCTGGTCGCCGCTGCTCGTCGCGCCCGGAGTCGGCCCAGCCCGCCGGCGCGTCGTCCGGCCGCCGCCTCCGCCCAGTCGCAGTCACCGCCGCCCTCTGCAGCCGACCCCTTTCCCCCCTTGCCTCTCCCTTTCCCCGGCCTCCTCCCTGTCGGTTCTGCCCGAGCCCGAGCCAGCGAGCTCGCCGCCCGCCGGTCGGCTCGTCCGGCCACGCGCCGCTGCCGTACCGCGCCGTGCCGCCCCGCCGGCCAGCTCGCCGGCCCGTCCGTCAACCGCCGCCCCTCACCCCCCCTGAGTCCTCCCTCTCCCTTCCCCTCTCCCCCTCACCCCCTCGGCCAGCCCTCTCCCTGCCCCCTTTTCAGCCGCTCGTCGCCGGCCGCCGGCCAGACCAGCCGGCCAGCTCAGCCGGCCAACCGGCCAGCCAAGCCCGTGGCCCGCGCGCGCAAGCCGCGCGCCCGTCGCCGTGCCCGTCGCCATGCCCGCGCCGTCGCCCGCGCCCGCGCCCGTTGCCCAGGCGCGTTGCCCATCCGCTCGCCCGTGCACCAGGCACGCCGATCGGCCATTGTGCCCACTTTGGCCGGTCAGCGCGCCCGTGTGGCCCACGCCCGCGCCTAGTCCGGACTTCTCACCCGGGCAATTTTGGGCCCGAGCCGACTTTTCCCAAGCCAAAATTTGGTAAGTGACTTCCTAGACCCTACTTAGTCTTTTGGGTATTTCATTGACTAGTCTCGGATTATAACGGCTAGGGCATGCATTAATTTAGTGATTTTATGATTTAATTGTGAAATTTAAATTGGATTAAATAGTATGCTCGATTGGGGAAAATCATGTGTGATCGACTTGAACGTCGGGTTTGTGGTTGAAGTGGCGATTTGTGGATTGGACCGAAATTGTGAATTTGAGCTGTTTGATGCAATTTGGCGTGAATGTGATTGAATTGAATGGCGTGTGCATGCCTGTCGATTTTAAGCCCGGATCGATCGGAGGGTTACGGACTTGGGACGTGTTGACGGCGGTCCGTGTGAAGGAAGGAACGGCCGATGGGCCAATTGGAATGCGGGCTTGAGACGTGTTGACGGTGGCCCGTTAAAGGTGTGATTGGACCGGGACGTGTTTACGTCGGTCATTGAAAATTGTTCGAATATCGTGGCTTGGGACGTGTTGACGGCGGCCACTGAAAATTGAGTGAATAGTGTGGCTTGGGACGTGTTGACGGCAGCCACTGGAAATTGAATGAATATTATGGCTTGGGACGTGTTGACGGCGGCCACTGGAAATTGAATGAATATTATGGCTTGGGACGTGTTGACGGCGGCCATGGGAATTGATCGAATTGTGTGGCTTGTGTGCCAGTGAGAATGAACTTGAGGCGCAGTGGCGCGAGTCGTGGGTTAGATGTTCGGTCACGCATGTGATTTGAGTGTGATTGAAATGGCTGGCTGAGTGTGACTGAATTGGCTGATTGAGCGTGTGACTGGATTGGTTGGTTAAGCGTGTGACCGAATTGGCTGATTGAGTGTGTGACTGGATTGGTTGATTGAGTGTGTGATTGAATTGGCTGGTTAAGCGTGTGGATGTTGATCGAATTGACTGATGGTGCGTGTGGATGATTGGTTGGATGGGTTGGGTGCTTGGTTGGATTAATTGATTTCGAGTGGGAGTGTGTGTGCTGGTGATTGTGATGTGGCGGTGATTTATTCTTGCATTATCATTCTTGAACTAATATGCAGGATTGGCACGTGGTTCGAGGCGAGGTAAGCCTTTCATGTGCAATTGATTGTATTGACTGGTAGTTTGCATGTTGGATTGGTCTGGGTACGCATTAGCCTAGGTGAGGTTTAGGTTGTTGCTTATTGAGACTTGTTCTCACGGTTATTACATAACCACTTTCAGATCCGCAACCGTGATCGATTTGGAGAGGCCGCCCGAGTACCACAGGGATTGAAGGATAGATCAACTTATCCTATGTTTTGAGTACCCTTTTTGTAGAGAAGATAGGCTTGTCAACCACCGCCCCTTTTTTGTTAAATTGTGGTTGATTTTGGAAGCCGGGCTACCATTTTGTAATATCGAATGCTTTATAATGTTGGGTGTTTATTAAATTTCAATGTTCTATCCCTTGGTCATGTTTTTATTGTCTGGATTGTTTTACATGCTTCCGCTTGCGTAATTCGTTTGGGTCGGCGACGCGTCCTGGGACGTCGCGTTCAAATAATCGACCGTGGTCGGGATGTCGCGAGCTCGGTGGGGTCCGGGGCGTGACACGGCCAGACCTGTGGCCGTGAACCGCCATCCTTGCTTCCATCGACGATAACGTTGCTGATTCTTGGTGGTGTCTCTGCAGTGAAGCATTAGTGGGTTCCCAGTCACCACCAAGTCTAGAAAAGTCAAGTGTTGGTCTAATTCACGTTTATTTTTTCTGACATCCACCAAGATTCACGCAAAAAGCTATGGCATGCACAAGTGTGTTCTCTGGATGACACATCTGGCATCATCATCGCATGCACTTCTTCACGGGAGGAGGATGGCGACATTGGTGATCCGTGAAGCCATACCAACGTGGTGAAGTTCGCGCATCCCCGACGTGCTTGGCCTACACTACCACGAGCTGAGCCGATCCCCGTCGTACCGCCGCCGCTATCACTACCGGTCTGCCGTCGTTGGCCATAATGTGTTCTGCGATCCACAAGCCTCAATCCAAAATCGAGTTCGAATTTGGAAGATATCTGCGAATTAGGTAAGATCATTATCCGAATATTTTCTGAAATATTTAATTTCCTAAGTTTTCGGTGTTTGAATATTTCGTGAATATTCTTTGGTGGATAGCTATATATCTTAGGATAATATTTGCGATACCCGCAATATTCTAAGATACCTTAAATTAGGAATTTTTCCTAATTTAGCAACGTATCTGGACGACTATCCGACCTTATTCCTAAGGTACGATACGCGGCGATGCGGAAAATCGTTATCTTGCTCATAATCACTTGGATACGATAATAGATTTTATTTGCTTTCCAAATTTAAACAATCAACTTTCTGTCGATATCTATAACCCTATAGATATGACCGTTAGTTTGATTTCTTTGCCTTATCCGAATTTGAAGAATCTTGCAGATTGCGTGAATTGTTTGAGTGCGTTTGTTATCTTTGTGTGTTTGCTTTCCTTTTAAATAAAGAAAATCCAAAATTTTGTTGTTTAGATTTAAATTAGAAATTTTGCATGCTTAGGGAATCTTAAATATATCCAAAAGAATAAGAAAATTATTTGATTTAAATTGGGATTTAGAGTAGCATATTTGCTAGTTTAAATTAGAAATTGTTTTAATCTTTGTGGATTATTTATGATATTTAATAATTTCGAATTTTAATAAAAATCCCAAAAAAAGAATCATTTTAGGATAGATCAAATCATTTTCTCTAGGATAGATTGCATGTTAATTTAAGTAATTTTTAATTCCGAATTTCATTTGAAAATACCAAAAATAAATCATTTGTTCGTCACTAGAATTAGGTCACGTCATCGCATGACATATAGTTCACATGTTAGGCTGCATTAATCGCATGTTAATTTTTGCACGTCATTACATATAGGTTAGCTTTCATTTAAATAAGTGAAAATCCTAAAAAATATTGAGTGAACTGTTTGTTAATTAGAAATCATATTAGGATTGTTGATTGACTTTTTAGCTAATGATGCAGATGCTTACGTTGCTTCGAGGTAAGTAATTCTCCCAATCTCCCAATTTATTTAATGTTTTGATTATTGGGTGTTACTTTGGTGGTTTGCGTACCCGCATGATCACCTCACATGCTAGTGACTAAGTTAAAATGAATCCAAATTGTCTGTCAAAACATTTTTTGAAAAGAAAAGGTACCGAAAGGGCGTTAGACTAGATCTAGCATAACCAAGTCCCCAAACTTAGAATTTCTGGTTTGTAGGAATAAAACATATCTTCCTATGTTTTATTTAGGTTTCTAATCGATTTACCACAAATAGATTAGTGGCGACTCCAAGCATGAAAGCATTTGCACGTTAAGAACTTAAATCCTAAGTTGCGAATTGGTAGGGCTTGGGAGAGCCCGAGTTAAGCTTAGTCTTAATAATCCATTAGACTAAGAAATTTTAGGTCACGACATAACACCACGTGCTTAATTCATGATCTTAGACTCATCGACATCACATACAAAGCTCGTGATCTTGGACTTGTCGACGTCACGTGCAAAGCTCGTGATCTTGGACTTGTCAACGTCATGTGCAAAGCTCGTGATTTTGGACTTATCAACCTATTGACACTTCTATGATGTATCATGTTGATAACTGCTCCAAATCTTTCCAATGCCTCTGAGCTTGACTCATGGCCTTTCTCCAAATTCATGCTATGTTGGCTGTGTTTTACGTCCTTTGTGACTTGCAATCGGTCCACTCCCACCAGGGGTAATTTTGGGTGTCAACATATGCCCCATTTTAAAAGGAATAAATTTGAATTTATTTATTTTAAAGATATACCTTATTCGTGTACGAATCCCTAGGCGATGATCATGCCTTTCTAACCCCCGACGTCCTTTTGAGCAGTCAATATGACTTTTTCATCCAATATTCTTTGAACACGTCACCTTTTATTTTCTTCAAACAGTCACGGCTTTTTAAATCGTCTTATTCATCCTGTATTTTTGCAAAAGCTTCGTTTCATCGTCGTGTCTTCTTCCTCAAACCCTAAAAATCCCTTTTTGAACCTTTTTCGATCTTGATCCATCATTTATCATGGCGTCCAAAAAGTCTGAATATTCTACTGGCGACTACATCATGGCTTTTGACAAGTTCAAAGAAGACCCGCACATTGATAATTGTTCTTTCCTTTTTCCATGTCATTATTGCTGAGGATGGTACTGTTGTAACTCGGCTTTTCCTTTTCCTTGAGTATTATCTGAATAATCATAGTTTGCGCCTGCTTTGATGACCTGTGCAGTATTATTGACCAAATTATCCTTTTTTATGCTCTCGAAAAGACATCTGTGTACAACCCCCTGCACTTGCATTTAATGAATTAGTACAAAATGTAATCAATTTGTACCGGTGCAATTCAATTTTGCCATCGCATGGGTGTACGCCTGAGTAGTAATTGAATCTCATCAGTACACGTGTAGGTCATCGAAATGCTGAGAGTGACCATCGGCACATTTTTTTTCTCGAATCTTGTTTCATGACCTTCAAGGAATAAATGGCCATTACTCGCAACGTTCCAATATTTGTATCTTGGACTGATCAAACAGATACGAACGTACCGTCCGAGATATTCGTGACATCGGCTGATCTTCTTGTACCGATTTGTGAAGAATTAGTACTCCAATCACAGGCTATAAATAGTGAGTTTATTGCAATCAAGACTTCACCACTCGACTTTTAATTCTAAATCCCATCTTTCATAGAAGTTTCCTTCTTTTACCCTACCCAGCGACGATGGAATCCAGTGCCTCGTCACCAGCCCTGAGCGCTCGCCAATTCAAGGCCTTGTGGAAAGAGATAATCTCCTTCCTTAGCCTGATCTATGCCATCCTAGTCACCAAGCCCCAGGCGATAATTAAGGTCGAGAAGCTGGTTCGTGAAGGAAAGCCTAAAGACCTACCTTTCGATCACCCTTTCTTTGCTGACTACGAGGAATTCGTGACTGTCTTCGAGCACAGGGTGTCCCATTTCCGAGCCAATGGGAGGGCCATCACTGCATACTTCATTGCAGAACGCATGTTTGAGAGCCTCAAGGAGGAGATCGAGCATGCTGATGTAGTGTACAACACACTCTCTAATGTACAGGGGGACCGAGGCGAGGAGTCCCTTGCCTCAAACGGGATGAAATCGAGATTGGACTCTCGATGGACTTCCGTTGTGAAATTTTTGTCAACTCCGCTTTCACATCCTTGGGTGCCATGGCGAAGAAGTCGAATGAACTAGTGCGGTCCCCCCTCGAGCTCATCCAACAGCTTGAGAAGTGGCTATCGAACTTGGAAGAGACGCTCCCTGACCTCGAAGAAGCCAAAGAACAAGCTAAGACGGAGAACCAGAGTCTAGAGGACCGGATGCAGCACTATGTAGCCTGCTTTAGGGAATACATTGGTCTCGGCCCGAGGGAGTGAAAGCAACTGGCGGGTTTAGGCTTGGAAGGAAGGAAGGAAGGAAGGAAAGATGAAGAAGAAGAAGAAGAAAGAAAGAGAGAAAGAAAGGGAGATGAAGGAAGGAAGGAAGAGAAAAAAAAAAACCAAAAAGATTTTTTTAAGTAATCGGTCTTTTGTTTGTGAATAAAATTGGACTTATTCGGAATCTTCAGTCTCTCTTCCTCCATTTTCCGCATCTCCCACATAGTAGGATATTACCTCTTCAAATATTTGCCATTGATAGCATGGGGAAACTCCTTTCCCTCGATATCCATTAATCGATAAGCATTCCCGACGAATGCCTTGGTTACCACAAATGGTCCTTCCCACGTTGGTGACCATTTACCAAACTTTTCACTATCCAAACTCATTGACAAAATGGTCTTCTAGACCAAGTCACCAATTTCAAACCGTTTATGCTTTACATGTTTATTATATGTTTTGGCAACTCTATCTTTCTGGAGAATCAACATTTCCAAGGCAATCGCTCTATTTTCTCCAAATTCATCAACGTTGGCGTACATTAACTTGTCATATTCCTTCTTAGCAAAGTTATTTTGGAGTCTGACTTGTAGGGAATGAACTGTAACTTCAATAGGGAGAATGCTTATTGTCCATAAGTAAGTATATATGGGCTAGTTCTTGTAGCAGTCTTTTTAGATATTCTATAAGTCCATAATACAGTCGACAACAACACATCCCACTCTCTAGGATCATCCTTCAAATGTCATTTAATCGTGTGATGATGGGTTTATTGGAGGTTTAGCCTGACCATTAGCTTGGGCATAATAAGGAGTTGAATTAATCATCTTGATGTATCTAGTCTTGGCGAAACTAATCACCTCTTGTCCGGTAAAGACCGTGCCTTGGTCCGTAGTTATAAATTTTGGGATGCCAAATCGATGAATAATACGCTCCTCAATCAACTCTTTTACTGTATTTTGTGTTATATTCTTGTACGAAGCCGCTTCAACCCACTTGATAAAATAGTCGGTGACAACTAAAATGAAGCTATGTTTCGTCATCGGAGGGGGTAAATTTTTCCAATTATATCCATTGTCCAACCTCTAAATGACCAAGGTTTGATGATAGGTTTCATTGTGGCTGCAGGAACATGCTGAATGGGATCGTGCCTTTGACGAGCTTCGCATCCCTTAGCATAACTTATGCAGGCTTGAGCGATAGTTGGCCATAAGTAACCATGTCGATGAAGCAACCGCTTCATTTTTATGCCTGATTGATGAGTTCCATATATACCTTTATGAACTTTGGCCATTGCTATCACAGACTCTTGCTATCCCAAACATTGAGCAATAACTTATCTATAGTCTTGCGATATAACTCATCTCCAATCATAAGATAATTTGTCGCGACCGAACTCCCAAGCCCTTTTTTTGGACAACATGCAAAAAGCAGGGGAGCTCGCCTGGTATGTGCTAAGTCTAGGTTCATGACTTAACTCGGGCTCTCCCAGGCCCATATCATATCGCGACTTAGGGTTTAATTTTTTAACATGTAGGTGATTTACATGCAGGAGTCGCCACTAATCGATTTGGGGTAGGACGATTAGAAACTCAAATAGGGTGATGGGAGAATCACCCTATTCCTACGAACCAAAAATTTAACTGGATTCGGGGACTTGGTTACACTAGTTAAATAACTAATGCCCTTTCGGTACCATTTTACCCTGTTCACTTTTTTGAAAATATTTATCAGGCAATTTGGATTGATTTTAGGACCTTTCTCCTAACATGTAAGGTGTTCAGGCGAGTGCATAATAAAAAAAAAACGATTAGCAGTCATGCAACCTATGGTTCTAGCCCTAACTATGCTAGATGACATTCAAAACGCAGCAGTTCATGCAATTATATTAAAACATGCATAACAACAATGCAACGGTAATGAAAATAAAACATACAAAATATCACCGCGCGACCTCAGGCTTATTGAATTTAAATAAAACAACAACATGCATAATTATAAAGGATTAAAACACTCAGATAAGTCATACATAAAAAAAAATTCGAAATTTTTTTTTTCGAAAAAGAAGAAGAAAAAAAATAAAATAAAATAAACCTTTTTTTTGAAATTTTTTGAAATTTTTTTTGTAAAATTTTTTTTTAAAATTTTAATTATTATTTTTTTAAAATAAATAAAAATAATATTATAATATTATAATAAACCCGGTCGGGTCGGGTTGGATCCGGGTCGGGTCGGAACCGACCCGGGTCAACGGATCCGACCCGGATCATTGACTCGGGTCGGATCAACTGAACCGGGTCGGTCGGACCGACCCGGTCAACAGATCCGACCCGGTCGTTGACTAGGGGTCGGATCAGCTGAACCGGGTCAGTCGAACCGACCCGGGTCAACGGATCCGACCCGGTCTTTGACCGGGTCGGGTCGGCTGAATCGGTTCAGACCGAATCGAAGGGAGCAGTCGCCGGCGAAGCCGAAAATCGGCCTCTCGCCGGCGGACCCAAACCGGTGCCGACCAAAATCAGGCCTCTGGGACCACTACCAAACCTCGTCGCCTACCTGGGTTATCGTCCGGCCACCGTTCGCCGGCCGGCAGTCGAATTAAAACCGGTATCCACTGAGGCATTTTGTCGAACACTGGGCGTGCGCGACGAAAAACAGGAAGTTCTGACTTGTTCCGGCGATCCAGTCAGCTCCGGCGGCCGCGGCTCGCCTTCGACGGACGGAGGGGATCGTGACTGAAGACGGTATGGACCGGGAATCGCGCGACACGGCCGACGTGATTCCCGGCCACACCAGACAGCAGAACAGGGGAGAACAGAGGGCTGAGTCGGCCGGGAGAGCTCACCGGCGCAGCTGGAGGGTCTCCGGTTGATCGGAGGCGACGGCGAGGCTGTTGGCTTCCCTTCCCTTCTCCGGCGTGGCCTCGGTTCGATCCTCTCTCTCTCTCTCTCTCTCTCTCTCTCTCTCTCTCTCTCTCTCTCTTTTTCTTTCTCTCCCTTTATCTGTGAATTGGCCGACCGGGGGTACTTCCGGGAGTCGCCGGTTGGCTTGCTGGCGACGACGAGGCCGATTGGGACCTGCAAGGCACTCCGAGACTCCTCTCTCTTCTCTGTTTTTCTCTCCTTCTCTCCTTATCTCCCTCGGTCTCTCTCTCTCTGAATTTTTTGGAAAATGGCCGACCCCTTCTCTCTCTTCCTCTCTGGTTTTTGTAGTGGGACGACGCTTGCTCTCCGCCTCTCTGCGTATGCAATGATGATGGCCTGCACCGGCCTAGGCTCCGCGAATTCCGCGGCCATAGGCCGGTGCAGAGGGGGTGCCAGCTCTGGGATGCAGAGGGGAGAACACGAAATCGAGAGGGAGGAAGGGATAAGGGCGCCGGGAAAATCGGGGGGGATGGGACTGGCCATTAAGGCCAGTCACAGTGGCGTGCTCCCCCGGGACTCTTCTGATCGGATGACGACGATGATGAGCGGCGCCGGCGACGTCATGCTTCGGTCGCGCACAGGGGAGAACAGGGGAGGCGACAGCGACGGCGAAGGGAGAAGGAAGGAGGAGAAAGGGGCTGGGCCCGGGCCAGGCCCAGTCCGCGCGGGAGGAAGAAAAGGGAAAGAAAGGAAGGCGGGCTGGGCCGCGCGAGGGGAAAAAAAGAAAAGGAAAAAAAGAAAGGGCCGGGGGCCCGCGCGGGGAGGAGGAGAGAAAAGAACGGGCCGGGTCGGCCTGGCCCCGACCCGGCCCAACGCGATTTTTTTTTTAAATTTTAATTAGACATCTAATATACCCTATTAAATACAAACATGCCTAATTTCTATATGCAATGCATTTAAATAGAAATATTTTTTGTTTTAGGAACTAAAAAAATTAATTCCTAAATTTTGTGCAATTAATTTTGGGCAAATTAAAAATAGGTGTCAACATAATTAAAAGCTTTTCTTTTGAAATTTTTATCACTAGAAAATGGGTTGTTGAGATACTCTACAAATAGAGTTCTCCAATCTTGAGTTACTACTTCGTTGATAGTCGCGTTGTCGACAAGGGTTTTTGTCAATTGGGTAAATATGATTCTGTTGTTCATCGATGGTCGAACCTTAGTCTGAGTAATAATATGGCCAGCAAGCTCTTTTGATATTTTGTAACCGGAAACCATTTGTGCTAAGTCATTGGCCTCCGTGTTATCTTCTCTTTTAATATGGATCGGCTCAAAGTCATCAAAGCATTCTAGGTGCTTTTTGGCCAGTGAATAATAGGATATAGTATTCTCATTAAGACACTAGTATTCCCTAGACAATTGCCTTATCACCAATTGAGAATCATCTATGACTTTGACGAAACATATTTTCATGTTGGCCATGATGTTTAGGCCAACAATTAAGGCCTCATATTCGGTCTAATTATTGGAGCACTCAAAATTCATTTTGAGCATAAGTTTCGTTTTCTGTCCATGAGAGGATATTATCATGGCCCCAGCCCCAGCAGACCCAAGGGTACTAGATCCATCAAAGTAAAGCTACTATGAGACCACGTGAACGTATCCTTCACTATTTTCATCTCATACTCCAAGATATTCCGTAATGAAATCTGTTGGGGCTTGTCCTTTTATTGCTTTAAGCGGAACATAGACCAAATTTATTTCAGTCAAAGCAAACACCCACTTGGCAATTCGGCCTTTAACAATTGGCCGAGTCAATATGTACTTAATCATGTCTGTTTATATATCACATGTACCGTAGTCGGCAGCATATAATGACGTAATTTTGTACATGCAAAATATAATGACAAGCATAGCTTCTCAATTGCAGTGTCTTTTATTTTAGGATCATTCAACATCCGACTCAAATAATACGCTGCTTGTTTTTTGCCTTCATTATTCTTCTACGCTAACATACATCCGATGGTAGTATCGGTAGCGACCAAGTACAATTTCAAGGATTGACCCGCTCTCAGCGGCATCAATACTGGTGGATTAACCAAGTATCGCTTGACTTGGTCAAAAGCATGTTGGTGTTTCTCTTCCCATACGAACTCTTCTTGATTCTTCAACTTCAATAATGGCGAAAATACCTCAATCTTTCCTGACAGGTTAGCGAGAAATCGACGTAAGAAATTTATCTTCCCTAAAATCATCTGAAGTTGCTTTTTGATTGTGAGGAGCGGCAATTCTAAAATGGCCTTAGCTTTATTCTTATCAATTTCAATTCCCCTTTGATTAACCAGAAACCATAAGAAGTTACCAGCCCTTACTCCAAAAGCAAATTTCAACGAATTCATTTTCAAGTCAAGTTTCTGTATCCTAATAAAAGCTTGTTCCAAATGATTTAAATGACATACCTGGTCTAATTTGACAATAATATCATCGATATAGACTTTCATAAAGTCCACAATCATGTCATATAAGATGAAGTTCATGGCTCTCTGGTAAGTTGCCCCTGCATTCTTTAATCCAAATGGCATGACTAGCCATTCAAAAGTGCCAATAGCCCCGGGGCACTGAATGCAATTTTATGGACACCTTCTTTAGCAATGAATATTTGATTGTAGCTTGAATGATTATCTATTAATGACATGATTTTGTTCCCAGAAGCCGAATCAACTAATATATCCGCGATTGGCTTCTAGTACTCATCCTTAAGTGTGGCTGCATTTAAATTTCGGAAGTCGATGCAAACACGTAACCTTCCATTCTTTTTCTTTACTGGAACTATATTAAATAACCATTTGATGTACCACGCTGTCCTAATAAATCCAGCCGCTAGCAATCACTCCACTTCTTCATTTATTTTAAGGATAACCTCCGGGGCAAATCGTTTAGGCGGCTGTTTATGAGACCTGAACCCTTTTTTTATGGGCAGTCGATATTCGACGACGTCTCTACTTAATCTTGACATTTCTCTATAGTCCCATGCAAAACAATCCATATACTTCTTCAAGAGTCTTACCAACTGGGCTTTGAAGTCATCATCGATCAACGAACTTACATAAATAGGTTGATGTTCATTGCCTAGCCCAAGGTTCACTTTCTGTAACGGGTATTGAGCTTCAATCCACTTTTCAATCTCTTTTATGGGCGACTCTTCGAATATAAGGATTCCATCGACAGCTTCTGTGGATTGCTATGTGAGCTTAACTCGATAGGCTGAGTACCTCTCAATAAGGTCTTTTGACAACGTAAGGTTCTCCATACACAACCTTATTTAATTGCCCCGCCAATTGACTCTTCGGGACCCACTCAACGATCCCTTTGTCGAAAAGGCAGAATGTAATACTATTGGGGTTAACGAGAGGTGGCTTACTAATGGATATATTATCTTCTTGTACTAATTGATGAATTGGAGATGCATGTGCGTAGATTTTTTATGACTTGGTGCTTGTTTTAACGTATTCTACCTTATCCCCATTCCAAAATGCTATCATTTGATGGAGAGTCGACGATACGCACTGATTACTATGGACCTAATCTTGGCCCAATAGTAAATTATACGACCCATCTGCATCAACCACACAAAAGGACGTCTTGAAAATTTTGGTGCCAACGGTTAAGTCAGCGATGAAAATTCCTTTAACTCTTAAACTTCTCCAGTAAAGTCAGATAATTGGATGTTCGATGGGATAATCTCCTCATCACGCCTTTCCAGTTTCTTATGAAAACAATATGGGATGAGATTCAGTGTGGATCCCCCGTCCATTAACACTCAAGACACAGGTCGGCCATTAACTTTTGCGTTAATATTCAGAGCCCTTAAGTGGTGTGAACCTTGGGTGGAGGTTTCTCAAATTCAACCAATTCCTCTATATCAAAGTGAAATTCTGCTCTTTCTTTCTCATCCATTGTGACTTCTGCAAGATGATTTGGCTCCACCGTCGTAACCCAGAGGTTCGATGGAAGGCATACTCGAACTATACAAGAACTTAATGACGAGACTAACCTTGACAACGGTTGCTGTTCACTCTGGGCAAGCTCAGCATCTTGCTTTGGTGAAAATTGCTGAGGTCGACCAGATGTCGATGCTTGATTTTTTAGTTTTCTTTTCCAGACTAAATTTCTACGCTTGGGGAACTTTGGCTTAACCCCTTGTACTGCGATTAGGGTCGGCTTAACCTGCTTGATGCGAACTTGACTCACTGGTTGTTGGAATGATATTCTACATTCTCCTTTTTTGAGTCCGTGTCAAATTTGAGTTGCGATTCTGAGTTTTGCAAGCCTCATATCATTGACCCACAAGTGAGTCTCTCGATACTTTGAGAGTTTGTCGACGTGATGGATGTGGGTTCGTATGGAGATCTCCTCGATCAGAAAAATTAGGGCCCAATCCACTTGGCTCAATCTTCCCATTATACGAAGGTGGTGGAACATAACTAACATAGTAATCAAATTTACCACTAGGTTCTCTCAAAGTACCAATGGTTGAATCACCTTCTTTGTACCGGCTCTTATAACGATTGACACTTTTAAAAGGAGTTTGTTCATCATATGAGTCGGTGAGAACCAAATCGCAGAATTCATTGACAACTTCACTGGGCGGACATTTTCGACTGCTGGAATAATGTTTTTCCCGTTCCAACAATCAATTACACCTTTCGCAAAAATGATATGGCTGATGTCCCCTTGTCTTCGTCTTTAATAACACCATCACTGTCATTACAGGAAAATGATCGACCTCAACTTATTTGCTTTTGTCCTCCGCGAATTTTATCTTTCCTTGCCTGATCTCTTCCTGGATATTTCTTTTAAATACCAAGCAGTCGTTGGTAGCATGGCTCCATGAATGATGCCACTTGCAATACTTTTTTCCCGCTAATTCCTCTTTGGTGGATAAAACTTGACCCTTCGTGAGTCTGATCTGTCCATCAGCTAACAAGTCAAATATTTCTTCTATCTTATTAATATCGAAAGAATAAAAAAGGGTTCCTTAGCCTTGGTCATGAGGTTATATCTTTCTTTAACTCTTGCCGGATTTAAAGCTTGGCAGATATATGGCTTATCAATCATCATTTTAGCGAGAGCCACATCTGCTATATCCGCTGATTCAGTTTCATCCTCGCTCTCGACAGGATCAACCCAACAAACTTCACTTCGTCGACCATACCTTTTGTCTTTTTCCTGAAGGAGACTTTCGTGCTTAGTAGCTATGGTTGACAACTGAAACAAATCTGAATAAGGTTATCCAACCATCCTTTCTCGGATTTCAAACTTTAGTCAGTTAAAAGCAAGGTCCGTAAAAGTTTTCTCACGTAAAGGGACTAGACATTTATTTCTTGCCCTTTTAAATTTGGAAATAAACTGATCGACAGAGTCATTAGCTAACTGTTTCATAGTTGAGAGATTAGCTATTGACAAATCTGGCACAGCTCTTTGAAATTGACAATGAAATAATCTTTCAATCTGTTTCTATGATGTAACCGAATTAGCAGGTAAAGCAGTATACCAGGTAAACGCGGTTTTCGACAAGGATAAGGGAAATAACCTCAATTTCCAATAATTAGCATGAGCCACATCGCCACATTACGCTAGAAAACGATTAACATGTTCAAAAGTGGACTGATCTTCCTCTCTGATGAACAATGTAAACTTTGACATTTATAAAACCCCTTGGATATGGTATGGTATCCATCCAGTCAGGATATGATTTTCTATAGACATGTAGGAAGTATGTCATATCATGACAATATCCCCTCATCACATGATCTATTACTAACTGATTTCTTACTTGACCAATGGCGGACGCAGAAGCTACAGCATAATTAGGTGGTAATAGCTGGTTTAGATTTTGATTAAGTAATTAGTAGAATGGCTGATATGGTAACTGTGGTTGTTGTTGAGGTTGTAGCTGCATGATCTATGATACGTTATGAGCAATCATATGAGAATTAACTTGTGGATTTAACTGTGCTGGTAATGGTAGCTGGACTTGAACATTTGAACCCATAGAGGGTGGAAAATGCTGATTTACGTTAGGCACTGCAAGTTGAGGTACCTGAAGTTGCGGTTGGTTGTTTATTTGTTGGAGCTGTTCTTGCCCCCTAGGCAAAGGCGCTACATGATTCTGAATATCAAAGACTACATGTGGAGGATTTACCTGGATCATAGGAGGACCTTGCATTTGAGTAACTTGATGTCCTCCTTGGAAGTTCTCATCGATCATCGTCTGTCGAGCAACCCCTTCATTTAGGCCCACGTTAGCCTAAGGAAACCCCTCACTAGGTGCTACTGGCAAGATTTCTCCCCTCGGTAATATTTGAATGGGCGGGATCATCGATGTGCCTTGGGTCATTGTCCCAAACAGTATTGTAGGACCTCCCAATGTCAATGGAGATCCTATTCTTGGTTGGGTCAGCGCAATGGACCTTCCATATTAACCTTGAGTACATTCATGATAAGTGTTGATGATCAAAGGCCCAACCACCTCAGTCATACGCTTTACCACATAATCAACGAACTCATTCTGAGTTTCCTCAATAATCTATCTCATAGTAGAAAGTGCAACTAATGTGAGCTCAGTTTACCTTCTATCTTCAACGCGCTGCCTCAACATATCTATGATCTCCTCTCAAGATTGGTTAGCAACCTTGTTATGAAGAATTTGAGCGGATGATGTCTCAGCACGGGTATTATCTTCCGCCATCGATACAGCTTACTCGTCAGTAGTATTATCCAAGTTGGTCCGACTTCAGGTGCATGGCATAGCACTCTCTCTACTTAACTCAATAGGGGTCCCATCTGGTGTGCCAAAAAGATATTTCGCCGGTTTTATCCCGTCGAAAATCTTTCACCAAACGCTGCGTTTCAGATTTTATTAGAGGAGACTAAGGTCTTAAGTCAAGCTCGGACAGAGAATGTCAAATGCATCTATTAAATCCAATATGTGCCTTACAACTTAACTCGATAATACACCCAACTCAATGCCAATTGTAACATCCTGAATTTCGACCCATTTTCGGGATCAATAAAGTGTAAAGTATTTCTCAATTAATTTTAGAAAGTCTCGCCCGGACCTGATCAATCACGGGATACTAACCTATTGGGAAAGGCTAAATAGGAATATGTACATGGATCGGGGACCCGATCGCGAGTTAGGCACGGACTTCGGAGAACGCCGAAGGAATATTTTGGACCAATGTGAGTCGATCTTAGGAAGGTGACGGATTCGATTCGACCAATGATGTACGATCGGATCGCGGGTGATTCCGCATGACCGAGGGTACACATGGCGAACGATTCCCGAACTAACCTAAATGACCGAGACAACCGGTACTAGTGATAATTCCTCGCGCTCTCTCGAAAATCAAGGCCATTACAATTCGGACAACTCTAGGTCGATACGCGTAACACCTAAACAGCCACCCGTTAGTGAGAGCCTCTAAAATTTTAAAATGAGCAAATTTAATCGCGAGATTGGACCCGAACTTCGACGTCGAAATTTTGTGGATGTTTACGATTATTTTTCAAGACCAACGTCGTTTTGGTGTGGTCACGCACATGTGGGGCTAATCTAGCCAGAAATTGGAATTTCGACAAAAATTGGGGAAAATTACGGTTTTGCCCCTGTGGGCCGCGAGGTTGGATTTTGAGCCCGTTTGAGGTTATTTTTCGAAACCAAAGTCATTTTGGGGCGGCCATGCACATTTAGAGTGGTTTTGATCAAAAATTGGAATTTTGGCTCGGGAGCGAAAAATAATATTATTTTAATCCCGGAACTTCGCAGTCGATTTTCGAGGGCTTAGAAAGTGAATTTCGCGAATCCGACGCCATATTATGTTGGCCACACACATATGGAACGCGTATGTATGAAAATTGGAATTTCGGCCCGGGATCGGAAAAATGACGATTTTGCCCCTAGGCCGGTATTAATTCCGAATTTTTTTGGAAAAATTTTGGGATAATTACCAGAGGTTATCAGCTCAATTATTGGCCCTATTGACCATTTTACCCCTCACTTTTTGGATAAGATTGAATTTAAACAGTTAGATTATGGGTATTTTCGTCAAAACCGACGGATCGGCGACACGTGGCACTTTGGGCTGCTTTATTTGACCAAGTTGGACTGTTCTCTCTCTCCTCACTTCTCCCCCATGTCCAGAACTCCCCCAGAACAGAAGCTCTCTTCTGTTTTCTCTCTTCTCCCTCTTTTTCTCTCTTGATTTTGCTTCGCCGGAGCTTGTCGCCGGCCACCGGAGCGCCGCCGCCGGCCACCGTGCCTCGCCGTCGACCACCTTAGTCCCTAGCCTCAGCCTCACCTCTGTTCGACCTCTGTCTCTCTCCCTTTCCCTCTCTTTTCTCTCTTTTTCTCTCTCGGAATAGTACCGCCGCCGCTTCAAAACCTCGCCGGAGCTTCGCTGGAGCTCCGATCTCCGTTCCGTCGAAGCCCAGACGTCCAGTACATCAGTACGTATTCGTACGTCACCGTCCGTACGGTGTCCGTACGGATGGTACTGTAGTTGTCCGTACGGTTCGTACGGATTTATACACCGCACAGTGCGCTGTCGCCGGAAACGCGCCGCCGGTTTTACTGTTCACCAGTAATCGGCCGCCGTTCCTCGTCGTCGTGACCCTTGATTAGGTGAGTAAAATTTCTAAACCCGGATTAGGACTAATAGTGCATTTTTCTGAACTGATTTAGGAATGCTAGTACTGGCAACGAGAAATATTGTGTACCGATTGATAGGAATTATTATCGGGAAAATGGTAGTGACTCATGGAGAATTTATTGGGGAAAGTAATTAGGCTGATTGGCCAATTTAGGAGCCCATTGGAAAATTACCGGGTATGTCTGGGTTGACTGGTTGTACGTAATTTGTGCTCAATTGTGATTTATTTCGCACTGCCATGTCGTATGACGTATGGCTGAATTATGTGGAGTGTGATTGGCCTATTATTGATTTGAAATTGATTGTTAATTTGTGAATCGCACGTTAGGTCACACGGTATTAATTGGGCCAATTGAGCACGTATTGTGATATTGAGTGTTTGAATTATGCTGGTGCTCGTGGTGCATTGCATTGCATAGCATGGACACGCATTGTGTATGCCAAGAGTGAGGTATGTGATGAAATTGTGCGAGAATGCGTGTCTGCCATGAGCATGTGATCACCTAAAATACCCTAAAGCGTTTTACGCTGGGTTCAGATAATAAGGAGTTATATGATCACCTAAGGACCTTCGGATCGTGACCTTCGGGTCGATACCGTCCTCATGCACATTGAAGCAGGACGATGCCCGGTACATCCAGAAGACGACCATCCTCATGCACTTTGAAGCAGGCTCTGGTTCGTAAGGAGATCAGTATTGCGCCTCATGCACTTTGAAGCAGGCTAGAGACACTGGGCCAGATCGGTTGCTACGCCTCATGCACTTTGAAGCAGGCTAGACGCACGGGGCCGTGAATGTTATTGACTCGAATCGTAATAAATAATAAATTGGGTAAGTGCCAGTGTGCCAGTGTGGGCCAGTGGGCCGGGAATAATGCACGTGACATGTCGACGACATTTGCATGCATGAACATGCATGGACTGGCATACGAATGTGTGAGAATTGGTGTATGAGCATGTAATTAACATACGTGTGATTATGCGTGCCACGTATGTGCCGTGACCACTATATGTTGATCTGTCTAACCTGCAGGGTCAGAAAATGGTCTGATTATTGTATATTGTGTTTTAAATATTTGTTTCCGGTCAGGAGATTGCATGTTAGCCTAGCCTAGGTTTAGGGGTTGAACTCACTGAGATTTATTTCGCGGTTGTGTAAACCGAAACATTTTCAGACCCCTAGTCGTAAAGATGCCGAAACCGCCGCTTTTTGGAATACCTACACAGATACAGCAGTATACTACCTCATTCCCCGCAGGAAATGGAGGGTTATATGTGAGATTTAGATCAGTGGTTTTCCTGAATGTGGGAGAGTATTTCCATCAAACTCAGGAGTACGTAGCTTGGTGCCTGAGGGACGCTGATGGAAACCTAGGGCTACCCCATAGAACTTTTGATGTGCCAATTGGTCAAGATGGGTTGATGGAACCCATACTTGCGGGTGGCGAGGTCGTGAATCCCCAGGTTGTAGACGAACCGGTCGAAGTGAATCCTATACCCGAGATGTGGTATGAAGATCCTGAGCCGATGGAAGAGGAGTAGGAGCCGGAGCCGGAGCCGGAGCCGATGGATCAGGATTCAAGCGAGGATGGAGAAGTCGCTGAGGATATGGATTCCGAACCGTCCGAGCCTTCAGAGGATCCTTCAGAGGAGTCGTCGGACGACACTACGGAGTCTTCCGACCCCGAGTGGGAACCCTAGGCTATCCCGAACCATAGTTAGTGGTGGAGGCTGGTAACTTTTTGACTGTAGCCCTCCTTTGAGTAGTTGGACCTCCCTAACCACTTCCCTTTTGACCCTGCGGCTGCTGACCGTTTGTATCTTTTGCTGTGTTTGTAAATATTGTACAAAAGTGTTTTTTTTAATAGTAATATAAATGTGTAATTATTTTCTATGATGGTGTTTGATGTATGGCTATCCTTGGCTCATATTGTAGTTGTCTGGATTTGTTTATTTTATGCTTTCGCTTGTGCTTGATCTCTGTATGGGTGTGGGTCAGCGACGCTTCCTGGGACGTCGCAATTAGAACCGACCGATGGCGGGATGTTGCGCTTCGTGGGGTACGGAGCGTGACACCAAGACCAAGCTATGTCGGAATCCAATCAACAACACAACTAGTACACAAAATTGCAATCCCAGGTATGCCAAAATATAATCAATGACGTGACATGAGAGAATATGGTTGGAATCCAATCAGCAGCTATATTTCAAGCACAGCGTCAGAATCCAATCGATGACGTTGAACTGGTGGCACAGTATTAGAATTTAATCAATAATGTTGGACTTGACACAGACTCACGCTGGAATTGAATTTACGACGTGGAATCTAAAAGCTATAACTACTACTACTCCTATTGTGCTGAAAATAAAGATAGATAAGAAGTATGTTGTCTTGTTTTTTAGAGTCCTTTCTACGTTGGAAATCCTTGAATATTTATAGAGCAGCCTAATAACTGTCGATCGGCTACTTCTCCTTGAAAGTTATTTTCCATTTCCTTACATTTTATACTTTAACCATTTCCTGACTTGTCGATATTACTTACGCTCATTGGGTATCACGTAACAGCTAATTTTCTTCCACGTGTCTCCTTATTTCTTGCTATTTCCCACATTTTACTATTTAGCTTCCTTGATCTTCATGCTCACGGTCATGTATTTACCTTTCGACACGTGGAAATGAATTTCTTTAACATGTAACACCACTGCTTACTTCATGATCTCAGACTCATCGACATCGCATGCAAAGCTCGTGATCTTGGACTTGTTGACGTCACGTGCAAGACTCGTGATCTTGGACTTGTCGACGTCAAGTGCAAGGCTCGTAATTTTGGACTTGTCAACCTGTCGACACTTCTATGATGTGTCATGTCGATAACTGCTCTAAATCTTTCCGATGCCTCTGGGCCTGATTCACGACCTTTCTCTAGATTCATGCTATGTGGGCCTGTTTTATGTTCTTTGTGACTTGCAATCGGCCCGCTCCCACCAAGGATAATTTTGGGTGTCAACAGTTACCAATGGGCTTGTTAGGGGTTGATTAGTGGCTGTGGTTAGTTGGTTAAGAGCTAAACAAGTAGATTTGCTTGTTAGTTGTGTTCCCGGATTTCGTTGCTACTGTGTCGCCAAGTTTTGCTATTTTTTCTGAGACCTATGTAGGCCGAATCTGGGGAAATGTCCTCATGAAAGTTGTTCAAAATATCTTGAATTATAACATAATTTAATTTGAAAATTTTTGGAAGTCATTTGAGGTCATTCGGAAGTCCATCTTTGGACCGAAATCAGTCTATCAGAAACATTGTTCCTTCGACTTTCAGGTCTGTTTGAATTTTTATAAATTTTTTTAGACCTATTTTCAAAATACTTCCTTCACAAAAATTATTGGGGACATTTATGGCTATAACATATAAAAATTTCAAAGCTTTCTAAGGAGATTTGGTTATTGCTTGAAATGTATTTTGAAAGCCGGATGGTCAATCCAAATGAAATATTTTATGTCCGACTTTAGATGACAAAAAGAAGTGGTTTTAGATAGAACTGGGTTTTGTGTTACCATGAAAAATGTTCATCAAGATGTTTCCTGGACATATCCAAAATTCATAATTTTTGGAGTTGAATTAATATTTTTTTAAAAAAGAATTCCAGAACTGTGCACTGGCCTAGATTTGCCCCGATTTTATGTATTCAGTTTTCTCTTCCTCTTATGGCTAAGTTGTGGTGCTTGGGGGCTGAGTTGAATGTTATTGTGCTTGGTGGCTGAGTTGAATATTGGGATAAGTGGCTTTATGCCATTGAGTGTATAACTTGAATTGTGGATTGAAAGGTGTTGGAATGATTGGGTGATAAGGTTGAGCTACATTGCTGCCCTTATGAATGGATTGGTTGGGCTGAGTTGTTGATTTGGAATTGAGCATGTTTATGTGTGATTAGGGCATTTGGATGTTGTGTGAGGAAATGAGTATGTATTGCGTATGATCAATAGGCCATGAGGCATGTTGACGCGGGGAAAGGAATGAAATTGAATGAGAATGTATGTTTGATCCTATAATCCTTGAGGCGTGTTTACGCGAGATAATGCCTGGATAAACCGGAGGACTATCGACTTGATGCGTTTTTACGCGAGTCGTGCCATAGACTTGATGCATGTTACCCGAGTTGTACGATGAGGTGAGCCTGAGGCATGTTACGCAAGTCGGTATTGATCGGAGTGGACACATGTGCGTGTCGGAAGTTGAAAGATGTGAGCATATGTAGAGATTGAGATTGGAATGGGTTGGAATGTTATTATGGATGCATACGTAGGAAATTGATTGTATCTTGAAGTGCATGTGCATTGAGAAGTTAGTTATGTTATTGCGATCCAACTAACGTGTAGGGTTATATGCATCGAGGTAAGGCTAGAGAGTGCCTTTGAATGTTATTGCATGTTGATTGAATGTGTTGGATGTTATTCTATTTGTCTGGAGGTACGTGTTAGCATAGGTAAGGTTTTAGGTGTTGCTTGTTGGGACTTGTTCTCATAGTTATTATATAACCATTTCAAACCCCCGACCCTGATCATGAATGGTCTATCACAGCGTTTTGGGATCCCGAGGAAGAGCTGATGAAGCAAGACCCCGAAGAAAAGCCCATAAAGTTGGTGGACCATTTTTGTATAGCTAGACTAACCTACCCGACCACTTGTCCTTTTTTTATGATGGCGGTTTTAACCCTAGTAGCCTTTTATACGTAAGGTTAGATTTTGTAAGTACTTGCCATTGAATGAAGTATGTGATTGATTTGTTCAAGTGTTCTCCTACTACCCTTGATCTTTAATCTTTTCTAGGTGTTATAATTGCTTCCGAGTGCATTCTATGCTTGAAGTTTCGTTTGGGTCAGCGACGAGTCCTGGGATGTCGCATTCGAAATACGACCACGAAGGGATGTCATGGGCCCGGTAGGGTTCGAGGCGTGACACTTCCAGAGCACCTAATTCGAGGATAAAGCAAAGTCATTATGGCGCGTAATTAAGGAATGTACCGATGGAGGCTTGGGCTTAAACCGGGTTATATCAACATCAACAGGTGGTGGTACTTTTATAGGCTAGGATTTGTACTTTGTATCCCTCTCCTAACATGTTAAATCATGTTGATATCATGAGCCTAAAGGATGCCAAGTGAGTTGGTCGGGCGTCAGTCAAACAGGATAATTTCGGATGTACTTAGAATTGTGGCCCAAAAATTGAAGGGATAACATATACTCACTTTAACTTTTAATTTAATCAATATGGTCCCTGAACTTTAACCTAATATTCAATGTGATCCCTAAAATTTTAATTTATTCAATGTGATCTATGTACTTTTGGTACATATTCAATGTAATCCCTGAACTATATGAAAATGTTTAATGTAGTTCCTGAATTGGAATTAATGAAAAAACTATATTGAATAATTTCACATAGTTCAGGAACTAAATTGAACGTGTACCGAAAGTTCAGGATGACATTAAACAGATTAAAAGTTCAAGGACCGCATTAAATATTATGTTAAAGTTCATGGACCACATTGAACAAATAAAAAATTCATGGATCACATTACACATTGGGTCAACATTTAGGGATTGTGTGTCATTTTCGCAAAAATGAATTTAGAATGTCAAATGTAAGACAGGTGTTCCATGTGACGTATGTCAACATGCATATATTGTGAATTTTTAATTTGTTCAATGTGGTCCTTAGACTTTTGGTACATGTTCAATGTAGTCCCTAAACTATATAGAAAAGCTCAATGTAATCCCTGAACTTGAATCAATTGGAGGGCTATATTGAATATTCTCATAAAGTTCAGGGACTAACTTGAACATGTACCAAAAGTTTAGGGATAACATTGAAAAAATTTAAAGTTCAGGAATTATATTGAATATTGGGTTAAAGTTCAAGGATCATATTGCACATTGGGCCAAAGTTCAAGATACTGTTTGTGTCATTTTCCCTTATTAATAACATATGGAAGCACAAAAATCACAATGCATATAGAAGCGCAAAAATCACAACGCACAAGACACGTAATTCTGACATGTGTGAATAATTTTCGTATACAATTTTCCCATTATGTTCCCAATTTCGAGTATTAATATAAGTACCAAAAGATGCATAATACATGACATTAACTCTAGGAAGATTTGTCTGAAAAAAAAAAAAAAACCTCTAGGAAGAAGATTGGGTCTTGTTGATGACAACCATACTCCTGCACCCAAAAACTTGCCTATACAATGTCGCATACTAAACTACGAATTGACAACCACGACCATCAACATGCCATTGTTGTCGAAACAGAGAGACCATCGAAGCCCCCAAGTGGTCCAACCAACTCCCCGTCGATAATGAAGTAACAAACAACAAATCAATGAGTGATCCACCCCGGTATCCCTATGTCGACCAATACCATAGAACTACACCAAGTATAAACTACCGTTGATAAGGTACAAGCACATCTTGGTATTCACAATCAAAATACACGGAAGCTCTAAAAAGTAGTAGCGGCGAGAGATCCATCCTATATATCTAAAAAATAAAGAAATGAACCGAAACACGGTAAATGAATTCTTTAAGTTTAAGGCATGAGATATCTTACTACTCGTTTGGTATTAACAAACAACGTGAGTTCCAAACAAGTGCAACATAACCATGTATGACTAATACATAAGTAAATGCTCTTTCATATGATATGCCGATGGAAAACATTAACGGCATTACATAAGATCAATCACTCATATGTAAGCAAATGGCACAACATATTGTAGCAATCACCAATTAGTTCATTAATAGATATGTGTGCCCATATGGATTTATATATGCACATATACATATATTATATTCATTACTTCATCTCTTCACGAACACTCCTAGATCATCTCAACTCATGGGGCATCCTAACACACGGAGCATCTCCATTCCGAGGCATCCCGAATACTCTCAGGGCATTGCTGACTCATAAGGCATCGTCACCACTAATATATGGGCAATGGAAATATACAAGAAATACTTTCCATATGTAATCATATATAAGCAGTGCACATGATAACATTATAATCATATGATCTCCATTGCATCAACAATGAAATCAACACTCATTTTCAAGAATCAACATCCGGTACAGAACATCTTTTCATGCAAATCATTTCCAAAATGCGTTTCCATGATCACATACATAGGTAATGATAATGACAAGCTTACCTCCTTTCATTTCTTATGCAAGCATCGATAACATACTTAGCGATGAGTAAATTTATATGGAAATCAATCGATAACACAAAAAGTTCACAACTTATCAATCGACGACTTGGACGTCGAGGACCTGGGTCACAATCGATTATTGGATCGACAAATTGGTAGATCGACTAGTTGGTAGAGAATCAAGTGGTAGATATAATCGACAAATAGGTTTAATTGGCAGGTAGGCATAATTGACAAATGGGTATAATCAACTAGTCGGTATAATCGACAAGTAGGTAGAATTGGCAACTAGTCAAAATTATGTAAATTTTACTGTCAAGTCCACTTTCGCCATGTTCACATTCTTTTCACATCCAACATGCTACCGCACTTCACAGAAATCAATCAAATACATCTTAGGCATGTAAGAACTCATCAATACCAGTCAGATTATCATAATATCTCCACGTGCCATTATTTAGGCTTGCTCACACTTATTATCAAATTCAAACTAAATTAATAAATATCAATTGATCAAGTCAAGAGTACTAAGTAGATCAATTTAACTTAGCCCCTAGAGTTTTCACTCATCTTGAACAAGAACTTGGACATCAAAGCCTCAACTACCTTCAAGGCAAAATAAGCAAGAATAAATATTAACAACTCTCACTCTTTTAACAAAAATAGTTTAATAAAAAGGAATAAAACCCACAAAATCACCTTATAAAATCTTGAAACATGGAATTTTGAAGCTTTGAGAATACAATTATTATATCTTTACTTTTACTCATAAGATTGAAAAGTGGTAGTAGGAGAAAAATTGACGAATGATTTTTTTTTCTTTGCAAAAACAAGTTGGAATTCCTTTTGGAAGCTTAAAGACATAAGAAGATCCCAATTATATAGCCAAGGGGATGTATTTGAAGGCTACTCAAGAGTTACCAAAAGATAAGATCAAATGACCACGGTTACAGTAATGATGACCTTCAGTTAAAAACACTAGGTGCAAAAGAGAGATAAGTGTTCCAATCCAAAAGCTACAAATGGCTTAGTGTGAGTAGCTCAAATGATATATTTGATTGAAAAGAGAGAGAGCATCATTGGTCAACATCTATCGATTTAATCATAAGTCATTGCACTTTGGGTAACAACGGTCGCGAAAAATCATCATTCACACTTTCATCACAAAATTAATGACGCACTTGAGATTCCATTTGTATTATCCCAAACTTCGAGTTAATTAATACTTAACTTTATAGTTGATGCATGATATTGTGTGTCGTGACCTAACCTCCCGCAGTGCACCACCTAGGGGTTCGGCTAATGGATTACTAAGCCTAATCCTAGCTCGGGCACTCCTAAGCCCTACCAATTCGCAACTTAAGGTTTAAGTTCTTAATATGCAAATCATTTCGATTAGGAGTCGCCACTAATCTATTTTTTTTGTGGGTCGATTAGAAACCCAAATAAAGTATCGGGAGAATTATTTTACTCTTACAAACTAGAGATTATGGATTCGGGGACTTGATTACACTAGATTACTTTAATGCCATTTCAGTACATTTTCTCTTTTATTTAAAAAAATATTTGCAAGCAGCTTAGATTGATTTTAAACTTATCCACTAACATGCAAGGTGGTCATGCGAGTGCGCAACCAATAATATAACACTCAATAATGCAAAGCAATAAATAAATTGCAAGATAGGGACTTACCTCAAAGCAACAAAAGCATCTACAATATCAGTTAGAAAATCACATTTACAATTTTAATATGATTTCTAATTAACACGCAATTTTGCTCAAATATTTTTTAGGGTTTTCTCTAATTTAACGAAAACTAAACTTTATGCAATGCATTCTACATCTAGTATGACATGCGACATATGATTTATTTAAATGTCCTAATTCTAACAACAATTAAATGCATTATCTCTAATGTGGCACACAAATGAACCTAGACATGAGATTTCTAACGACAAGAATTAATTTATATGCAACTACTCTAATATGACATGCACGTGGTATTTTTTATATTTTTAAATTCGAAATAAATAATTAACCTAATTTAAGCATTTAATAATAAAATCTAAGAAAAGAATCTAATCTATTCTAAGAAAATAATCAAAATTTAACCTAAACATGCAATATATTATCTACTCAAATTTTACCTAATCTTTTTGTATTTTTTTTATGGAAAAACAATCAATTCAGTTCAAACAAAAAACGGAAAGAAACAAAGTGAACACGACACCCAATCACAAGAAATATTATTCGTATCCATTTAAATTTAAAAATAATAGATTAACAAATCATATCTCGGGCATGAGGATTGAATCAGTCAATCTTCCGCACAATCGCGAATCATATCTCGGGCAGGAGATTGAATTGACGATTTTCTGTGCGATCGCGAGTCATATTTTAGACATGAAATCGGACTATCGACCATAGCATCTTACGAAATTAGGAAATAATTCCTAATTTAAGGGCACTTTGGAGTTTTCATGGATATGGTAATATTACTTAAAGATTTAAACAAGATTGCAATTTCACAAATTAGGCAACAAAATATATGAAAATTGAACAATGAAAATTCTTACCTAATCTACGATATTGCTCGAATAGCATTTCCAAATTCGGACAGAGGACGGATCCGGATTGCGGATTGCGGATCGCGGGACTCAACGGATGGTGGCTCGCGGTGTGACTCGGCTGGGGAAGGCTTGGCAGTACTCACGACGGACTCGCGGTATGCCGACGACCAGAATGCTCACGGATCGCAGTGATGAGGAGCTTCGGTTCACGGCCAGCGATTCGAGGATCGATGCTCGGTTCGTCGCAAGGACAGCGACTTGGGGAACCTGTGAGAAAGGAATTTTGGTGAAGCAACTAGCAACACGAGACAGCACGGCTGATCGCTCGAAGTGGGATTCGCGGGCAGCAAAGTCGTATCGAGCTCGGGAGCGGAGACACGCGGGTGAGATCGTGGCTCGAGCAAGGAAACAATAGGTCGTCGCCGCCGCCTCAACTCGTGATGCAGGGACGTCGCTGGAAAGTCCAATGCTCGCTGAATAAGGCCCAGGAACCTTTCTTCGGCGTTTTTTCCCTACGCTGAGCGCCCAAGCTTTTTGTCTCTTGTGAACTTGCAACAATCTCTCTCTCACGTCGAGTTGAGTTGACGCAGCTTTTCGGAAAGAGAGCTCCCTCGCGAACGTGCTCTCCTTTTTCTATCGGCGGTGGCCGTGTATGAAATTACGTGGCCTCTCAATGTGGCCGTGTATGGAATTGCGTGGCCTCCTCTCCATGCTCTCACTCACGAATTTTGGGCCCCCGTGAAGTGAAGCCCCCTCCTCCTTTTATATATATTTTTTCGCCGACAAATCCTTGGACCCGTGAGTATTTTCTTTCCTCTTTCTTTTCAATCGAATATTCCTCTTGTCAACTAAATCTTGCTCTCAGTTATTTATTCTCTCAAACGGTTTGATCTCACGAATATCACGGGAATTATGCCGATTGCTTCTTTCTTATTTGCTGTGTGACCAAAATCTTGATAACATCAAGCTTTATCGCTTCAAATTTTCATCAAATTTTCCTACATTGATACACATGATTTCGGCCACCGCAGGCTTAGTCCAGTTAAGCTCAAAATCATTCACTCAAATCCACCCGCCGCCAGTCTAATGCAAATGCAACTATATGAGCCTAATTACTGATGCAAATGCTCCTAATCTATATGCAATTTAACTAATATTTTTTGTCTAAGGGCCAAGATCGATCTTTAATTTTTATGCAATGAACGATTAACTAGGTCACCAAAATTTAGGTGTCAACATTGTGCATGGGCATTGGTTAGGAAGTTCAATAGAGGTCCCAGTGTTGCAACTTGTATACTATCATCAGCTTTGTGATTTGTATCACATATCATCTTTGAGCCTCGAGACACATCATCTGCCTCCCTGGCCACATGCTATATTAGTCCTTGCATGTATTTGTGCACAGAGGAGTGAGCTTTAACACGATTCAAACCGTTGAACCAAATCATTTTCAAGACATGGTTCGCTCCGGTTTACGAGGGGATGTCTTTTAAAAAATAGTTCATAATCCCGTACCGGACTGCATTCTGCAGTTTGGGTTGGTTTCGAAACCACTAAATCGATTCAACTTCATCGGGTCGGCATTCTTAAAACTTATCAAATCAAAGCATAACATGTTTTTTAGAGAGAGATTGAGATTTTCGCCCTATGACCAAAAGATACAATCATGTAAGTTTGTCCGTCTGAATGGAATCCTGTGGTAGGTCATTAATTTAATACATTTAGGCGAGGTAGGTAATGGGACGCTGGACTTTAGTACAGATAGGTTGCTTGGAATGTCACTAAACTTTACAGATATCTGCATGGTCTCATGTGCGCCCCCTCACGAATCCATGAGACCACGACCCTCCAATTTTCGGGAAAATTATCTAAAAAGTCCTAAACTTAGCGCATTTTTACCAATTCAATCCTAAACCTTTTAAGTTTGGCAATTCAAATCTAAACTTTTTTACTTCTTATCAATTCAGTCCATCCGGTCAATTTTGTCTGGCCAACACTGACGTGGCTGCCGGCTGTCCGATCAATGCTAACGTGGCAATTTTTTAATATTTTTTTCGAATTTTTTTATCTTTTTAATCTTTTTTTTCTGCCCTTCTTCCCTCTGGCCGATCCGGCGACCAGCGAGAGGCGCCCTCGCCGGCCTCTGGCAAAGCTTACCATCGCTGGCCACTGGCGAGAGCGAGCCTCGCCCACCGTTGCCAGGCCGACCTCGCCCAACGACAATTAGGACAGCCAACGCCGTCACAGGTCAACCTCACCATGGCTAGGCGAGGCTCAACCTCACTGGAGCCTCCCCTAGCCATGGCGAGGCCGACCTCGTCGTCATTGGGTTTCACCTTGCCCAACAACGACGAGGTTGGCCTCACCTTGGCTGGGCGAGGTTGGCTTGGCAGTGGTGAGGGCGAGCTTCGCCGAAGGTCGGCGAGGTCAACCTCGCCGGCTCGCACCTCTGCCCGGTTGCCGGACCAACCAGAGGGAAGATGGCAGAAAAAAAAATAAAAAATATTAAAAATTTTGAAAAAAATATTTAAAAATACCACGTCAGCGTTGATCGAACGACCAGTGCTAGCCGACAACCACATCATCGCCAACCAGTCAAAATTGACTGGATAGACTCAATTAATAAGAAGTGAAAATATTTATGATTAAATTAGTAAACTTAAAAGTTTTATGACTGAATTAACAAAAATGCAAAAGGTTTATGACTCTTTGGACAATTTTCCCCCAATTTTCTATCACAAGTTCAAGATAAAAGGCTAGTGGTAGTGGCCATTGGAGACATACAACAGCCAAGATGCTTTCTTTACTTACTAGATCAAAAGTTAAGCAGACCGTAGATTCTTAGCATAGATTCTTCTTGAGAAACGGAACGAATAGACAAGACATTCTCTCTTTCTTATTTGTCGTCGTGCATCGGTAAAAGAGACGTAGCTTTCGATTCTAGACTTTAAATAACCCGTCCATCTGAATTGCATCCTAGACTATTGTTGTTTCTTCAAATCTTGCTCGGGCATGCAATTTCGTCCGTTAATACCCGGATTACAACCGCTACCTCGATCCGGTCAGGCCGGTTGGTGGAATAGAATGACCCTCTCCTATTTCGCCGTACAAAATCGAACTAAGCTAGGCAACCAACTACCACATATAATGCAAAGGAGGTACAATGTCAATTCAGTATATTTTACTAATTCCACAAACAATTCGAATAAATTAAAGCCAATCATCATAAACAATTCGGAAGAACGTAGGATCGTACAGTGGAGAGACAATATATATTACATTGCTTGCTGAATTTTTACTAATTTCACAAACATGTTCTGCTAATTTTAAGTAAAAATTTATTCCAAGTCAGCAGCTCCAACCCAATCCAGCATCGCGCAATAATAATAGGCTTAAAAAATCCTTCTTTGGGCCTTGAGAGAAAAAAAAAAAAGGAATGAAGAAAAAGAAAAAGAACCCTCAGAAGAAGCCGTCGTCGACGGCCAAAACCTTCATCAGCCCATCAAGCGACACGCCCTCCGTCTCGTTGCCGCCGCCCAGCCTGATCATCGCCTTGATCTCGTCCTCGCTCGCGTCTAGCCCCGCCCACACCATGTAGCTCCTCAGGTCCTCGCAGCTCAGCCTCCCGTCCCCGTCCTTGTCCATGACCCTGAACACGTCCTCCATGAGCCCCCCCGCCGGCGACGGCGGCGACGACCGCGTCCTCCTCGAGCCCCCCCTCGTCTTCCCCGCGCCGTCCCTGTCGCCGCCCAGCACGCGCTCGAACTCCTCGTACTCCACGAAGCCATCGTGGTTCGCGTCCGCGACCGCCATCATGGTCGCCAGGACGTCCTCGTCGCCCCCGCCCCCACCGGAGAACCCGGCGTAGAAGGAGCGGAGGTCGTCGCTGCTGATCTTGCCGTCGCGGTCGGCGTCGAGGACGTCGAACGCCGACCTGAGGTGGGGCCTCGCCGGGGCATCCCGGCGGAGGTTCCTGTCGGAAGGGCACATCCCCGGGCGATCGTCGTGCGCGGAACGGAACGAAGAGAGAGTCCGGCCCGTGGGTTCTTCTTCCTTTTGTACGGTTGCAAACGAAAGGTGCAATGCGAAAATTGATGAACAATGGAATGAGAGAGAAGGGTTTGGCCTTATATATATAAGGCGTACGGGGACCGAGGGCTGGAGCCTTGTGTGGGGGCCCACCTTTTTTTTTGTTCTTTTGTTATTTATATTTTTTTGGGATTTATTGAAAGTAATATTCCATTTTTTTGCCGATATTGATTTTACATGTCACGAAAATAATTGGGGCGAACCAAAGATTATAACGTGTCATTATATTTAAAGATCACTATCATTAAAAATCCCAAACGCATTTATTTCAAATTAATTTTTGGATCACCGAAAATCGTAACTAGTGTGGATTTCAACGTGAATTTGCCAAGTCATTTGAGTTATTGCCATATGTCGTCCAACTCATCAATTTCACTGTATATTTTAATGGAAACTGACGGAAGGTAAACATGCCACGAGCGTACCGATTTGGGGTTTTCAGGTTGGGATAATTAGTTTTTGGTAAATTTTTCTGTAGGTGTATCGATTTAGAATTTTTTATGATATTAATTCTATATTTAATTACGTTATGGTTGCCTCGAGGGAAATTTTGTGATAGATTAAAATTGACAGATTTTGTCGAATCGTGGTTTTGCAAAATTTCGATGTTTCAATGTTATTAAATTACCTACCGTCGTCTATATATTTATTAATTCGTGTCAAATGCGTAGTTGTGGGCGGGGACATTTGTTTGCCTTGGTGGACAAGGTTCGCGCCGCGTTGTTGGTCCCATGCGGCGCACGTGTTATGCATTGACACGCACGTCGTGACGTCGCCGGGGGTCGGAGAAGCGGAACGGTCGGTCGTCGCACGTGATCCCCCGGTCGTCGTCTTGCGCGTTCTGAACTGTGGCACGAGCGGTTTGGTCTGACCGATGGATCTCCTTCTCCTTCCCGATATGGGTGATTTACATGCGACTAGGCTTTACAAATTAAGGGGGTAATCTCAATGATTGATTGATTTTGGCCCTTTCTATAAATCCCCCCCCCCACCCCCACCCCCACCCCCACTTTCTTGTCAAACACATGATTTTCTCGAGGTTTTCTAAAAATCCAATATTTTCATGGGTGGATTCAGCGACAAATCAATCGGAAAAAATGGGCTCTGAAAAGACGTTTATGGCTCAAAATATCATGAAAAATAAATTTTAAGAGACTTTTAACATCGCAACGGTCAGAATAATAGTGTATCGAATCACACGTTCGTCCAACGCAAAATCCCGCATGGTATTAGATCAGGAGGTTCTTAGTTCAAATTTTCTAGGAGGGGAGCGTTAAAATAATTAATTATTAAATCGCGCCTTTGGAATTTTATTAAAAAGTAGTAAAAAAAATTTAAGTCTTTGGATGTTTTTTTTTTTATCGAAAGTCTTTGGATGTTGAATTGTAATATATGTAGCTAGTAGCTACCGTATTCTAATTTGTGACATATGGTTGGGTTTTATTATTCTGCCAAATTAGTTTCTGTTTATATTCGTATATTTAGAAGGTATATTCTATAGGTTATTGTAGAAGACTAAGTGGACCCCAAATTGAGATCACACTTTTCTAATTTTTGGATACTCCTTAATTGAGCTCGGCTCGCCTGTCGTGCCAAAGCACTGTCGGCCAAAAACTAGGGATACCATGCGGCCGTGCCTGCCCAAGAAAAGTCCTTTTTCTTTAAATATAAAATACATATCTTGAATTGTCAATTTGATATTAAAAAACATACCTCTGCCCTTTAAAATTATAAATTT
Organism: Syzygium jambos; assembly: GCA_031216235.1. Taxonomy (NCBI): domain Eukaryota; kingdom Viridiplantae; phylum Streptophyta; class Magnoliopsida; order Myrtales; family Myrtaceae; genus Syzygium; species Syzygium jambos. Next base: position 35,086,438 of record CM062227.1, on the reverse strand, counting down.
GCCGCACTAAATCTGCCAAAATCACTAGAATACCCCCTCTCATACGAACTTCCAATAACCCCAACTCACACCACGGAGATGCCAAAACTCTCGACTCGTGTCCGCCGCCGCCGCCAGCCACCACAATCGCTGCCTCTGACTGTTCGGCCAAAGTCCCCCATCACCGCATGGTGTCCACAGCCTCGATCTGAGGCTACGACACCATGCGGCGGCATTTCGGGAAGTTCGACAACTTTTGGTAGCGGGGAGGTGGCCGGGATGAGCAGCCGGGGAAATGTGGTAGCGGGGAGGTGGCCGTTGGCCGGAGAATAGCATTGATTGGCGATGCATTTCCGAGAATGTTCGCCAACCACTCCAGCTTTCTCGGTCGTACTCGTACCTCGCAAGGTCAACAGGTCCATGAACAAGAAATCTGAATCTCTTATCAAATAATGTGATGATTGTCGTCACTTGCTACGACAATGGCCACGAAAGAGACCGACCTTAGTCCTGAGGCTGAGAATTTTCTTTGCTGATTTTTTTAATCGAATTTTTTCTTTCCTAAATTGCACAGCGCAAAATGAATTAAGATTCTCTAACTCTGGTTATACCAAAGGGTTGAGTGCTAGATCCGTCAAATAAATGGGTCAGATAAAAAATGATCTGACCTAAATTGACCCATTTAATACGTTTTGATCAATTTCCATACAATACAAATTTAATAACCCATGCTTAACCTCTAAGCTAAGGTGAGAACTAAAAACTTTATAACATAGCATATCGCTTCATAGAAGAATTGTATAGCTTTTTCATTTCTTTTTTCTTTTTTTGTGAGATAGCAGGTAGGTGGTGTTTAGGATAGTTTCACGCATTTCAACCGACCCACTTCCAGGACGATCTTAAGGACGCGCTCCCGCCCGCTGCCTATCGCATTAGGGATTTTAATTTTGTAATGCTTTCAATAGGAAACGAACATAATACCGCAATAAGAGAAGCGAACTCCTAATGCATTTTTAAAATCGTATGTACAATTTTACTTCTACCAAACGATCAACAACTTTGCACTTGTCAATTTATCTGTGATTCATTCGCTTTAATATGCGTATCTTTTCTCTAAAGACAATGAATGACTTTGCCTTCCATCCCGAATTCATAAAAGTATCAGACTGATTTCACATGTCATAAAAGAGTATAGCTGAAATTTGACTACCAATTACAATAAGTTGTTTAAGCCTAAAGGTTCGGAAGGTCTAACTATGTCCATATCGGGAAAATTACAAAAAAAATTATCATGAACCTATTATACGGATGCCAATTAAATCCAAAACCTTTCAATTTGGTCAGTTTTAATCTTAAAACTTTTGAAAGTTTGTCAGTACAGTCAACTTTGCCTCACACTAGCTGCGGGCTCGTGAACCATCAAATGGGTCATAGGTTAACCAATAACCATAGAAGGCTTTGTGTTGATGGAGACTGTCTGTGATGTTATTGTTCTATTGATTAGGCACAGACAAATAGAGTGAGATTTGTCTAGACAGAGAGTGTCCACCGAAGCTTCTGGACTTTAGCGCTAGAGAATATATTCTCCCCATCTTCAATTTTTTGTTACCACACGATCCACGCAAGGTGGTCACGTTGTAGCAGCAAACGTCCAAACCTTGCGCTTCAATTTATTGCATTTTCTATTTGGCTCCTTCCTACACATGGGAATGTGATTCGTAGACAACCAAAATGGGTCCAGTGAAAGACCCCACATTCGAATCAATGTGACCCATTTTTCTGCGCCCTTGACCAAAAACAAATAATTTTGCTGAATCTGTGACGCCAGCAGTGACCTAGTTAGCTAGCCCCACTCTCGCTACGACCCCAACAATTCGTTCCCATAAATTCGTTCCCATATGTGATGGGTCTTGTCATTGTGTGGGGCAATGAAAACCTGAAGGGGGTTTTTGGATTTATAATTCCTTGGTGGGTTTGCGACAGGAGGAATGAGATGCTCTCAAAACAACGAACTCGCTAATTTTTCTTACAGAAATGGATGCAAGTACTTCTTGCTTCACGCGTGGGTCATTTAATATGAGACGGAAACGGAGAAAAGTGTCAAAAAAATCTTAAATTTTTTATATTTATGTAAATTTAGTCCTAAATCTTTTTTTTGTGTCAATTCAGTCCTAAATCTTTTGTATTTGTGCTAATTTAGTCATAAACCTTTTTTTGATGCCAATTCAATCATAAATATTTTGCATTAGTATCAATTCAGTCCTAAACCTTTTTTTTGCGCCAATTTAGTCATAAACCTTTTGCATTTGTGCAAATTCAATCGTAAACCTTTTACATTTGTGCCAATTCAATCCTTATGGCTAATAATTATTCACATGTCAAAGAACTAAATTAGCACCAATGTAAAAAGTTTAGAACTAAATTAGCACCAAAAAAAGGTTTTGAACCGAATTGGCACCTATGCAAAAAGTTTACGACTGCATTTGCACCAAAAAAAGATTTGACTTAATTGGCACAAATGCAAAATATTTATGACTCAACTGAGATCAAAAAAAGATTTACGGTTAAATTGACACAAATGCAAAAGTTTAGAACTTTTTTTTACACTTTTCCTGATAAATATGCCCAGTCTCCGGCTCTTTCGATGCCAACTTTTGCCGGTGGAGAGCAAACGGTATCCCCATCTCATGACTTTAGATCGATGTCACTTCTTTTCAATAATGGAGAAGAGAATTGATTCTTTTTCACACTATTGTTCCAACTGACATATCAAATCCCTCCGTCTAAGCCCACTAAGATAACTCCACAGCAAAATTTTAACTTGAATGTGCTTCTTTCACACTGAAAGTCACATTAAGAAGGCACAACAGAGACATGACGCATAGACAAAAAGAGCAAACTGAGATAACCAAGGTCCATTTTAAGTGATTAATACTTCAGTTTGTACACGCTGGTTCTCTACGGCAGACCGAAGATGAGAAGATTGTCCTAAGACAAATTGTTTATCCCAGTTCCAACATGGCATCAGCCAAATACATCAAAAGCCAACTCCTTTTAGCTTTTGTCAGTTGCCAGAATCAACAATATCATGCCGCAAAAGGACAAGATGCTCTCATCTTCCACCATAGACATTATGTTAACCTACTGCCGTCCCATAGCAGGGAAACAAAAAAGATATATTCTGAGTTGTGTGTGGCCATCTAATCTAAAAGCAGAAAAGAAAAATGTGAACGAAGAGAGCTTTTTAGGTAAATTACATCGGTAAAAGTGCAGCAGCTCCAAACTAATGTTTGGCAATAGGCGCTTCATCCCAATTAAGATGACAGAAACCCTGAGAAGACTGGATACAATTCTTCTTTGAACCCGCTCTTGAATCAGCGCACAGGATTAGAGAAAAATATGACCGCAAAATAGACAATAAATCCAGCAACAAGAATGCCACCATAAATATAAGTTTGAGAAGACTGCATGGGATATTTGTACTCAATGTTGCAGCATCTCATTTTCTCGCGCTCACCAGCCAAAACCCGGTCCACATATCTGCACCCAATATAGGCATAGGATTTAGAAAATGAAACACAAGCAGCTGCTACTCAGTCTTTTAGATGGAACAGCAGATCAACTATCTTGTTTCGCAAGAAACATTAACTTACTGTAATGTGAACATAGTGCTTTGAAGAATATCCGAACTGTTTAGATGTGCATCTTGTAACCGGTGATCATACAACAACGAAGATAGATCTACAAGCTGTTCTTCAAGGCTCTGTCGATCAAGTGAAGTCGGGGCATTTTAATATATTCAAAACATTGTGTTGAAGCAAAACTATTTAAAAAAAATAGCCACTTACATCCAAGTACTTCTCCAATCTTTCGACTAATTCATGAGGGAAAGGCTCTGGCAAGTTACTAGTCTTTTTGTAGAACTTTTCCAGCCACAGCTCAGTGCTTGATTTGTTCTTTTTCCCCTTGACTGGTTCACCAAGCGGGGTTTTCAAATAGTCTGATGCAAAACCTTGTACAACCTGTATAAAACGAGCCCTTGATAAGCATCGACAACAGTAAATGAATAAGAAGATTAAAATGTAGTCACCTCTGATGTATCCCGAATTTTGTGAAGTGCAGCATCCACACGCGCATATATTGTATTCCTCTGTCAAAAAAATTGAACACTCTTATTGACACCACTAAGCTACCCAACATCTTCAACCAATCAAGGTCAAGAAACAAATAGATATGCTACGCCAGGATATTTGAGCTGTTTCCAGCATCCATCATCAGGCAGAGATAACAGTGAGATTCACTTTATTGTGATTTTATAGGAAGAGGCCTCACCAATGCAACATCTTTTAGCATTTGACTGATTTTGGAAGTATTAGAGAATGGGCCAAATGGATGGCAACCAGTCGCCCAGAGCCAATTGACAACTGCTCTTTCATGTACATGAGAAGCCTTCTCATAAGGTGCCGTAAGCCCACCAACAGCAGATGCAAGCCCTGCTAATATATGGCGCTGAACCTGATAAGGAAGAGCATGCCTTCTCTCTATTTCTGAAACATAACTGTATGGAGGACATATAACTTTTCAGATAGTCAAAATGGTACATACACTCTCAATGAGATGCCATAAGCTCTCTTGTAGAGAGGTATACTGCTGAAGGAAAATCACATTCTCTTTTCAAAAATGTGACGATGCTCCATTTTTCAAATAGCAGAACAAATCAGATAATAACTCCTGTAGGAGGAAACTTCTAGCATATAAAATATACTCAATATCACGGAAAACCCCAAACTGGTACACCCAAGCCACATTCACCTCAAACTAATTTTTGTGTCACTAAAATAACTAAACTGATACACTAGTGCTGCATTTACCATCCGCAATTTCCGTCCACAGTTAAATTGCTGAGCTGGAATGACACATGGTAATAACTCAGATGACATGGCAAGTCCACTTGGAAATCCAAGTCTCTCTTTTCTATTATTTTATTCTAAATAATTTTCATTTTTACATCCCTTTTTAATAAGAACATTTTTTATTCTTTTTTATTTTTTACCCAAAGCCGTCCAGCCTTAATACTCAGCTCTCTCTCTCTCTCTCTCTCTCTCTCTCTCCATATATATATATATATATATATATATATATATTTGTTATCTTGCTTGCATTCACTCGTCCCTTGCATCCACTCACTCAGTGCACTCCTTCTATTCTCTGTTTAATTTCCATGTTCATGCGTGGCACTCTGTTTTCCTTTCATTCACAGCCTCCCAACTAAGAATTAACTTGCTATTTCAAGTAGCCCTCATTTGAAGATTCTTATTCGACAAACAAGTTGCTTGGGCTTTTTCAAGTTCGACAGACAAAACAGGAACTCTCACAGACAACTGCTTGGGATCTTTTAAAACAAGCCGAACAAGTTCAACAAACAAACCTGGGAAAAAAAATCAAAGATGAGAAGATTGCCAAAGATAAAAACTAAGTAGCCCCAATACCGACGCAATACGATACGACACCTTGACACATCATTTCTCAAAAAATAGAGAATTCCGATACATTGGAACACATATTAAATGTATATTTTTATATATAAATGATAAATTATCATTCTAATGATTATTTCAATCAAATTAATTTGATTCATATCCACAAATAAATGAACAAAAAAAAAGAGTTTCGAATGAATTTACATTTTGACCCCCAATTTATTGAAAATGTTTAAAATTGACCCCATGATGCTGGACTCGTGTGTTGCTAGCGTGTCCGGAGTGTTGGTGTCCAACACCAACACGAAGGCTCCCGAAGAGTGGTTGTGCTTCCTAAGACAAAAGAGTGTGCTTGACGAAGACGAATAAGAAGATCAAGTAGAGTGCTCGACGAAGACGAACAGATAACTGCTAGGGATCTTTCGGACAAAGCCGAACAAGTTAGACAAATAAACCTGATAAAAAAATCAAAGACGAGAAGATTACCAGAGATACAAGAGTATGCTTGACGAAGACAATTGTGCTCAAACAAGTCACGAATAAGAAGACGAAGATGAAGTAGAGTGCTACGAGGGAGAGAGAATAGCCCTAATTGTTTACAAACGAGAGCTAATTGAAGCAACAAAGAAGGAGAAGGCGAAGCTGAATATTAAGGCTAGAGTGTTCTGAGTACAAAATAAAAAATGAGAAAAAAATGAATTTTCATGTGGACTTGCCACATCATTGAGGCCGGCTATAGAAGGAAAGCTTCAATCCTTCCTCTTCACAACGGAGGAAATTGAATACTTGCTGCGCACCTGAGAGCCTTTGCTCAGATTCTCCGCATCTAAGTCTTTTCTTTGTTGAGGAATTATTCATTCGAGGTACAACTGCTCCAACATAGCCTAATCCTCGTATTCCTTTACACCCGACATAGCCTAATTCAAGGAATTATTCATTCAAGGCTTAGTGTTCAGTATCATCATCTTTTCTGAGGGAGTTTTTGCCACGTATCATTCCAGCTCAACAATTCAGCAGTAAAGTTTGATGGAAGCTAACGGAAGGTATGGCACGAGTGTACTAGTTTGGGATTTTTTGTAACACAAAAATAAATTTGGGGTTAATGTGGCACATATATACAAATTGGATGTTTTTTGTGATATTAACCCTATAAAATAAAGGATCTTAATATAGTTAGATGGTTCATTAACGCATGCAAAAGAAAACTAGTACTCTAAACAACAAAGAAATTAAGAGCTTCACTATGTTCACACCTACGGAAGGAGGCAGCAAACACCCTAGAGATGCCTATACCGGAGAAATAAATGGAAAAATAGGATCGTGACAGGCATAGAGAACCAATCAAAGCCATCTCTAGAAATCCTTACTGCTAGGACTCTATGACTTGATAATGAAGGATGCAGTAAAAACAATGCTTTGAAACTTGAACCATGCAAATGACATGCCTCCTTACCTCAGTGGTATCTTTTCATTGGGATGCTGAAGTACTATCACAACATCACGGCCTGTCCACACAAGACTCTCATCTTCCATCATAAGATTTGCATCCACATCAGCTAGTGATAGCACAAAGCTGGGAAAATGAAATACAAACTGAACTTTAATATCAATCCATTTAATCTTCTCTGTTCAAATGCAGGAGAGGAGAGAGGTTAATAAAAATTTACAAAAATCATGCACTTTGCCATCAAGTATCTATATTCTATGGTTATAAAAGATAGAGGGAGAAAAGGTACATAATGTATGACCTATTGATAAAACATGGAGAATTGCATTGCAGAAGTATTGCTCGAGCAGACTAGAGATCTGTCTCTACACCAGTAAATAGAAACCAACAAGACTCTATCTCACATGAATATTGAAAGTCTTCAGAGTTCCAACAAGAGGTTATTAATAAGTCGTCAAAGACATTTTAACATGCTTAATTTCAAGGTAAGCACATGGCAAACTGAAATGGGAACTAATTCGACATCAAGAAGCTTCATTCACCAATCTCAAATAGCTCAACAGTTTCTAGAAATAGTATATTGTCAGCCAAAAAGGTTCAAGTCTTACGGGAAAATGCAGAAGGGACTCATAATTTAGGCTTTCAACACAAGATTAGTGGAAGGTATTTTTTTTGTACGGTAGATACACAAAAAACATATGTATCTATCAGAAGACCCCAGAGAAGTCAAGCAATGAAGGTTCTTACTTTTGGTTGATTTCAGGATTTGACTTTAGTCAATATGACATCCAGAAAGCCACGTTTCCCAGAACGGCGCCTTATAAATGCTAAGTGCAGTTCTAAACCAAACAACTACTAATCTAAGGAAGAGTGTGTACTAACAAAAATCTTTACCAAAAAGAAAATTGTGCAAGATTACGTAAAAACTTTTCCCTCCTACCTGAGAACAACTAAGAAGTTTCAGCCACTTTGATGTAGGATTTAGCACGATGCAATAGCATCATTCGTAACAATTATAAATTTAATAGAGAAAATAGCAGATGAGACGTCAATATAAAATAGCAACAGAACTATGTGACAGAATTCCAACAAAGTGGCATTCTCACACAGGAATCACTCTGGTCCCATATGTTCGGTGCAAATCCCCCTTCTCCTTTTTCACCCCCTTCTTCTTGTCCTTTCCAATCTTGGATTCATAAGTGGCCCAAAGAGGTTTATGCTTAAGTATGGAATCACTTGAATCATCTGATTCACGCATCCAGTCCTACACACAGAAAACCTGAGAAAAATTACCGCACTAGATAATGAAAAGCAAAATCGCCAAATGTCATTCCGTTAAGTGCTATGAGAAACTGGAAATGTGCAGAATGCTAGGCATTGATCTTGTAACACCCAGGACACAATTGAATTGCATAGTGAGTTTGTACAGACCTGGCGGAGGAAAAATTTATTTGAAAGAGATGGATCCGCAACTTCCAGTAAACCAGCAGCAAGCACATCAGTGGACCGTTCCATTTCCTGCAGGTAATATCTCCAAGTAAATCCATTGGCTCATAGAATGATTAGCTCTAAGGCAAAATCAAATGACCTTAAGGCCTCTGCTACCCACAGCACTACACATGGCCTTGGGCAAATTGTCTTCGTCCCTCGCGCTTGTCATAGATCGTGAGTGATCAAAGGATCAAGGGGGTGAAAACAAACATACATATGAAGAAGGAGCTCTTCACGAGAGTGCAAGTACAGGCCGAGCAATCTACAATCTCAGGCTACGGAACTATTCCAAATCGTTGCACCCCTTCAAACCCCACCCAATTGGAAAAAAATAGGCATGCTAGTTATCGGGTATTGACTAGAGAGACAGAGGGACAGAGCTCTCACTTCTTTGAGAATAGCCCCATCAAGATAAGTCTTAGTATGAACATGAAAACGTCCATCCTTTTTTGTCTCTTGCAATGAATGCCCTCGCATTGCTTTAGAGACGGCAATGGCAAGCTTCTCATGGCGATGTAAAGCATGCGAACCCCCAATAATAACTACTTCTTGGCCATCATGAACCATCTTCTTTACCTAGAAGCAGCAGAAGAATAATAACATAAGAAAATTTCCAACTCTAGGGAATATGCATGGTAAAATAGAGTCAATAATTAGAGTAACTCTTATTTGGACAAATTGACACAGATGATTGAAGCCAACCGATATGCCATAGCTTTCACAGAAAAGACCATGCACATAGTTAACAAACAAGAGAACATTGTTATGGCCTAATACAATGAAGTTTTCTTGTTTATTGTTTTCTTCAATTGATCAAACATGCCAAAACGAATTCTTGAGCATTGCCAATAAGTTTCCTGAAACCAAGAAAGACCAACCTTAAACACCAAGAAATGGATCCAACCGGCTCCATCATTCTATTCTTACACAATCTTAGAAAACTGCACCAATTTTTCCAAGCTACTCTACTGGAATTTCTTTTGGTTGAATGTTATCCTAATTCATCGAGTTAAAGCTCGAAATTATTCTTTTAGGTAAACGTGTTAGCAGATTGTATGTGCTCACGCAAAACCTGTCCTCCTCCCAAAAGCCTGGTTGGTACATTCCAGAGGGCAATCGAACCTGTGACCCTCCACAGATTCAAACAAGGGAACAAAAACTTGCGTAGCTTCCTAAATTAAAAGAAAAGTACAGGCAATTGCTCTAGATAGCTAACAACAAACATAAGCATTATCTGAATTTTGAATAACCATGATGCAGGATGAGCTTTCAGCACATTTAATTTTGAAATTTTCACTTTACTTCTTGCAAATAATGGAGTCATCTTGATCTGTGAATTAGTTTATGACACCAAGGGCATAAGTCAAGACACAATCAGCCCGATATTCATGTTAGAGACAGTACCACAGGATCAACATACAATTGATTCATCAGAGATAGCATATTTAGCCCAGAGAGAAGAACAAGAAAAGGCCATTTACCTCGGCCTCGATTTCCGCAATATCTATGCTGTAATTGTGGCCTTGTTCAATAATATTAAACCGATTATGATTCTGAAGAACAATGATTGGTATAAGCAACCTCGTTGTGAGATCAACAGTTTCAAACCTGAATAAACAAAACACATAGAGATCACCACTCAAAGTGGAATTGCATAAACAAAAAGACGAACAGTAAACCCATAGAAATAATTCTAGGCATTTAAAAGTAAGAGTGCATGACACAGCTAAATCTAATTCTAGGTATGTCTGTATTATGCAGATAAAATCTTGGCAATCTGCAAAACCAATTAGGTCTCATGTACCTTATGTCTGGAGCAATAACATGCTCAACTGTTGTTGCTATAAGGCTTGCAAGTTGTCCATCAAGCACATCGTGGGAAGCATGGTCATTCACAGCACTGAAACCCTTGGGGAACATAATGTTTCGTAAACGTGGTAGAGTTCTGAAGCTGACACTTCCCTCCTCTGTTTCGATCTTTCCATATGTGCAAGGACCAGCTGAGAGATCGATCACGACAAATCTGGAGTGCAACACATATTTGACAGACTACACTTGTCAGACCATGCTCGCCTTTTAAGCACCTAAACTACTCATTTTTTGTTTTTTGTGTTAGCAGACAATTTCTTGACAAAACTGAAGTCAGAAAACTGCAATGTGGAACTTTCCATGCCATACCAATCACTTCAAGAAAAAGTGAAACATAGATACAGAAAAAGCAAACAACCATCCCATCATGTGTTTTTAACATGAGTGACTGCTTGACTGGTACCTGCCAGATCCAAGCCAAACTTGAGATGCCCCTCCGCCATTATAGCGGTAGCGGTAGATGTAATCTCCTTCTTGTTTCTTCATGTCTTCCTCAGTCAATTGGCCTATTCTCCCATACATCAAAGTGTCGAGATCAATTTCCTTATTCCTGGGATCCATTCTGACCTGTAAAATACACAAGTAAGCCTATCAAGAGAAAGGCTAAGAAGTCACAAGCCAGCAGAAGGGAAGTCTACAACCCAGCCAGACACCCAAAGAGAAACTTCTTGAAGGAAAAAACAATGTCCTAAAAGTCACAGTTTCATATTAACTTTTCTGGTCATCCATCAACAACTTAAATTATGACAAAGGGGAAAAAGAAGTCAGAAGTATATAGAGTACACCATCACCATGTTAACAACAATTAAGACTGAATTTGAGACTATACTTTATCAAAGTTAACAATGAATATTGCATTCGGCACAGGTCTATCCATCTCTGAAGCAGAAACTCCACCGTCCTCCATATCGAATATGTAGGAATATAACCTCTGAAATACAGGCTCTGCAGCCGTTGCTTCCACCTCAAACAAAGGTACCTCTTTCCCAAAATCGCCCTGAATTTTCAGCAAAAAAGCATTGTTTAGAAGCATCAATATATTCAAACTGTAAGGACAGTCAATCACAGCAATCAACACAAGCTTTGTAGAACTTACCTCTCTTGCAGTTCCAGACGGAATCATGGCCTCTTTCACGGCCTTCTCAAGTGCAATGAGTTCAGGTTGTGCAGCCTATTAAGTAATACATCATTTACGGAAGATGAGTTTATGTTTACCGCCCAATTACATATACAGACAAGGATAGATACCAAATCACCAAGCATATATATAGTAAACCCAAAAGTTCATGACTAAACTCTAGAAGACGCCGACACAGAGAGCATAATACATCTACTTGAAAAGGATGTTATTGAGCAAAATCGTACTGGCTGAAAATAGAATACGAAAATAAAAGTTGAAGATAGGGGAAAACTCCCGAGCAGAAAGATATAAACAAAATCTACAAAGAAATTATTACATGATATGCATTGTACACAATGTGATGCTCGATGTCAATAGGCTCTCCAGTCTCCAAACACGAAGGCCTGTGTGATGGAAAGCTAACTCTCAGGAACTCTTCAAACTTGTGAGCGTCCATTTTGTACCTATATCCTCCGTCACCATCAAAACCTATAAGGACTACATTCACTTCCAATGGGACCTGAAACGGCACCTGCATCAAAATCCACCCACAATCAAACGATACGCAAAAATGTTTCCGAGCAAAGTATAAAATTTCAGCACACGCATAAACTAGACAAGAATAATGGTGACACTACTACCTTACATCAAATATATTATTGTCGATTGCTCATATCGTTAAGCAATACAATGACGGGAAAATTTGTTCCTTGATTTCATACTAGCGCCAGGATCCTTAGCTAATGTCGTTTGTATAAAACGTCTAAGATAATCTTGAGCCAGTGAACTCGAAACTAGTAGCAATGAACAATCAGCCAGTTCGCTCATCCTTCAAAATAAGACACCACACAATCTTGCCAAATGACAATTTTGCAGTACTTTTACTACGAACGCCCCCGAATTCTTTCATTTGATGATCCCGAACGCACAATTGCCGCCTCGAGCTTCGTTCTAAACTCACTGACACGCCTTCCCAGCAAAAGATTGCCCCCCTCCTCCTCTCACATATTCTCCCCCTACTTCGTCCCATTCATTTGTATACGCCCTCGCTAGCGCGATACCAAATCAATTCACCGGAGAAGCTGAGAGTACTCAACAGAGAATCTGAGGAAGAGAGAGAGAGAGAGATAGAGATCGATTGATCTAGAACCTCGGCCCGAGTGTGCAGCATCCGGCGAACGTCGGACCGGACGCCGTCCCTGACGTCCTGGAAGGCGCCGTGGTGCCACTGAGGGTGACCGGGATCTCGCCGGAAGGCCTGCGGAGCTGACTCGGACCGAGCCGCGAGCAGACTCAGCGCCAAGAGGAGGAAAGGAAACGCCAGAGACCTGGAGTCGACGGCCATGGAAGGATCGCCGGAGTCGAGCCGGATTCCGTCGGCTTCGGAGGTCTGCGGAAAAACCCTGCCGACGAGCTGGGCGAGGCGAGCGCGAGGTTTTTACTGGCGAAGGCGAAGAGGATCGACGAACGTTTTCCCGGAGAGAGAGGAAGATCGCTGTATTTTCGAAACTGCCCCTGTCAATTGTGATGCGGACGATGTTTGCGATCGGAATAATTTCCTCATTAGTACTTTCATTTTCTCTATTTAGCGCTACGACCCCTTGGTTTTTCCCCTCTGTTTGCGCAATCCAGTCCCTGACTCGTTCGATTTACGCTACGTGATTTTGCCATCAAGCAAATCTCGGCCAAAACCAACACCCCTACAGATTAGACCAACACGGTAATTTCGAGGGAAAATGACACAAATGATTACTGAACTTTAATTTAATGTATAATATGGTCTCTAAATTTTTAACATGTTGAGTGCGATCCTTAAACTTTAGCCTAATGTGTGATGAGGTTCATAAACTTTTAATTTGTTCAATACGGTTTCTGAATTTTTGGATCATGATCAATTTAGCCCATGGACTGTACGAAAATATTTAATGTTCCTCCTGATCTTGAATTAATGGAAAGACAGATTCGTACATTTTCATATAGTTGAATGATTATTTTGAACATGTACCAAAAGTCCACTAATCAAATTAAAGAAATTTAAAGTTCATGGACATATTGCACGTTGGGCCAAAGTTCAGGAACCACATTTAATAAAATAAAAGTTTGAAAATCACATTACACGTCAGATCAAAGTCCATAGGCCATTTGTATCATTATCCTTAATCCCAATCTTGTCGTTTGGTTCACCTTGAAACGTTCATCGTGTCTTGAATGAGAAGCTCGATATTCATCACAAAACTGTTAAAAGGACGAGCAAACATCAAAATAATCATGCGAATAATCCGTATCACAATAAGGAACACGGATATAAAATTTGAATGATAAAAAGTAGATACAAAGCACAGTTAGGTTTAACTCGTGAATTTTTTTGACGGTTGTGATCGCATATTATGTCCATGGACTCCAATCTAAGCAATAGCCACTAATGCGAGCGGTCATGTCTCGGCCGCAAACCTTCCATCTAATTCAAACCGAAAAACAGAAATCACTCACGAGTTCACTACAAATTTCTACTTCACCATAAGCGATGGTGCACATATCTAGTGACATAGACTAGTAGTGTCTGGCGAATCATTGATGGAATGTACCTATCAAGTAACCTTGTAAATTGTCAATTTCCTATCCTATTTCAATCCCAAAAACTTCTTAACCATCCCGACAGCTTTGACCACTAAACCCGCCTTCCCCTTGGCCGGCGCCCGGGGAGGGTTGCCCCGGCGTGGCGTCTCGTCCAACCTCAACTCTTTGCTCAAACCGGCCAACGAAGCCCCATCTTGGCTGAACGCTTGGTATAGCTGCGGATACAAGTGCTTGATGGACTGCTTGAACTTCTCCGGCACCGCCACTCTCGACGGCCTCCGCGGCGCGCCTTCCCGGAAGTACCCGACCCGGACCCACCCGTTCGCGTAGGCCTCGCAGGCCTGCAGTATGGCACGGGCCCGGTCCCGGAAGTGCCACGCGACGAAGGCCTCGAATCCCTTCGGAGGTTTCTTGATCAGGTTCTGCACGGACATGCAAGAGAGGACAAAGATTTCCTCGTTGTAGGCGAAGGACTTATTCTCGCCGGAAGTTCCGGGCTTGAAGGCCCCGTGACCCGGCTCGTTGTAGTAGGGTCTCTCGTTGAGCACGAGGGCCTGTATCGAGAGCAGCACCTGCAGGATCGTCGACTCCGTCGGGTTCCATCTCTCGCTCTTTCGTTTGCCTAACACACACACACACACACAATCCCTTAATTTCGATAAACGGATTCATTCCGATCAGGGAAAAACCGAGAGTTTCTATCGCGCGCAAGACCGACAAAAGCCGCGAAACAAGAGGCGATTCGAACTGCCGATGCTTCCATGGAATGCCAGTACAGGATCGGAGATCACCATGACATTCTTTCGTGGAAGCAGGCGGCGATCAATAGCCTTTTGTACATCCAATCAGTGACCAAACCTTAGGGAGGGAGTACAAACATGACATGATGAGAAATCTTAATGAATTACATATGAATCCGATTCAGAAATCATATGTAAATGTACCTACGTAAGTAATCAGATATACAAGCTTTATAAACATGCATTGTGCTATGAATGCAACAGAAGTTACCATGCCACGTATTGAGCAAGCTCAAGCAGACGACACCGTCACTGTAGAGGTTCGGGTTGATCCGGTACCCGAACGACCGGTAGTGGACCCGCGGCGGCTGCGTCGGGTAATGGGGCGGGAAGGATATGTCGAAGAAGTAGAGGCCGTCGTGGTAGGGCGTGGCCGAGGCGCCCACCACGGCGGCCCGGAGGAGGTTAACCCTCTTCTCGTAGGCCCGCACGGTGATGGACTCCGGCAGGTGCTGCTCCAGGAGCTTCCACTCCTGCATGATCTTCTTCAGGGTCTCGGCCGGGATGGACTGGGTCGCGGTGGCAAAATAGTGGTCCGAGTGGTCGGAGACCACGTCGAAGCGCAGGAAGGGCTCGATCTCCTCGATCTCCGAGGCCGTCCTGCCTGGTTCGGCGGGGGCGGAGACGCAGGCGGCGGCGGTTCCGGGCCGCCGGTTTCTTGACATGATTTTTGATGGTTTCTTGGGTTTCACCCAAATATCGAGTGACCGTATAACTCTGCGCGAGAGAGAAAGAGGGAGGAGATATAACTCTAGGATTCGGAAGAAATTGCCGAACTGGGATTTGGTTTAGGAAATCTAATATTCAGCATCTGGTTTAAATTTAAAAAAAAAATTCTATATTATTTTCCGGAATAATGTCAATTATATTAAGATATTGAATTTTACACAAAAAAAAACATGTATATTTGAGTTTTTCGTAAATTGATTGACTAAATAAGCCTTCATCTTTGGTTAAGCATGCATTGATATTGTTTTTTCGGTCGAAAAAGTTGGTAATATTGATAGTCAAGATATTCTAGACAAAAAGCTCAAAGCAAGCACAATAAAATCCCAAAGGAGCAGGGGCGGACGGACTAATTACAAATAGGGATACAAAATTTAAACGATCGAACTTAATTGCCCGATCCGCAACCCTATTTACAGCCCTTCCAAATTCAAACTCCGCGATAGAAATGAACCGGATAGGATGGGCGGATGGCTGATCTGCCATGATATAATTAAGTAAAAATCGAAAGACATAATTAGAATTTGGTGATTCGTCGTCCATTTTGCACCCATGACCTCTATTTCCATGCGCTCGACCGATCCGTGCGCGTCGTGCGGGACCACGGGTTGTTATTTAAGCCTAGTAAGAATATTTACAATATTGGTGCAAGCAGATTCGATCAGTTCGCTCGAGGGTCCTGTGGTCCATTTCGAAGTGCTGACTTTCTCCGATTTCCTAAAGTGCCTTTGCTTTTCATGCGTGGCTACACGCATTGGTCCGATCACGTTCCTTTTTTACACGACATTACGCGTTACTTATCGTGCAAGTATGGTTCTTAATTTGTCTTGCGCTGACGCATGAAGTTTTGGGTTCACAGCCACTTAATAGCTTTAGTTCCTGTATTGGCAAGGGCTTGGAAAAGGGATCTTCCAAACCTACGGTACAAGGTTGCGTGCTTCACGTGAGATTTTATCGGATCGCTCATGACCGTTCTCAAAAAAATTTTAAGCTGTAAGATAAAAACGTGATTTAATATTTAAATATCTTAATACCGCATCCTCGCGCATAAATTGGACTTTAGGAATACGTAATTTTTTTTTTGTCAAACATAGAGTTCTATCTTTTAAAACCTTAGACGGTTGGAACTTGGACTAGCCAATTATGCAAGTGAGTATTTGTTCTTCGGGCCTTCGCGACCCGGCCTGCTACTCCATATGAAGGCGTAGTTTAAAATTTAAATGTTCTAACACTTCCCCTCATGGGTAAGTTGGACTTTGAAATATGTAATTTTTTTTTGTCGAGCGTATAATTTTATTTGTCGAAACCCTGAACGCGAGGGCCTATAAACGGGGCATATAAACAGAGTAAATCCACGAGGGGCGGTGAGAGTTGGACTAGCCAATTACGTGGGATAGTATTTGTTATTAGGGCTTTCACGACCCAGTCCATTACTCTATTTTACTTCGATATCATGTGAGATTTTATAAGACCATTGCAAATTATTTTAACAATTCAAATTATCAAATGAAGCCGTGGTTCCATATTTAAATATTGGCCTATTTCTTTAACCCAAAAAAAAAAGAAAAGAAACTCAGAACTTACTAGTTTCTTGTGAGCTTAGTTTATTGTCAAATTCGATGTCCTTGAATATTTTTTGTTCATTTGTTTGAATTACTGTTGTATTTTGAAACTGTGATAATTAGGGGACCTTGAAAATTCGGATTCAAAATTCGATTATATTGGATCTCTTTGGAAATATACTTGAGGTGATTATAAGTTTAAATTTATATATGTCCTTCTAGAAAATTATTGAGAATATTTCTATGATGATTAGATAAATTAAAATTCGCAGATATTTGTTGCTTTTCTTTTCCCTAAATTTTCGGGATAGGCATAACAACACAATGAAACGTAGCTGCCTTAATATATTTAATCTCAAAAGGACGATATCTGCAACCGTACTTTTATCTGCTCTACATTAAAAGAACTTCAAAAAGATTTTCAACTCAAAACTCTATAGATTTATTTCCTTTCTCGGGATTTATGCGACCATATCTATTATAATCAAATTACTCTTTTTTAATTGAGAAACAGAGCACTTTAATTGTGATTTTTTTTCCATTTGATTTATTATGCCAAAAAATAAAATTTTATTGATGCGTTTCTTTTTACATTATTTTCAACATTCAAATTATAAAAATTGCGGTCATTGTTCATTCCAATTTTAAACAAATTAAAAAGTAAAAAAAGCTTGGATGGATCACATAAAACACCGAAGGACTTTTGAAACGTAGTCCTTTCCAAATGAGATCTTAACCAAAGTTGATTTCCAATACACTTTTCAATTACAATTTCCCAAACACCACTCGCATTTTGTAAAAACCCCTTTGTCTACAGGTCATTTCCATTTATGCAAAAAGGCTTTCTCCAAATGTTCTCCCAAATACACATTAGATTATACACATGTGATCTTCCTCCAACTATTAAGCGTAAGTTTTTCCTGTTGCACTTTCTAACAATCTCCATCGCGTCGGTCTGTTTCATATAATAAATCATATTAGTAGCGCAAATCACCTGTTCTTACTATTTTAGCACAAGAATTAATCATTTTAGAGCTGCAGTCGTGGCATTGCACGACATGTAATGCCGCCATAAATGTTAGGGACATGTCTAGGAGCCCGATTGATTAGAATTGGTATTCAGATAATCATTCCGTAAAGTTAATAAGTACCGAATGTATTCTTTATTACGATGATTACACCATTCTCTCTTCCGCATGATCTCATCTTTAAAAAATAACGTAGTGTTATGAATCTGTCGCACGTTGCCAATTCAAATTCAGGTCTTGTCTGATAGAACTAAATAGTTTGAGTGCCGAAAATTTAAACATCAAATTTCAAGTGTTGATAATTTTAAATGCCGAAAAATGAAAATAAATGGTTGTTTGAGGATTCAGTCGGAATGAATGACGATGGTTTGGGATAGATCGTGCTCGCCGCGCGACGAACGAAGCCACGGAGTCCCGACGCATCGAACCCCCCTCCGAGTACGGCGGTACCAAGGATACTCGGCGATTCGCAGCCACGACCGATTTTGCAAAACGGTCGCCGTTATCGCGACGGAACGATGTAGCGCCTCGCGCGACAATTTTTGTATCGGGTCTCTAGGTGGTTGATCGTGTTTGGGTCGTCGATAAATGCTCGACCCATCACTTAACAAACCGATGTTTATACTATGTTTTATCAAATGACTTGTTAATAACTTTTGTTTGGATTATTTCCGCCGTAATTGGACCGGAACGATGGAGCTGTAACGATGCGCGCCAGCAGTTTATCAACACGCGCATTAAATGTTGGTGAGGGTGAAAATAAAAAAAAGTCCGCGATCTAAAAATAGTAATTACCTTCGGAGAAAAAAAGTTGATAAGTAATTCAAATGAAGTTGATAATTTCGTATAAGAGGTTGTAGCTTCGACGAAAACGGACGGGCCATTAGAAAACTCGATCATTTTGAAATAAGTATCTGCTAATCTTATGAAAATAGTTAGCAATTTTTTTATAGGTAAAATAGTTGGCAACTTCATTCAAGAACGGTTTGTGATTTCACACAAATTAAGGTTGATAATCAATAAAATGACAAGATATTGAGTAGGATGGAGTTTTGTGGTGGAGCCATCATCATCATCTGCTTCATTAGGCTCCATTCCCATCCGCTGCCCTTCACAATAATTAGAAACCATTACTTTTTTGCCCCAACAGATCAAAAAGCTCAATTATACAGATAAAAAAAAACTTAATCGTTTCTTTTGAAATTGATTTGTTCGATATATAAAGAGGGCATATTACTCAATAATCATATGTGTTGAGTGATGAGCAATTGCTTAATAGTTATAAATGCTGACCAATAAAAAGAATGCTAAACGTGAAATCATATATTCCTTTCTTACAGATCGAGTAAAAAATTTTCAAGATTCTTTTATGAAACTTACCGACGATCTATTATCAACGCACATGAATGTTTTGGGTTTCTTTTTCTTTTTCGGCACGCAAAATACTAGAGCAGTCGTTGCATCGAGAAAAGGCCGCTATAAATTGGTTGTGCTATTCGATTTCCCGCCCGATTTTCGATCCGCCAAAACAAAAGCCAAGCTCTCTTGTATAAATAGCAATTTCTTGTTTCCCAAACCCCCATCTCCCCCAATAAGCAATTTGGTTGCATTACATCTAAGCCGCACACAAAAGCATCTAGACTCCCCTCCAAAACGGTGAGGCCTCTCCTTCATTAACCAACTCCTTCACCTGCCCCCAGAGCCATTCACCACCTTCCAAATTGAAGACCCATTTTTCCTTCTTCAACAACAATCAAAAGACATCCTCCATTGAAATCCCTTGCCTCACATTTGCTCCTCACACAGCAAGCCCTTCCCCAAGAGAATCCACAAGAGCCATTCAAAAGCATGCTCCCCTGTCCACCCTCGACGACGAGGGCGATCGATCTCGCCCTCGCGACCGCTCTCGTCTTCTCCGTCTCCGTCGCGCTCCCCGCCGCCCGTGGATTGTCCCCGGGCACGGTCATCGACTCCCCGCTGCTGACGCAGAAGGTCGCCACCAACCGGACGATAAAGGTCGACATAAACGGCAACGGGGATTTCAAGTCTGTCCAGGCCGCCGTCGATTCGGTACCCAAAGGGAACTCCAATTGGGTCATCATCCATGTTAGGAAAGGAGTTTACAGGTAACACACAACTAGGACATTCTAGCTAGCTACGGAAAAATGGAGGATCGTTGGTACAATTTTTTCATGAAGTACGATGAGGAATGCCGATGCGAAACATTTGCCGAAATGGAGCGCATAGCGTCGCGCAAATTTTCGCTTGAGCCCTGATGAAAACTGCTTCGAAATGAAGGTTTCCGCGATTATTTCTCGGACCTGCGAAGTTTTTCATCTCTTGAAATCGATTCGAATTTGGCAGGGAGAAGGTGCACATACCAAAAGACAAGCCTTACATATTCATGAGAGGGAATGGCAAGGGAAGGTCTATCATTGCTTGGGCGCAGAGTTCGGCCGATAACGTCGAATCCGCGACTTTCAGAGCCGAAGCCCCTAACTTCATCGCCTTCGGTATTAGCTTCAGGGTTCGAACTCGAGACCTTCTGCTGTAATTTCGTATTCCATCGCTTCGCAAATGGCTTCTGCCCGAGCCTTTTCGCCCCCAAGAAGTCGAGACAGCACGTTCAGGAGCGAATGCGCGAGTTTCAGTTTGCTGATCTCAATCGTGCATATGATCCTTCTTTTACAATGCAGAACGATGCGCCGACGGGAGTGGCATACACGTCGCAGAACCAGTCGGTCGCGGCGTTCGTGGCGGCGGACAAGGCGGCTTTCTACCACTGCGCGTTCTACAGCACCCACAACACCCTCTTCGACTACAAGGGCCGGCATTACTACGACAACTGCTACATCCAGGGCTCGATCGACTTCATCTTCGGCCGAGGCCGGTCCGTCTTTCACGTAAGCGAAACTTCCACATGAAATTCCATCTTCATACCAATGCGGTGGACAAAATCGACCACGGTAATGAGATTTTGCACCAACGACTGACCGAGGGGAACGCGCAGAGTTGCGAGATATTCGTCGTCGACGACAAGAGGGTGTCGATCCACGGTTCCATCACGGCCCAGAACAGAGAGAGCGCGGAGGAGAACAGCGGGTTTGTGTTCGTGAAGGGGAAGGTGTACGGTGTCGGCGACGTATATCTCGGGCGAGCGAAAGGCGCCTACTCGAGGGTCGTCTTCGCGAAGACGTACCTCTCCAAAACCATAGTCCCCAACGGCTGGACCAACTGGAGCTACGACGGCAGCACGGAGTAAGTGATCTCAACCATTGCCTCGCTTCAATCACAAAACATTTCAAACAATTCCGGAACATTTCGGATCGAATCATAATCCATCGGTAATGTTGCCGGCACGGCAATAACGGGTTCCAAATGGGTGGTGAACCGCAGGAACTTGTACCATGCGGAGTACCGCTGCCACGGGCCGGGGGCCGAGTCGACCGACCGAGCACCGTGGTCGCATAAGCTCACCGACGAGGAAGCCGCGCCGTTCATGTCGATCGATTACATCGACGGCCAGGAATGGCTCCCTGCCTGGCTATGAAGTCGTCCCGACTACCAATACCTGCCTATGTAGATACATTTATGTCCTCGTATGTGGTCCGGTTGATTTCCAACAAGAAGTCCCTAAAAAACAGCAACAAGATGAGCGGTTTCTCGAGAAGTGCAAGTTAGAGTCATATCACTAGCTCAATTCAAACTCCTTCCTATTGTTTTATCTATTTTCCTCTCGCCGCGTTTCGTCGTTATGTATCGGTTTGAAATTCAGACCGCGTTTGGTCGCTCCTGAAAAGTAACGCGATTACTGCTTGATGTCCCATTTGAAACGCACTTTGATTCCTTTTTTCTTTATCGTTCTTACGAACGTAATTGACTTGATATGAAATCGGGCACGTGAACAATTTCAATACTCGAGAAATAGGAAAACATAATGATAATTACTTCGATTGCAAAATTCTTACATAGGAATCGAGGGTCGATTCGGCGCGGAAAGGGTCCGAGGAACGGTTTTTAGCCGAACAATCCGAGAAAAGGCAGGGGCCTGAACGGTAAAAATGAAAATTGAGGACTAAATATTTAAATGCTGAATTTTGAGCGTCGAAAATAAAATTAAGAAATGACCTGACGATAATTAAAAAAAAATTGATAATCGAATATTATTAATACCTTGCCAAATGCTAAAAAGGGGTCATTATTGGTAGGTTTTATCGTATTTAGCAAAATCCGAATTTACCAATAATAGTTTTTTTTTTCTATCGAGCGAATTAACTCCATAACTGAATTTTTGATTTAATTGATTAAATTTAATTCGACAAGATTATTAATTCGCCGAATAAATCATAAAAGCGTTTACAGGTATAGAGCGGAGCGCTCGTTAGGGTTTTGGAGCTCATCGTCTCCCCCAATTTCTTCCTGCGCTTTCTTCTTCTTCTTCTTCTTCTTCATCATCTTGCTGCGAGCTTCGACGGTTCTTGAAGCGAGAGAGAGAGAGAGAGAGAGAGAGAGGGGCTGGCGCCGATGGAGGGAGGAGACGACGCGGCGATCGAGAGGACGATCGACTCCAAGGACTTGCAGCAGCAGAACAAGGCGCTGAACAAGCTCACCGACCGCGTCGAAGATCGCCAGCTCGACTCCACTCGCGTTCAGGAGGTAAATTTTTTTTTGCCTCATTTCCCCTTCCTCGCTCTTGGCTCGGGAAAACATCGCTCGCCATTCCGTTGGTCAAAACCGAAGAAGAAGTGTGTTGGTGAAGTTAGGGGATGAATCGGTGCGCGTTTTGGCGATTGTCCAGAGCGCTAAGTGTCTGCTCGAGATAAATGTCTTGTACGGTTTTTACCACACGTGTAATAAAAATTTGGTCTTTGTGCAGGTAGGTAGATAGTTTCTTTTCATTGATCCTTGCTCCAAATTTTGTCGTCGATAATCTTTTCTCCTGTCCTGGAATTAAGTTTGAGCGCCTGTTTTTGCGAAATTGGAGATGGCAAGTTGTTGGCCTATGTGATGATTTGGCCGGGAATTTTTTTGGAGTGATTCGGTCGAGTGGGTACTGTAGTTGTCTTGTGAAATAAATATCGGACTGTTTGATGTGGCAGGCGATGGCATCGATTGCTGCGTCCGCGGAAGCTGATAGGAATGCCATGAGGATGAGGTATCGTTTAATATCATTCAGTTCTTTGCTATGTGGGAAATTACTTCGATAGATTTGCAAGGTTTCATTTGTTTTGGCTTTTACAATGGACTCATGGGCAGATCAGGGGGCATATTCTAATTTAAAGAATCAATGTGGCATTCAAAGTCGCGTGGAGATGTCACGCTGGGTGCGACTATATATGGAACTCAATTTCATTTTCAGAAACAAGGAAACAATGCACATAAGTTACTCACAAGATTACAACCTAAACCCTCATTAGGATTAACTTGAACAGTTAATTATCTCTTTAAACCTCACTGCAGATCACTTAGGCACTGAAATACACTGCTTCTCATACACCTCACAAGAGGGGCGCTTATTCTCACACAGGACACGCTGGACCTCCATAATCGAACGTGAACACTTATTCTTCATGCAAACTCATCTGTTGCCTGTTGCTTGTTATAGTTAGCAAATCGAAGATGTGCATGGCTAACATGGAAATCAGGCACTTCACTTCTTCAATCACAAAAACTCACAGCAGAAAAACAATTGATACGTAACTCAAGGAGCTTTCTCACTATTTGCTCGCACTTTCAGCAAACTTCACTGACGTGGGACTCACATATATTGTTATTTGCGTTAATTTTGCAAGCTCTTGCTAGTGTTTACTCGATGAAAAGCTAAGTGGAAAGCACTAGTTTCATGACTGCAATAATTTGATAATATGAGGCCGCATAGTCGCTTAAGTTTTTGAGAAATTGAGGTCTGCGCATTCATGGAGGGCCATTCTCAAGGGGAGGTTAAAGGCCAATTATAAAACAAAAATAATTCTTTCTCATGGTGAAAAGTTAAATTTCTTCAATAAGCTAGCAAGTTGGTGTTGCAAGTAGGTTCACGTTGAATCTCATGAAACCTCACTTGCAAGTCGTGGAACAAGTCTCATGCTTGAAGGGAACTTCAGAGTATGGTAATTTCCTCTTCTTTTTTACCAAAAAGGAGTGTACTTCAAAGTTAGGTAGATGCTGTGATGTTAACCATGTAGGAATCATGGTACATGTTATCAACCAATTCTTGTGTATGTAACTTGAGTTCTGGAGCAATTTCCTGGTGTAGTGGCCTAGTAGGCAACAATCTGCTATATCCTTGTCACCTTATGAGGCAGAGTGTAGAATAGTAGTGATGGTGGCTCGAGAAGTCTATTAGAGACTTGGACAAAATCGTTAGTTACTTCATTCTCCTTTCATTGGGGGCGTCTAGTGGAAAATGCAGTTTTAATATTCAAGCAAAACATGTTGAGTTTTAGTGCCACTTTTCTGGAGTGAGTATTTGACGGAGAAATAGAGACGAAATTGTCGAAACAGAACACCAAGTTCGCGAACGTTTTTACCCTCTGCAAGGTTGGCGACATGCAGAGAGCAGCTTGACATGATAGCAAAAACAAATTAGGTTAGTGTGTAATTGGAGTCCTGTGTGCACATATACTTCACATGTTCTTTATAATAAAATTCAGCTTCCTGTTTCATTGCTCACCTCCATTTCAAGTTGAACATGTCTACTGACAAATGGAAATTGCCATGGCATCACAATCAGATGTTTTGGATCAAGTCGCATTACCCTATTTGAGCCGTGGCAGATGATGTCACGTCAATCAGGACTCACGGTAGTCTTAGTTGGCATGAGCCAGTGTGTGAGATCTCCCATGAGTATTAAGGTTGGCACTCATCATGACCATTAGGCTTAAAGGTTGTTCATAGCAAAGATGCATCAGTGCATCATCATTCGATTTGGATGGAACCGTTTCAGCTACTTTCTGGCTTGTGGCAACTTGTGCATCTTGGCTGTTGATTTACATTGTTCACTCAATGCATTAACATTGTTCCCTAGGGAGAAAGAATTGGCTTCTGTCAAGATCAATGCAGGTGATGTTGACATAATTGCTAATGAACTTGAGGTCAGTTACCTAATGCCATGCGCTTGAACACTATTATTCTTGGGTCTGAGCTGTCTAACATTGGATGCTAAATGCTGAAAACAGCTGGACCGGAAGGTGGCCGAAAGGACCTTGCGTGAGCATAAAGGTGATGCGGTTGCTGCTATCCGTTCCTTGCTTAGATAAATCGCGCAAAAATTGGGCATTTGTAATTTTTCCAAGGACTTCCCAACTTGCCATAACATTGTCCAAGTTGGATCCAGAGCTGTACGAGTCATGCTTCTTTTTGGATATACCTCTTGCTTTCTATGAGATTCTTGTACTCTCTGATTCTCGGTTACTACCAGAGGTGCAGCCCTGCATTTGGCCCTTCCATGTTTTTCATGCTGGGAGTGTTGGACAGTAGGAAAATCATGTATAATTTTCGAGGAACAGAAATCATAGAACCACGAGCCTATGCTCAGTAATGTGAGGTTGTTTTCCAATACCATGTTTGGAAGGGCTATTGGGTTGATGCCTGGTGGTCTGGTGACTTTAGGCCAGAGCTCATTAGACGGCATTCAATTTGAGAAACTAAAGTCGCAAACTCTCTGGAAAACTGAGACTTTCAATTGAATGTAAAATTTTGTGGAAGTTGCTGCTGGCACGCTAGGCTATATTGACTGTAGAAAAAGCATGGTCGTCCCTAGGTCACGCATTCCAGTACTTTCCAAAGTTTTATGAACAGGTATCTTCATTGATGTATTTCCATGAGGTGAATAGCTTGGACTAGTGTTGATATAGAGGCAGAATCTGCCTTGAGCCTCAGTAGCGTGACCGGTGTTACCGTTGCAAGCGATAGTTCATGGAATAAGTGCATTGAAAGTTCTAAAATTTGTCAAGAAAATATAATCAAGTCTTAAAACTTTCAAAAAGTACAATTAAGTCCCGATACTTGTCATGAAAGTACAGTTGAGTCTTAAAATTTTTAAAAAATGCAATTAAAATTTAAAACTTGTTAAATTGACCAAATTCAGTCCTTCCGTTATTACATTTTTTGAAAATTTTAGGATTATGTTACATTTTCCTAAAAAGTTTTCGAAATTAATTATATTTTTTGAAAGTTTTAAACCTCAATTATATTTTCATGATAAATTTTAAAATTTATAGTGCACTTATCTCAGTACGTAGCGGCATGCCGTTTGTTTATTCCTTTGTGTGGTTGACCAGGGATGAGTTCACACGGTGAATCAGGTTGCCTTGCAATCCAGCAATAACAGAGCCGACAGATAATCCGTCTTCACGGAGGAAATCTCTCTGTTTCACCACTAAGAGCCGTCACAGTAGATTTGATTTGTACAGCTTTATGAGAACCTAATGTTTTCCTATAAATGTACCACAAACAAATGGATGACATGCCTAATGTGCTCAGCCTCTGCTTGCAACATATCTACAAGATCCTTCGTGACTTCTGGTAAATGCACAACAGTGACACGGTCATCCTAGATCCACCTGCAATGAATGCTCATATGAAGGACAATCATTCTTTTCTCTCAAAATGGTCTCAAAAATCTGGTTGCCGGAATTTCATGGTCCGGAGGCGGCAAAGTGGGTCAAGCCTGGTTGGCAACATCAACTTCCCGGTGAATGGCCCAGGACTGCTTGGACCGTTAGCCAATGTAATGAATAGCCAATTCCTTTCAAAGCACCGGATGTTTCATGTTTCCCTTTGAGTGCTGTCCCTGGCGGCAGAGCGGGAAGCCTGGAATTGAAGTACGTTCTGTCTCTGCAAATCTTTGAGTCTTTCCAGTAGTTCCTGGAACGTCGGTCGGCACTTTGGATCACTGGTTAGGAGAAAATGCAGTTCCCACATCAGTATCGAATTGTGACAAATTTACAATTTTTTTTCCTCACAAAAGAAAAGAACAGCTCCTGAATGAAATCAACCTTTGCTAGCAAAAAAAAGGTCATGAAACTGCATAACTACAGTGGTACATGTACAATGCTCATCGAGATGGAGCATCGTGTTCTATATCCAATTCTATTGCATCAGAGACCAAAAAAATGCTTCTCCATTTTCTACCCAAGATGAATGTATTATCAATTGCAGACTCCAGGCTTCTGTTTAGTGTACTTAGGGCTCTATAAACACTCAAGGAGAATAAGCACCTGTGCCAACAGCTCTCGATTATAGATGCCCACTGTGGCTCGACATCGTGAGGGATATCCAGCCGCTGGTTCATAAACCCCACAGCACCAATCACCTGCAAGTATCCTGAGTAAAGCGTTGTTCAAAGCTTTTCAAATTATAGATGTCATTGTAATTCCTAATAGAAACAAAAGGGAGAGAAAAAGACAGCAGATCGGGCATAGTCATTCACTCCCATTTCATGTTCACACAAGGAATGTCGCTCGATAACACAAGGTATAAAGCCTGCTAAGTCCATCTCCACAGAGAAGTGAAAAAGAGATCCAAGATGCAATGTGTTCTAGCCAATCAAAGGGACGCCACGATGCCATTTTTAGTGGATCTTGCTTACTGATTAAAAAACTAAAGGTCCATCTTTTAGAAGAAAAGGAATGCGGTGACGGAAAAGAAAAAAATACCTGCACCGCGTTGAGATTATCCCACGGGATCTTCTGGGTGGCAATTTCCCATAAGACCACTCCATAACTGTACACGTCAGATCTGGAGATGCAGAGAAATATTGTAAGTAAATTAGGATACCAGAGCCATCTTTAGATCGTAGTAGTCTTGTAAGTAAAACTTAACAGACAAAAACATACTTCTCGTCTGAGGCTTCGTTACGGAGAACTTCTGGTGCCATCCATTGAGGCTAGAGAAAGAGAAATTGCAGGTCAAGTCAGCCAAGAATTATCATATCAGAGAGTTAAAGAGTAAAGTTACAGATGATGACTAATGAGAGTTATTGAAGAAATGGCAAGTATAATTTTCGTACCGTTCCCTTCCCTGTTTTTGTTGTGAGATACGCTTCATGTTTCAGACGCGACAGACCAAAATCACCCACCTAATTTACAATTTTAGCAAACCATAAACGAGCTCATAAGCAAAAACCCGTATATCGCATCTAAATAAAGGAATATATCATGGGACAGAAGGACGGAACTCTGTACATAAGAGGACATCAAAAATTGTGACCAAACCTTCACATTCCAATTCCTGTCAACTAAGAGATTCGAGGACTTCAAATCACGATGAATGATAGGTGGATTGTAATGATGCAGATAATTCATGCCTCTAGCCTGAAAAAGGACCAAATTTGATAATCACGTGTTAAAAGCAGCGAGATAACATACAAGAGATTAGTAGATTTCAAATAGCTGAGGAACTCTGAAGACCAAAAGTTCACAGGCCAAGCAGTCTCAGGAGGTTAAGAATGCTAAGGATCAAGACACTCGTCTCAAATTTTTATTAGTATGGAAGTAAAATGTACATTCAAAAGATATTAACAATAACAAAATGAGGGCAATATGAAAAAGAGCAAAACAAATGCTGACAGGGAAACAGATGAAAAAAAAATTCAGGTGAAAAACACTGCACCTAGAAGAGGATGAATTTATGTACATGAATAAGAAGCAGACACTTACCACATCCAAAGCCATATGAACACGCCGTCTCCATTCTAACTTGGTTGTGTTCCTCTGCAGTAAGCGAAACAAACTTCCACTGCATCAGCACATGTAACAACTGTTAGCTCCATAGAGACAGGATATCAACAGAAATTACAATCACCACAAACCAATAAACCAGACACTACAACAAACTTTAATAACGATGTGTCATATAATCAAAGAGCCTGATTTTCAAAAGCATTGAGAAAGTACCGTGGAAGAAACTCTGTGACTATGCAGAGGCGCTCAGGCGAAGTTACTGCTCCCATGAAAAGCAAAACATTGGGGTGCCGAAGTCTTTTCATAAGAAGTACCTGCAAGGACAAAAAAACTGTCATATTAACGGTACTTTATGTAAAGTAAAAAAAAATTGTGGTAACATCAAAAGAGATTCTCAGAAATCTGCATGGTATTATGCATGCAGAGGGATAGGGCATGGATATAACAATCGCAAAGTCCTATGAAAAGGTTCCTCATTTTGAGTAAAATGAGAAGGTATATTTCCTTTTGTTGACCCACATACTACTACATCTATCCAACACGCCACAATTAATCATAATGCAATCGATCAAGGCATGGAAAGTACCAGGTAAAACATCAATAATCCATTGGCAAACAAAAAAAAAGATAAAAACCTGCCATCACCACATGTACTGGAAAAGTTGTATTACTGTATTAGTGGAACAACACTCGAAATAAAATTGCCAATGCCATCACTAATAGAGCTGTCACCAATAAACTATATCTGTGGTTTAAGGAAAAAATCCCAGTTGATACAGAATAAGCACCAAAAATTCTGTTCATTAAAAAGGCTTGACAAATATTATACAGTAACAAAATATGGGCTACTCATACAAGTGCAGAGAGATAGAGATAAATGCATGCAGTTCTAACATATTAGCCACTCTTACTTCATCTCTTTATCACACTGGTTTTCAGAATGTTCTTGCTAAACCATCTGACTATGTAGTTCTTATCAGTAAAAGAGAACCATCAGAAGATGTAGGGGCAAGTGACACCATAGACAGTCATTTGGCACCACGACGTCGACTCATCACATCCTGAGGTAATAAAAAATCACTGTTTGGGCTCATTATCAACTAAAAGGCCAACTTATCACCCCTCACTGCCTCAATCTGGATCTAGATTATCAACCGGCATTACAACCTGTCAAGGAAGGCCCTTATCAAAATTAAACTAGCCATCTTGCATCCAGCAATCACTAATCAGTACCATAACAATGTTTTAGTGATGTCAATTAACAAGTCAAGGCCAGCAGACAGGCTAAGAGCAGGACATAGTTTGCATATCATGTCCTACGAGAGATGCCTTATTCAGATTAAAAGGTCTAAGCGACCTTCAGAATGTTCTGGCTGAATAATACTAAAAATAAAGAGAACTTATGAGACGTAGTAAAACAAAAAAGAAAACAGACCTCTTTCTTAAAGGAACATATCAGTTCTTTTGAATATTCTTGCATTGAGAATACCTTCACCGCCACGTCCTGCAATTGGATTGAATGCAGAGAAAGTTAAAATCCAAAAAAAATCATCAACAGGAAATCACATAGGTCTATACCAAACAGTGAGATAAAGTAAGAAGCCAAATGCATTGCACTAAATCTCTCATTTAGCAAAATAAGTAAAACATAGCAGAACCTACCAACTAAAGTTACCCACGTCATTTAGTCATAAATGGGAACAACATGATCTCACAAAGTCAATTACAGCACCAGGTGATTGCAAATAACAAATTAAGACATCTGTACAACACTTCTCTCCTTTCTTTCCACTTCTCCTGAACAAGTATTTGTGCCACATTTATCATGCCACTCCTAGCAAAACACAGAATAATACCTACTGTCCAGACAGATCGACACATTTCTCTCCTGCGTTACACGTCCGCAACATGAGTAAAATTCACTCCACCAACCACCATGCATTACATATTATAAAGAGAACTTGAAGTCTGTAATTGAATAGCATAAGAGATAGCCGAACATTGCCAGAGGAGTGAGATAAAAAAGTATGTATACCATGAAGTCAGGTATATGCACTTTACATCATGACACCAAAGTAATGTCCAAACCCAATGATTCAAGGCAAAGATAAAATATTTTGGATATTATGCATCACTCTGTTAAACTAAAACTAAGGAGAGTAGAAGAACATACTGATCCGTACCACAGAGCGTGATAGACAGTTCCACAAGAACCTGAGAGAGGAGGAACAGCAGACTAAACATCAGAATGAATACTAAGAAAGTAGAGTTTATTACAATTCGCAAACACAGGGAAACAAATATGACCAAATGATCTCAGAAGCAAGAAAAAACTACATTGCATGAGAATAATCTATTGAGACCGGATCCATTATCGAGGAATATACATATAAACATCAATATGAAAGAATAACAGATCTGGTTTTTCAAGAACTATACATGATTTGCAACAATAGCACTCATTTTAGGGCCTATGTCCTACTGGCATAATGAATAGCCAAACCCAAAATTGAAGAAAAACTACAAGCGAAAAGCATACTACTTTCCTGAAAGACAGTTACCTTGCCCAATTTGTTCTCCAATTGTCAAGTCTTCCCACAGTATCTCACAATCCAAACAGTCTGCTTCGATGTCCACCTTATTCACAGCACCACTACTTGTGCTTCCACAGCTACTGGCACTGCTCGTGCTGTTAACATTAAATGAGGACCATGAACCTGATGCTTCATTGACAGTGCGGTTATTTTCATTGGTCTGATTTTCTAGATTAGCCATGGGAGGACTTATCTTTTCTTGGTCATTCTGCAATGATACGAAACCTGATCTTCCAATCCTGGCCTCTGATCCTTCCCTTTCATTGCCTTTCCAAGGCCAGGATAGCCCCCTTTTACCAATCCATGCCTCTGCCTTGGATGTAATGATCTTGTGAATCGGCGGTTTTTCACTCTCTTCACTAGAATCTTTAGCATGTTTTCCTGGCAACTTCTCCTCCTTTTGGTAGTGAACACCAAAGGAAGATGGAGGTACATCTCCCCTGGGCGTGCTAGCTCCACTCGATGCTGCATCCTCCCTATTGTCATCTGAGAGACAATTATCAGAATGATGAGTATCACTACTCTCATTCTCACGATCGGTATGATTCTCTCCAGTCCGAATCCTCGACTTCACTTTGTTGCTCACCTTGGATGCCTGTTAATTTGGTTCCAACAATAAACTCGCGGTACATGGCAATAAACCATATGATATTTAAAGCAAAAAGACTGACCAAATTGGATATCTTAGAGGCAATTGCAACTTGCAGAGGCTGCTGAGCATCAAGGCCAAGCTTGTTTGTAGCAGTGATTTTCAGGCGGCTTAGGCTTGACTCTGCTTCTGAGTGCCTCACTTCTGGCATTTCAGTTCTTGGCTCCTGAAAGGGCCGCGAATCGCTTGAGACGCATATGATACCCACCAGCGTTCCATTGTCGTCATAAAATGGAGTATTCGTTGCAACAGCTGAAAATCTTTCGCCCATCTTATTCTTGACAGGGATCTGTCCCATCCATCTCTCTCCCATGATCGCCTGATTGACAATCTTATTTGCTATTCCAAAGTCTCGGGGATCAATTAGGAGCTCAATGGCATCCTGTCCCAGGGCTTCTGATGCAGAATAACCATATAGGCTTTCTGCAGTTTGGTTCCTTCAAAATCAACATTGCCCGGTCATTCTCAGCACTTAAATAGGAACAACACTAGAAAGTAAACAGGTTCTGAAGATTGAACCTTTCTCTACTCTTTGAGTAACCCCTAGCAGAAACCAAAATCTGACCTAAATTTCGCAGCCCCATCATATTTTCCATATCCACAAATTAAACCACTATCTGAACATCCCACCGCAGGAGAAATGAGAGAACAAACTAAACATTTCGAGCAACTCACCAGTAAATTATACGACCCCCGAGATCAAATATATGAACAGCCTGCCCCATAGACTGCAGAATGTTCAAATACTGTCTTTCCGTGAAATTCATCTTGGCAGGCCCGCCGATGAAGCCTTCCGCGCCTCCCACATTCGGGGGCTCGTCGAGACTCCGGCTCTCCCTCTGCAACGGCGACGAGTGCGCGAAAGTAGCGGAGCCCTTCCCCCACCTGGGGCGAGCCGGGAGCCCCGCCCGCCTCCGGGCGGCCGACCGCTCGGGCGACACCGAGTGGGAGCGCTGCCGGGCGCGGTGCTCGGGCCTGCTGGGATCGGACCCGCCGGACATCCGGAGCCTCGACATTTCGTGCTTGAGGTGAGCCTGGCCGGCCTCCAGCTCCTGGATCTTCCGGAGCAGCTCCTCCGCCGCGGGTTTCTCCATTCCTAGGGCGGCTTATTCCAGCTCGATCGCGCGCTGCCTAAAGACACCCCACCCCCACCCCCGCCCCGCTCTAGGGCACGATCATCCTACTCCCTCGACTCCATCAATCCCGCAGCCTGAAAACTCGAGCTCAAAAGACGAACCCCTCTCCCCCCTCCCTCCCTCCCTCTCTGTCTCTCTAGAAGATATCTCACGAGCTACCGCTTACAGCCGCTGAAAAGCACCGATTCGCCATTGACGCACACTCTCTCTCTCTCTCTCTCTCTCTCTCTCTAACGAACTGCGGAGAATCGATCGAAGAAGAAGAAGAAGAAGAGGAAGAAGAAGAGGAGATTGGCTACTTCCAATGGTCAATGAGCTTTCTCTCTCTATCTCTCTCTATTGCTTCTGCAGAGGGGTTTGGTCTGGGCTTCTTCCTGCTGTCGTTGCTCTGTCAGTCATCGCCATCATCATCATCATCATCATCATCATCTGAATCTTGAACTGTTTAGACCATAGGTTAATCTTTCTTTTTTTTTTAACTACCCCAAAAAGGGATGGTGGCGCGGGCAGATGCTCCCCCCACCCCCCCTCCCCGCACGCGCTCGCGCGGCGCGTGGCGCACCCCGGCCCAGGCCGGCGGCGGTTTCCTCCGGTCGCGCCGGCGCGTGGTCGGCACGGGGCGGCGCGGCCGTCGCGGGATAAAGGGGAGGCGCCATGGGGAGTGGTGCGGGGGGCGGTCTTCGCTTTTTGGCGGGGGGGGGGGGGGTTTTGCCTTTTTCGGGTTCGAGAGGCCACGCAAGTGCGTGCGCCAAATTACGGCTGTCAACGTCATCGAACGGCAAATCACGAGGCTGGTCAACACGACCACGAGACTTAAAAGGCACATTTTTTCACATAAATTTCCCTCAAATGTAAATAGAATGCACGATCAACATAATTCCTATATTTTTAAGTTTATTTTCTTCGCTGAAAATAATTTTTATATCAAGTCGAGATGACGATGTTTTATCCCGAACCAATTGCTTAGCTAATGGTGAAATGATAACATGAAATATCGATACGTGAAAATGAATTCGACACGTCGATGCAAACTAACAAGGCTTCATGTTCTTGTGCATTTACTTTTGTACTGCCTTTTGCATCAATCAACATCCTCTCTTTTTTTTTCGCGTTAAAATTATATATTCGGGAGGCATTATTTGCTCGCTCTAGTTCTAAGAAGATATCCATTCCGTGCGTTGTTTCGGACATTAGAAGACCTCCCATGACATTATCGCTTTACCTGACTTATGAAAATTATTCGCTATAAAACTTGTTCAATGCCAAACCAACTTCTATAAAATAAACAAAATTTTAAGCTCGTGCAATCAATATAGGATCCTGGTATCATGACCTAGTTTGTAGTTTCCACTCGAGGGAACTTAAGATATCGCTTGCATTTTATGAAATTGGAAATAGGCCGAGAAAAGTAAGATATATATAATATATATAGAGAGAAATTAATGTGGAATTTCAAAGCAAATGATGCAAATTATATGTAGTGGAAGCTCTTCCTTGTCAGTAGTGATGATGAATTATCTTAAGATTCAGAGGCAATTATATATTTTTTTTTCATAATCTTCTTTTCTTTCTAATTGAGTCTAAAACGATACAAGATATAGCCCACAAGTAATTACAAAGTCTAGCACGTCAAATTCAAGAAGCTTGTCTGTTTCACCTTACGTAAAAGTACAAATTACCTTTTCTCACCAGCCAAAAATCAGACTATTATTTAAATTTCAAAAATATCACGAAAAAATCGTATGTGATCTTACTCGTCAAAATTTGCATCCTGTGAAATTTTCAAATGCTTCCGATTGTTAAAAAAAAAGTCAGAGTACATGAAGCACAAGACTCGGATTAACCAAAAATTTAAAAGTAAAAATCAATCAAAACAAACTAACAGTTTGTACTTAATCCAAATCTTACAATAAATGCACTTTGCCTTTTTTATTATTTCGTAACACCCCAAAATTTCACAATACATAAATTTTGACATGTCCATCCACGTATAAGTTTTTTCATAGTTCCAGCAAAAAAAAAGTTTTTTCATAATTTTTTAAAATTTAAAAAAAAATTTTAAGGTTTTGGTCGGCAAAGCAAAGTGAAGAAGCTTTTTTACATTGCTGAAGCATAAACAAGCGTGACTTAATTTCCTTTCACACGATGAAACGTGACCTAATTTCCTTTCACAACTCATCACGTGATAAAAAAGAGAAAAGACAAGTAATGCTAGCATATAGTTCTTATGTAGATATGACAAAGCTTTTATGCATCTAACTCCAATGGATAGAGTTGAACTTAGTCAAATATAGCTGCACAAAAAACGCTCCTTTATCTAGACATCATCATCAATCTAACAGGTGATTTTATGGTCTCGAAAGACATCATGTCTTTCGAGAACTTTCACAGTTGGATCGAAACGTAACAAATCTCAATCGTGTAAGCCAAAATCTATTGAACATGTAGGATTTATTACATTTCGATCTAACAGTAAAAGCCTCGGGAGGCATAACGCATTCTGGAAACTATAGGCTAACCCTAATTCAAGGATTTCTTTTTGGCCAAAAAAGCACATCAATAGTGATCAGGGGTGGAAATTCGCTTTATTTTCTAATGGATAGACATGAAGGACCCTCAGTAACCAATTGCCTACTTTGGATTCTTGGTGATAGTTACCGACGATACCTCACCAAAGTAGGAGAAGCAAGCTTCTGATTGGGGTTGTCCCGTTTGTCCAGATGTATACACATGACGGGCTGACAAGACTGCGTTCCTTATTTTAACGTACTAATGCCGGCACACCCAATCCCTCTAGTTGGGGGACAGTTTTCATTCCCTCACTCCAAGGAATACCCTCGCACTTAACATCCTGGAGTTCAGGCGAAATAGTTTGAGGACTTACTTAGCTCCACTTTTACTGTAAAATGGAAAGAGAATCCTTGTTGCCCTTCTATTCAATTGAGCCCACTTTACGTCTGTCATTTTGCTAAATTTGAGAGAAAGCTGCCGAAGGGGATGGAAAATGGACAAGCCCATCGACCCTTTTCTTCTCTAGTTTTCAGTCCACGATTCTTGTATTTTATCTACTCACGAATCTCTTTATCAAGCTTTTATTTTTTTAATATTTTTTTTCTTGGTTCTCTTTTCACCTTTCGAGGAGAATAACACCTAAGTTGCATATATGGGGAATTACGTCCGCGCACGCAGATTTGGATGAAGACAAGAAAGTGCAGTATATGCTCTCCTTTTGTTGCCGCATCTATCTTGTATTAAATTAAGAGCAAGTGATGTTTATTTATGGCTCTTTTGGGCCTGACCACATATATATTGTTTTTTTAAAAGCTTCGAGGTTTATGGTCGTATGTGTCCTGGCCTCCCCCACAGCATTTCTGGAACATAGTTTAATTTATCCTCTCCACCCACATTAATAAAAAAGAGAAAAAAAAATACTCGAGATTCAGAGCTTGACGTTTAATCAAAGTAAAATAAAATTATCGAAATACCCAAGAAATAAAGGAAAAAGCAAAGAGGTCACGTTAAGCTAAAAGATACCGACGTCAAATCCATTACGGAACCGACTCATCTTTGGTGGGTCGGAGATTCTTCATTTATCCAAAGCCCATCGGTCCAATTACACGACCGATGTTGGACTTTTTGGGCTGGTGGTGCGGTACGGACTCCCGTTGGATTATCCCCGTTTTAGGAGATTTGTCTGTGTTTTAGTTCCAAAAGTGCAAAAGGCTGCGTTAGTCCCCACTGGCTCTTCTGAGTTTTGGCTAAATGTACACTCTTATTGAAATTTGAAGCTCTTCTTTTACACGACAAAAGCGAGCATGGGCGGCTCGACAGGTGATTCGAGAGAATTTTTTCTCTCGATAGACTTCTCATTGAAAACTCAGAAACAAAAGCATCAGGCCGTCCCGTTTCCTTACAAACAATAATCTAAAAGCTAAGCAACACTTTCACGAGGAAAACTTCTTCAGGACAACAATTTGAGGAACTCTCCATCGCCGTTATGGCTTCACTTGGTGTAGAGAACATCTTCCCATGGATGGCGGTACAGAGGCTGCTTCAGTCTCTTCTGGTCGAAAGTGTGCCTGAAAGATTCGATCAACAGCCTCAGTTAATGAATCAGTGTGATGCTACAAATGCTAAAACCATATACTGATCCCTGCTTCTTCTTCTCATATGACCAATGTGTTTAATTGTACTCTTTTGTCAATAATAAGTTATGTATGCAACAGCAGTTGGTTTCTGAGAGTAAAACTAAACTATCAACCCCATTTACTGAGCAAAAGCTGCACGGAGTTCAATAAGCAGGATGATCAAGCAGAGATTTCAGGCTCATAAAAACGTGAGCACTGAACTGTCTATTGACGATAAGCATATAGCATACTGGTCAAGACGAGAATTATCGTAAATATGTATCTAGCTTACCCAATCAAACCAATGGATCGTGCCAATACAAAGAGCCCATTCAGATATCCTATCTCAACAATCTCGTCAACCTCTTGCTTGGTGAACATTCCACTTCCGGCAAGGAGATCCAAGAAGAGGGAACCAATAGCACCATCGACATTCATGACCAAATTATTCGACTTTGAGAGGGTGTATGTTTCAACTTGAACAGCATATTCCATGTACTTCACGGAAGGGAAATTCGATCGTGCAAACCTTTGTAGCAGCTCGACTCTCTTATCCCTATTGTCCCCTCTCTTGATCCTTATTCAAAGGAAGCATATAACAATTTCAGATTGTCAATTTATCTGTAATAGACATTCGAGCATGAAATAATATAGAAGACCAAACCATAAGAACTAGATACCTGTGCCCAATTCCAGGAACCCGAATGCCCTTTTTCTTCATGCCTTCAACAAACTCATATGGAGTAAGACCCTGACGACACAGAGGTGAAATTAGACTCAGTCAGAAACATCAAAATATGACTGCGCTCAAAAACCATTTCATCAGCACCCTGATGAGACATACATCTTACCCTGTCATAAGCATCTTTGAAGTATCGAGCAGCATCATCAATGGCCCCACCGAAACGAGGGCCAATTGTTAGCAAACCTGTCACAGAAGCTCATCATTTAGCACTTTTAAAAGCCAATTCTCAAGGACCTACTGCGAACAGAAAAAAGATGGCTCCAATAATCACCCGACACAAGGCTCGAAACAAGGTCTTTTCCAGCTCTTGCTGTGACTATGGAGTTGTGGGCCCCAGAAACACATGGACCATGGTCAGCGCACAACATGATGCATATCTGCCCAAACTCACACGTATTAGTCAAAGGATGCACCATTTACACAAGATGTCTGTTTCTCTAGTGATTAGTTATTTGTGAAGTTGAAAATGCATAATAGTCGGGACAGTGAAGAGAAACTAAATCCTGCGAGTGTCTTGGAACAATATTAATGGCTCCATAAAAGGACAAACAAAACCTACCTCAATGAACTTTGTGCAATATCGAGGAAGACTGCGTTTGAACCACAAAAGAGAAATTACGTCACCCACACCAAGTCCCTGTTCAACAATTAAAGACATTGGTACGCCAGCATAGCACGGCTCTTCCCCTGCAAAAGACGAATGCATTAATTTAGTACAACAGAATTCTTCCACTATCAACATGCACAAAAATTCTTTCAATTTACATTTCTGCAAGATTACCTCTATCGTCGGAGATGGTTGAAATAATGTGAGTTGGAGCCCGAACTTTCCCGCTCTTAATTGCTGTGTTAAGATCCTCAGGGATCTGTGGAGGCGCGACTTCCTTAACAGGTGAAGTCTTTCCTTCTTCGACCTAAGAAAGGATCATAAAATATGCATCAGGACTCGATCACTGGGTAGAGCCCAAGTGGGAGTAGAACCACGTGGCCTGCTCTTTGCATGTGTTAAAGAGTCGACAACATGCATTTGATGACACCGTATCATGTTCTACCAGTGGTGGCCTCATCCCAGCAAACTGAAAACAATGCTTACCAGTTTCTCAAAGGTTTCCTTGATTGCGGTCTCCAAAGCTTCATATGAAGTAGGAACAACCGCCCCTGCTTCCCTGAGTGCTTGATTCTTTGCTTGTGCCGATTCCATCTCACCACCGCTTTTTGCACCCTAAGATGGTATTAGTAAGGAAGAACCACTTAAATCTTTTATGATTAAGTTATTGGGCTTGAAAAATTATGAAGAGCAATGAAGGCAGTCACTTACAGCATGACCAAATTGCACTTCTGACTTGAAGAGTCGTGCACAAGTCCCACTAACCCAAGCCACCACTGGTTTGGTCACTTTCCCCTGCTTTAGAGCTTCAACTAGGGAGTACTCATCTCGTCCACCAAGTTCCCCAAGTACAACTATCATTTTGACCTGAGACAGATTAAAGAGCAGATCAGAGAACACGCTCTGGAATGACAAGATTGCTTAACCAGCAATGGAACTTTAAAAAGGCATCTTAAAGCAAAAGAAAACTAGATGCCCTATCATCTGTTATAAGTATTTACAAAAAAAAATGACCCAAACTGCTTTACAATTCAGACTACACAAACAATTCAAAGTAAGCAAGAAAAACAACTCTATATTGCTATACCTGAGGAATATTGTTAAACCTCAGTACATGGTCAGAGAGAGTCGAACCCGGGAAGACATCACCTCCAATAGCAATACCTACAGAAAAGAAAAGAGATAAATCAATTGTAAACTTGGCACTCTTCCACATTGTTAAGTGTGACATAAATTAGAGGCATATTTGCATACCTTCGTAGATTCCATCAGTGACACGGGCAACAGTGTTGTAAAGTTCATTAGACATGCCTCCCTACAATAAAGAGTCAATAAATTACTGCAAATTGACAGCAGTGCTCAAACTAGCTGACCAGATGCACAATCAAGAAACAAATTTAATGTAGCTTTGTCAGAGCAATCCAAAAATTTGTTTTAAAGCTCTTTTCCAGTTGTCGGGCCAAACGTCGCAACAACATGAATCGAAGCATAGGAACTTCAAGAATACGTACAGACTTAGAGACAAAACCAACGGATCCAGGTCTGTATAACTTGCAATGAATAATGTTGTCAAGAGTTCCAGCAGTGTCACCAATCTTGAATGCACCAGCTTGAATGCCTCCAACAGTAGCTGGGCCAATTACAACCTGTGATACCAGCAGGATAAGAAGCTGACTTGACTGACCATTTGAAAAATTATGGGGAATAGCAAAATAACGTCTCTCAATGCTTTCGGATTCCACTTCATACATAGCTAGAATTCTTCTCACCTTATTGTTTGCACGAGCATATGCAATTAGCTGTTTGGTGTCTGACTCTGGAACACCTTCAGCTATAATGGCTACAACTCTTATAGTCGGCTGTTTTAGAGCAGCCATTGATGAAGCAGCAGCACTGTAAAGAAAAAAAAATTGAATTCCACTGCAAGTACTTTAGCATTCAAAGTTAATGTCAATTACTACTTAGTACTTGCCTTCTGAATGAAGCAAAGTTGATGAACACATCAGCAGTAGGATGTGCTGCACACGCTGCTTCAGTGCTGCAAGAGTAACAACATTCTTGTAAGATGCAGACTCCAGAAAGTGCAATCACCCCTTAAACTGCAAGTTGCTCCAAGAATCCCAAACTGGGGAAAACATAGATAGAACTCGACCATACTAAACTGCTATAGTTGTGCTAGTGTCCAATGAAACAGGAAGTTACTGTTGCACTATCTGCAGCATACTAAGAGTAGATGTAGAACTTCCACATCACCTGGCCACTAGGCTAATGAAAATCAATGACGCTGTCAATAGATCACAGGGCATGGAATTCCTTTTTATTCCCTGTTTTCTTTTTTTGCGAGAATCAAGTGGCATTTCAAGTCTTAATAATAATAGTTACTGCTGTTGTCTCCTATCCTTCTAAAAAATGTATTCATGGGTTAACTTTATTGCAAAAGCAAGTCACCGCAAAAAATTTAAAAAAAGAAAGAAAGAAAGATAATTTCCCTCCATCATTTATGATAGGTATAATTAACAGAGCACTTTGTAGCAAGTTAGCCACCAATCAGAAGCAAAATTCAGCTCACTGTTTGATTAGATTTAAAATCTAAGAATGGCGGAGAAGAATGAGTAAGATTTGAATGATGTACGTTGAATGAACTGGGATAGCAATTTCCTCCTGGCCAAAGAAGAGCTTCTGAAATCCCTCAGAACCAGGGTTGATGATACCTGCAACCGATGGTGTTTCCCGCCCTACACAAAACAGGAAAGTTGGAGTAACATTAATGATTGCCATTGAAAAGAAGATCCCAGCAAGCATATTAAGGAAAGAAACACATGGATTGCAGTGGCCCGAATTGTCCTACACACCACAAAGGAAGTCAAAATCAAGCATCCGCTGGATTGGGAGTTGCTTGTAGTTATAGAATAGAGCTTGCGTGGTGCGGGAGAATAGTTGTCCAGTGGCCATGATGAAGAATTACCAAAAACCTGCATGACCAAAGGAACGAGTCTCAATAACAAATCTAAAGTGCCGCATCATAAGCTCCATCAGCGTAATACTACTTGAAAGAACAAAGCACACAGAAGCCCAAAGATCTCGGAACCCTTCATTTGGAAAGCCGAGTACTATGTATCTACCTAGAAGCATGTAAACAGCTATTCTTAACATCAGTTGTATGGTGTAACTCAAAATTTGCGCCATTTTGCTAACTTATGTGAAAAGATGAGCGTTATCAATCTCAAAACCAAACTTCCCTACAACTACAATAGGACCCTGCAAATGCAATTGCAGCTAATTAGGCAGGACATTAGGACATACAGTGTGTCCATAATAGTCCACACATCTTATCTTAAAGGGAACACACACACTAAAAAAAAAAACAATAAAGGACAACTTCTACTATAGAAATGAAAAAAAGAGACCGTTGGGTCA
The DNA here is from genome assembly GCA_031216235.1 of Syzygium jambos. Classification (NCBI taxonomy): domain Eukaryota; kingdom Viridiplantae; phylum Streptophyta; class Magnoliopsida; order Myrtales; family Myrtaceae; genus Syzygium; species Syzygium jambos. The sequence goes on along the minus strand of CM062227.1, from coordinate 35,044,402 downwards.
ACAACCACGCAAAAGATGAAATACATGAAACCCATGACATAAATAAACTCGAATTTCAACCGGGACTACACCTCTCTATTCAATAAATCGATTGTTTAATCTGCAACTAAACAGTGACTATCCCTAATAAGCAACAAAATGATGATTACACAATGGCATGAATCGCAGTCCCAAACCCAGTCGTCCATCAAATCATCCGAACCACAAATCGATAGGACCAAAAAAAAGAAGAAGAAGGGACTCGGTGTGAACGCTGACGATCCTTCATCAAAGTCACGAAGACAGGGAGATCACATCAAGACTCGCTCTCACGCAACAGGGATCTCTCAGCAACAGTCGCCAAGTTGCAACGAACGAACATGATTCCAGCCGCAGCAGAACAAGCAGCAGGACCGATCACCTGACATCCTACATCCCAACCGAAGCAGATCGCGCCACAACTCAGGCACAACACGCGAACCCAACCACCACACGCGCAAATCAGCACCGTCCCTCCGGCGCAAAAAAAAAAAGAAAAAAGAAAAAACCACGGAGCAGAAGAGCGTCGCGACCTCGGGAGCACCGACGAAAGGATCGAGACGCGCGAGGGCCGACCCGAAACCGAACTTTCTCGGGCGGATCTAACTCGAAAGAAAAAAGGGGGGGCAGCATCGAGCCACGCCCGACGAAACCGCCGATTCGGAAACGAGGAAGAAGCGAAGGCAATGGCGGCGGCGCGAACCTGGATGGCGAGGGAGCTCAGCTCGGCCCGGCGAGTCGACGCCGCGGAGGCGGAGGAGGAATGCGGCGGCGGCGGGAGGAGGAGGAGAGAGAGAGATGCAAGGAGGGGGGGGAGGGAAATGGAGGGGACAGATTTAAATGGAGGAGAGGAAAGCTACCCGCTAGAGAGAGAGAGAGAGAGAGGTGTTCACGTGGCGAGTGGTGTTAGTTAGATCGCACACAGGGTGAGTGGCGGGTGGGGGGGTGGGTGGTTGCAATTCGTTCGGCCGTGGCGTGCCATGGACGACTGACCACTAGCGACGACGGCTCGCCTGTCGCTGACTCGTTCGCTCGCTAGCTCGCTCGCACTGTGTTCTGCGTGTAGAGAGAGAGAGCGCTGCACTGGTTTGGCAGGGAGGGAGGGAGGGAGGGAGGAGCGGGTTAGGTGGGAGGTGGGGAACGCCCCCCACGTAGGCTGGCCTGACTTGGAAATTCCGCCCTCGGTCCCACCCACCCCCAATTTAAATTAATTAATTTATTGTTTTTTTCGTGATCGAGATTCGAAGCGTGCAAATCAGACCATCTAACAACGCCACACCCCGGATGCGGTTAGTTGATTTAACGTACGATCCACAAGTTCAAGTCCCTTTCTCATGACAAAAGAGGGAAAAAAAAAAAAAAAAAAAAAGTTCTTTTCTGTCTAATTTTTTTCCGAAAAATGTATGCAATCCTCGTGCCCAATCGGGGTTCGCGAGATGGCTTCCTTTTATCTACCGGAACAACGAATGACGTATGACGCGGCCTCTCCTTTCGATGCCAAAACGGGATCGGGACGTTTTTGAATATTGAGATACGTCCGTCGAGATCGGTATCCCTAGAAGAAAGTTCTCGCACGGGGGGGATTCTTGATATAGCTAAGCAGGCGAGCGATCGAGTGCTGTTAAGTGATTTCCCGTAACGATTTGCGTGCATCTATAAGGGATTATTGAATCGACCAAGGAATACCAAAGCCTATCTAGAGAAATCGAGCTCTCGATCATTTGCTAACGGGGGCTATATACTCGTCGAGAGGGGAAAGTATAAAAAAAGTCATAAATTCATTACATTTGTACAAATTTAGTTATAAACCTTTTAATTAGACCAATTTAATAGTCTCAAATCTTTTTCTTTTATGCCAATTGAGTTCATCCGATTGATTTTCGCCGGAAATCGCTCACATGGATGTTAGCCTTCTTGCGTGGAATAGTCGGCGCTCAGACATTTTTAATCACACTATAGTATTTTTTGAATTTTTATTTATTTTTTTTCATTTTTTATTTCTTTTTTATTCCTTTCAGCTGCGACCCCCATTGGCCAAATTGAATTAAAAAAATTATCAAAAATCATCCACATCAGTGCCAGTCGTGCCACGTAGGACAATCGACGTCTTTGTAAGCGATTTCCAGGTAAAATTAGCAAAATGCTCTTTATTGGCATAAATATAAAAATATTATAAATAAATCGGCTTAATTAAAAGATTCATGATAAAATTGGTATAGATGTTAAATGTAATAAATTTATGATTTTTTTTTGGGAAAAAGCCACCAAAAACCCCAAACTTTACCCATTGTAACACATTTACCCCGAACTTTTTTTTGTGACGCCAAAAACCCCAAACTTTCTTATTTGTGACACATTTACCCCAATGTACATTATCTATGGGCATTTTCGTCTTTTCCGTTTTTTTTTTTACTTTTTTTTTCAGATCCGGCGGCCCTCGCCGACGCCGGCGAGGCTCGCCCTCGCCTGGGCGAGTGAGGGCGAGCCTCGCTCCAGCGAGGCTCGCCCTCGCCTGGATCTGGCGTCGGGCGAGCCTTGCCAGCATCGGGCGAGCTCGCCCTCGCCTGGGCGAGCCTCGCCCGACGCCGGCGAGGCTCGCCCTCGCCTGGTCGGGCGAGCTCGCCCGACGCCGGCGAGGCTCGCCCGACGCCGGCGAGGCTCGCCCTCGCCTGGTCGGGCGAGCTCGCCCTCGCCTGGGCGAGCCTCGCCGGCGTCGGGCGACCCTCGCCGGCGTCGGGCGGCCGCCGGCGAGGGCCGCCGGACGCCGGCGAGGCCCCCCTCGCCGGATCTGAAAAAAAAAGTAAAAAAAAAAAAGAAAAAGCGGAAAAGACGAAAATGCCAATAGATAATGTACATTGGGGTAAATGTGTCACAAATAAGAAAGTTTGGGGTTTTTGACATCACAAAAAAAAATTCAGGATAAATGTATCACAATGGGTAAAGTTTAGAATTTTTGGTGGCTTTTTCTCTTTTTTTTTCAAGTTTTCCCGCATCGAGATGGTGACCTGCACCGTTGAACGGGCGATTGCTGTTGTCCAATCAGCTTTGATTGGACGGTCCGTAAGATTTTCCTCCTCCTTCGTTATCGGGTCAGATGAGACGAGGAGGAGGCGCGTTTTCCACGTGCGTGCTCCTCGCTCCTACGTTTGGGTGCGCATTCAAATGTCGTGGACGGCTTACCAGGAGTAGCTTCACGTCCCCATCAAGATTTCATGCCCCAGTAATCAATCAAACGCCCTTTCCCATTTCTCGGGAACCCACCGTATCCGTGAATGCGTGCCAATTAAATGAAATGGCAGTTCCTAGAGAGAGAAAAATATGAAGGGAAAATTAACATAATATTAAGTAAAGATTTAAAGTGCCCAATCAGTCTTAAATAAGAACTCAAAGTACCTAAAAAGTCTCAAATAAAGGCTTGGATTGCGGGACGGCCAAAATGCCCGCCAGCCAGCGAGAATGTTACTATTCCGATACCGGAACAGTAATTTTTTTATTATTTTTTGCTTTTCCTTTTCTGTTTCTTTTTCTTTTTCTTTTTTTTTCTCTTCCTCCGCCGACCATAGCCTAGGCCGGTGGAGGTCGCCAACCTCAGGCGAGGGATCGACCCTGCCGGCCGCTGGTGAGGCTTGACCTCGCCGGCGTCAGGTGAGGCCGGTCTCGCTTGCAATGACAAGGCCGGCCTCGCCCAACGCTGGCGAGGTCGAGCCCTCGCTAGAAACGGCGAGAGCTCGACCTCGACTTCGCCGGCGTCAGGTGAGGCCGACCTTGCCGTTGCAGGTGAGACCGACCTTGCCCGACGCCGATAAGATCGAGCCTCGCCAGCGGCTAGCGGGGCCGAGCCCTCGCCAGATCGGGCGAGGCTTGACCTCGCCGGCAATTGACGAGGCCGACCTCACCCAGCCCAAGCGAGGGCAGCCCTCGCCCAAAGCTGGTGAGGACGGCCCTTGCTTGACGCCGGCGACCTCCGCAGGCCCCGGCTATGGCCAGTGAAGGAAGAGAAGAAAAAAAAAGAAAAGGAAAAAATAATAAAAAAGTTACTGTTCCGATGCCGGAATAGTAACATTCTCGCCGCCCCGTAACCCAGGCCCTTATTTAAGACTTTTGGGCACTTCGGATTCTTATTTGAGACTAATTGGGCACTTTAAGCCCTTATTTAACATTATGTTCGCTTTGGGCTATCTTTTGAGAATTTGACCCCACTTGGGGCCCTTAATTGAAATTTTCCCAAATATGAATGATTTTTTTTAGGAAAAATACCATAAAAAACTCTAAATTATATTATTTATGATAAATTTATTCTGAACTTTTTTGTGCGACACTAAAAATCCCAAATTATACCACTTGTGACATATTTACCTCGCGATACTTTTCTCAAGGGCATTTTCGTCTTTTTTATTTTTCTGTTTTTTTTTCTTTCTTCTCTTTTCCCTCCGCCAGCCTTGGCAGAGGGAAAATAGAAGGAAAAAGATGAAAATGCCCTCGGGAAAAGTATTTTGTGGGGTAAATGTGTCACAAGTGACATAGTTTTGGATTTTTCGTGTCCCAAAAAAAAAGTTCGGGGTAAATTTATCACAAATGGCATAGTTTGGGGTTTTTGGTTGTATTTTTCCTTTTAAAAAAAAAGAAAGCTAATTATCACAATAATTTTGCTAATTAAATGAACTAGTTCTTAGAGAGAGAGAGAGAGAGAGAGAGATGAATGAATTATAAGAAGAAACTGGTTAATTTCCGGAATAATGTTCAATTAGATCGTACTTGGATTTCTCTCGTGAATGTAAAAAAGATGAAATTGCCTAAAGTTTGGACTCAGATTTGCATGCCACAAGGAAAGGAGCAATTAAGGCATTCTGAGTTTCTTCTTTATCAAACCAAATTTGATCATTTGGGGCACTTAATTTAGAGATCGATGTACAATAGGTAAAGAGGTTAAATTTCGCATGCATGAATTTCGGCCTTTTTCAACCTTAGTGTATAGACTCCAACCCCCACAAAAAAAAAATCAGTGTAGACAATTTTCATTTGCCCTTTGCAAAATAAAAAAGGTTATAAAAACGCAAGACACGTGAAGAATGCTATTTGTGTAATACCAAACGCCAATTCAGGGGTCCAACGTCAAATACTTTCCACGATAAAAAAAAACACTAAGGCAGCGTTTGGTCGTCCATATTTCTGGTCAGGATAGAATTGATAGGATAGGATAAGAAATCTAGGGATTTGACCATATCCTATCCACTGTTTGTTGAAGTACGGATTTAAAATCAGATATTCTCATATCCTATTCTATCCTGCGTTTGGTAGAAACTGTATATCAATATGAAGGACATATATACCCCTACGTGATGCTCATGAAATATTTTGATCTTATTACTATAAAAATAACATTCTCATACACAAATAAACTTGAAAATATGACATTTTATTAGATTTTCAAATTATTTTGCAAAAAAAAAATAAAATGAAAATAGAAACAAATGAGACAAGAAAATTGTCATCATCGTCTTTCTTCGAGCGCTTTTCCGCAAACAAATCATTCTTCAACTTCTTCTTAAGCGGAGGCTTCACCGCACCCGCACCCTTCTTCTTCTTATTAACAGCCAGGCCACCCATTGATCTGCAAAAGCATCAAATACCAAGGTTTACACATAACAACGTCGGAAGAACATCTTAAATGGGATAACAAAGATGGAACTCAAATGTGAAATAAAAAAGCCATCTTTCGACATCAACTAAAGCTGCAAAGAGCGGAGAGACAAGCTCCAAGTTACAACCTCAACTCCACCGAACCATAGAGCATCGCAAGCACAAAACAAACAATCGAAACAGCGAGATGGTGGGTTCCTTCATCGTCCGCAATCGCGTTGTTTTTCGAAACAGACAAATCGAACAGAACTGAATCAGTAATTGCAAGGACGAAAGGCCACCGATTCCTTGCTCCACCGCGAACTAGATACCATTAGACGAACACGACGAACGCCATTGACGACGGTGCGAAACTGGAGAGGACAGTAACAATACCTGAGTAGAGCAGAGCAGAGCAGTTGACGCGCCTAGAAGAAGAAGAAGAAAAAGAAGAAGAAGCGACGAAGAGGTTCAGAGCTTCTCTGATGTCGCCGGTGAGGTGCGGAAAAGCGCTTCTTCCCGGCAAGCTTCAACAGTATTTCCACGGATGACCACCTGATGATCTCCTCCTGCGGGTCCTTCCAGTTCAGCATCTCGACGAACCGCATGGGTGAAGAGTGCGTGAATGAAGGGTAGGGCTTCTAAAAATTTGCTTTTATGTGACGAATAGGAGAAATTCTATCCGACCTTATTTTACCCCCTCCCTTCGGATTTTTTTATCCGGGTTATATCCCCTTTATATCCGACATTATATTATCCAAGACACCTATCAAACACGGGATAGGATAAAACATATCCTATCCCGAGTTTTATACGGACGACCAAACGCAGCCTAAGTCTACTCCAACATAGCATGATTCAAAGAAAGTGGTCTCGTCAAATATTGCTCAAAGGAAAGAATCAAGAGAATCAAAACAATTGAAAATGCAACGTTTGTAATTATTAACAAATTAAGCTGGTCGATATACACATGTCTGTAAAGGGGTAACGATTCGCGTTAGCAAAAAATCAACAAATTTGAAAGGATTTTCCAAAAAAAAATGTTAGTTTATTTCGTCGAGAAAAATTTAATTAACAGAAAGTGTTTTCATCATCAACAGCAATCTGTACCTAAACATTCCCGTCGACAATTGTAAATATCTTTATTTGCTCGTCCATCTACGTAAGCAACACGGGCTATTGTCTATAGGGATGTGTCTTTCAAAATCGTCAATTTTTTTCGCGAGACAAACACATCCTGTCATGATTTTTCATTGGGTCCGGTCCTGATTAGGGGGCTCGACGTCCTAATTTATTTTGTCTTTCCCTGTTAAAATAGTTGTGCCCACTCCACTACGCCAAGCTAAGCCACTTTGAACCTTTTGTGCATACATATATATTCAAATAATTCAATTCAAACGCACCTAACTCCTCCAACCACATCACTTTGTTTAATGTCCGCATGAAATCGGCGCCAATCCCTCGTACTTGACTTGCTTTGTAAGGTTTCGATCCGGGTGGTCCGTGACCAAATTTCGATATTTTGGTTTATATGGTTGCCAATTGACTCGGAGAACAAATTCTTGAAGAAAAAAACTTTCGATATCTAGGGACAATTATTATTTTTCTATTAGTAATTTCATGTCGCGAGCTTAGATGCCTTCTGAGGTTGAGTTCCGAACTAATCGAAACTACGAATTGGAATGTCCAAGTGCCATACTTTTCGATGCTTAGTTGTTTACCGATGTTTTGAAATGAATGGATACATAATTGAAATGGCATTCTATCTTATTTAGTAGTTGGCGTGATTAGATTGAAATTAAAAGCAACATCCTGTGTGTTAACTATCGAGATTGAAAACAATATTTAAATTTTACAAAAAAACTGCGAAGAACATATTAATATTTGCGTATTTAAAAAGGTTTCGGGTGTCTCGAATTAAGTGAATGTTAGATTACAAGAGATCCAAGATTCAAATAAAGTAGAAAACTCGAATGAAAAATCATTCTAAAGAAGCATTAAAATCGACGGTTCATAATTGATAGCTGTAGGATCATCCATCAATTCATATAACTCTCTCATCCCTTGAATAACGAGTTGTGGCCCTTCCAAAATATTCGTTATCAATACAATTACAGCTCAAAAGAGCAAAGTACCTCAACGACATCGAAAGGATGTCAAACACCCCCTGTGATGGGAGATTGTGTTTTTCTTTCGCTTTCTCCTCTATCATCTCCCCTCTTTCTACCGGAATTTCGCTTTCTTAATTTGCGTCGTGCATTTAACACAACCCAATGGTGTCATCGACATACAGAGATGCCGTTTCTAATTCGCAATCTAAAGACATGACACGACACGATCATTTCGTGTGCTGACCAGAATTTGGTGGAGCGTAGGGGGGAGTTAAAGAGGAGGAGCTCAAATTAGGTGGGCGCAAAGAGGAGAGTTAGGTGCACTCAACACGAGCAGAACCGAATTTTGGTCCCCCGCATTTAGTGAATTTCACTCAAACCATATCCTCGTACTTCACTTTCAATTTCAATTTCAATGCTTTACAATTTTAATGTCCGAAATTGGGAGGAAAAGAAAAGGGGCCATTCGGTCAACGCTTCCTCATTGCTGACTGCATAGTCAATTTTAGTGCGAAGAATGCAAAAAGCAAGAGCAAACAATTTCAGCGCACCTCTTACCAAAAAAAAAAAACAATTTCAGCGCACGATATCGGTTTTAGTTTTTCTTTTAATTTTTTTTTTGGGGAGAATTCGACTTTGACAGTAAAAGTCGTGCAATGTCACCTTTCATAGGCCGGCCGGCGAAAACGCAAAATAATATCAAAGAAAAAAAAAATCCTGAAATTGCTCCTTTTCCCTACTTTATTCGAGCGGTCAAAACGAATCCGTAAAGATAAGTCTGTTTTGCAACAACAGTAGCTTTGATATCCGAAGGGTTGAAAATTTCAAAGTTATATTCGGGAAAAAAGTAATTTAGTACCAACTATAGTTTATTCTCAAAATCAATATTTCAATAGATCGTCGATGTCATTTTTTACTTTGGGAAAATGACATCAGTGGCCCCTAAATTTTTGGCTCGATGTGTAATGCAGTCCCTGAACTTTAGTCTAATGTACAATATCGTATTTGAACTTTTAAATTTTTTGAATGTAGTCCCTCAAAATTTGGTACATACTAAATTTATTCCCTAGATTACATGAATAGGTTAAATGTTTTTGGGGATAACATTAGACATTTCATATAGTTCATGGACTAGATTAAAAATATTCCAAAAGTTTAGGGACCGCATTAAAAAAATTAAAAATTCGGAGATGACATTGCACATTAAAATAAAGCTCGGGAAATCATATTAAACAAATTAAAAGTTTACAAATCACATTATATATTAGGTCAAAGTTCGGAACCATTTGTATCATATTCCTTTTATCTCTTTCACACTGCAATTTCATTTTCCTCCTGTGCGCAACACAAACATATGCGCTAGTTGCGATAGAGTTTGGCATTTAGAGAACCATGTTGGGCTTCATTTTGGGCTCCTTACCCCAAAAGTCCATTCACAGAAAAGAAAACTCCATAACCCAACCCAACCCAACCCGATCCAACCCGACCCGAACCGTTTTTTACGGTACGGGTTCTATACACGCCGGGTCTCGGGGCGGGTCACCAAAAAATAAACATATACCCTTCATGTCAGGATCAGCTCGGGTAATCGATAGGGACTCGAACACAACCGGCCGCTAACACCCCTAATTGTACCGGCAATTTATTTCGGCGGCACATGATTAATTAATCAACGAGGACCAATATCACCCCACAAATCATTCGATCTTTTTTCTACCTTATATTCTTGGTGGCCAGACCACAATTTATTCAATCTTTCATAAAGTGAGAAAATGCATAGTGATGCTTGTGGGGCGTGCTTCAATTTCTTATAACAAAAATAAAAAAGAAAGACACTGATAGCTCCAAATTAAGGAAAATTAACAATCTCTTCACTTGTCTCCATATTCAGTAATGCTTGACTGTTACATTCAGCTTGAGCACAGCTCTCAAGTTGGCCATGTCCATGGACTCTGTGACCATGACCCCATAGCCCTTCACGAACCTGAACTGGCCGGTCCCCGAGACGACCCCGAACTCCCTCTCCTTCATCGCGAACAGATCGGCCCCTTGGATCTCCAGGGTGCTCCCCTCGTGCTCGCCGTCGGTGAAGATCACCGAGAACGCCAGGTGCAGCCCCTTCCCGTCCAGCTGCGAGTTTACGTACATCCCCTGCGCCCTCCCGATCTCCCTCGACTCGATGGTCGGCCCCTCGGTCACCGGGTCGTCGACCACCAGGATCGTCCCGAAGTGCAGGATGCTCGACTCCGGCCCGGTTTTCCCTGCCACGGTCGCGGCAGACGCGTCGTGGCCGGTCAGGTAGTCGTGCACGTAGAAGACCAGGTTGGTCTCTTTCGGCTCGTGTCTAGGGATGGTGTAGGCCACGTAGAGGAGCGTGACTGTGAAGATGAAGAAGAAGAAGTTGGAGGTGAGATTGAGAGGCGTGGCCATGGTTGTTTCTCTCTGTCAGTCTTGAGCTAAAGATGTGTTGTGCAGTACTGCGAAAACGAGGACTAGGAGTTTTTTTAAAGTGCTTTTCTCAAGAAAAATGGATGGTGACTCATGGGGAGAGATTCTGTACAGAAGATGGGATTGTTCTTGGAGGAAAAGGACAATAGGATGAAGAGAAGCGTGATTGATTATAACGAGATAATAGTAATTTAATGGTTAATTGTCTCGTTCCAGTATTGCTACTGATTGGTCAGACAAAGAAGAAAGCCATGTGAGTTGAGCTTTTAGCCTAGTTTGATGGTTCTTGCCTTGACATATATCACAAATTGTTGTTGTACACTTACTTGTCTTGCAATGACTGCCTGGGTATGAATGAATATTCCCGCGTGAAAATCACCCGCAAAACCCGATAACTTCGACCTCTAAGGGAGATATGAATTTTCTCGCAGAACAATGCTGAGTTCTTGTAAAAAGCAACAGACTGAACTGTCTAAGAATCAGCAGTAAATTGTTGCTGCAGATCTATGTTTCCGTCGCTAGGAAATGAGATTGATCGAGATACAGAACCGGTCATTGCCATTGTAGAAATGTAGTACATAGGTGTTGACGTATTGCTCATCCAGTTCAATTCCTAGACAAAAGAAGCATCTTCGTTGGCAGAGTGTGTGTCTCATGTATCTGCTACTCTCCATTGGTTTTTTTTCTGCTCAAGATTCAGTGATCAGGGAAGGCCCGAAATCGAGCCAAGATTGGGGTAAAGCGATATCATTCGAGCCTATTTTTCTTGCCAAAATTTCTGAGCGATGTTCGATGGTCAAGGACTTAACAAAACCGAGGCAAACTGAAAATCCATGCTTCACTGACAAGAACTATGAGAGCCTTATTTGATTTGGTAAACCTGAAGAAGTAAATTTTCTCGGAAAACAGACTCGACGTGATAACCGGAAGTTCTCAAGAATGAGTCGTGCTTAATTTATCAATCGGACACGACTGATTGAGGAGCGAGGCGAGGGAACGGAAAGGTGACATGAAATGCAACAAGAACAACGCCATGTCTGTCGGCTCCATTCTGCTTGCAAACACAACAAGCGAAGCTGTCGTCAGAAATGTGAATGTCTGAAAGCAAGGACTCTATCCAAGAGTCCCACATAGAACATGGACTGACAGATTAAGGAGAGGAGCTTCTGACAAAACGCAAGGCCTGTCCACTGTCCAAATCATACCTTTCTCGGCCTTTTGGCTAAGATCAAGTGTAGTATCTGTTCTTATCAGTTTAATATCTGATACGTGGGCCATTGGTCCACACGATATTAAATTAATTTTTCTAGGGGGAGAGTCCGCCACAGTAGCTTGCTGCTGGGGCTCTCGCGTGTCGCCTCGGCGTTGCACTGCTGCCTTGGCCTGGCGCACCCCACCAAATCTAGTTTAATGTTTAGTGGTCTTGAGGAACTGTCAAAAATCGATCGGTCTGTTCTTTTTATCTTGCTATCTTGCATTTACGAGTTTTGGAATTAGGACTAAACAATCTCAACTGAACTCGTAAGGACGCGAATTGCCTACAATCTTGAGACCTGTGAGGAAGAGAAGCTTTCACTTGTAATCTTCCTGCTTCTCTACCAGACTTACCACGCTTTCACACTTGTAATCTTCCTGCTTCTCTACCAGACTTACCGATTTGCGCACTAGCTGAAGCAAACCCGGTCTAACAAGCATCTGCTCATATTTGATTGAATACATCTTAGTGTTCACTCAAGGTTGTCCACATGCATCTTCATGTTTTGACCTCTCTACTGTGGTGAGTGGGAGGATTTTCATGCTTAGTTCTTGACCAACACAACGTCAAACCTACCCTTCGAGTTCTTCACTGCCCGTTGCAGCTCTTTTTTCCAATCTCCGACATCCCTTCTCAAATTAACGCTTCCTACCAGGGCTCTTCAGTGACAGGATATCACTATACTCCAATTCTTCCACAAACTCGCAATATGTATGTCTTATATTTGTGCTGCTCCACTGGGCTGTCCTAGTAACCAGATTTTCCTCCGATTCCCTATGCAACTCCAAGCACTGTTGACCAAGTGACTCTATTTAAAGCATTTGATTCAGGAGATAAAAGGAGTGCGGCAATGAAGAGGAGGAAGAAGAGGTTGGAGGTGAGATAGAGAAATGAGAGGAGTGGCCATGGTTTTCTTCTGTCAGTGGAGCTAAAGATGCATTGTACAGTGATGGTATGAGTTTTAACTTTTATGTTTTATTTCTCTAGAGAAGATCGACTCTCTTCTGGTGGTAAATGATAAGAAGTTGAAGGGAAGCATGGTTTCTTTGGTTTCTCTGTTGAATATTATAGTAGCTCAGAGTCATTTGGCTGTTCTAGTTTGATTTTCTCATCATAGAACACCGGTAGTAGCGAAAGATCAAACAAATTCTACAGGATCAGTGACAGGGTTCCAGTTGCAGATCATTGATGTGCCTTTTTTCCCTTTTTGCCACTACTGGAATCGAAGCCATTTCTGGGGTATGTACTGCTCATGACAAATATGGCTGCGCAAATTCGTTGGGGTACTGTCCATCCTATGGCCCGATCAAGATTCAGGGAAGCTCAAACGATCTGAAATCGGAACGATTGTGTTCAAGAGCTGCATTCTGCAGAAAGTTAAGGCCAAGACTTATCAAAGACAAACAAACAAATAATGGTGGCCATGGAGAACTCAAGAAAACAAAGTGCACACTGGCAGTGCAGTGGAAGCTGAGAGCTGCTGCAAAGTACAACGCACCATCTCTTGCATATTCTAAGTTCCAAGCTAAACAAGTGAAGCTGACGTTTGACGTCAATCTGGGGAAGAACGTAAGAACACTGACAGTATTTCTTCACCTCACCGTTGATGGCACTCGCTGTACAGAGCAGACAGAAGTGTGAATGTCCAAGAACAAGGACTGAATGCAACAGTCCCACATAGAATCGAAAGTCAAAGGTCAACAAAATGAGCTCTGTCAAAAGGCAAGGCTTGACGAGCGTTTAGACTCATACCTTTCTCGGCCTTTTGGCTAAGATCAAGTGTAGTATCTGTTCTTATCAGTTTAATATCTGATACGTGGGCCATCGGTCCATATGATATTAAATTAATTTTTCAAGGGGGAGAATCCATCACGGTAGCTTGCTGCTGGGGCTCTCGCGCATCGCCTTGGCGTTGCACTATTGCCTTGGCCTGGCGCACCCCACCAAATCTAGTTTAAAGTTTACATACTTGGTGAAAGTGGTCTTGATTTTGAGATGCATGGAGATTGTCTTTTGATTGTTGTTTTTCGTTTGAGGTACTGTCAAGAATTTTTGAATTTAGATTACTGTGTCAGTCTTTGTTCTTGTCCTGCTATGTTGCATTTAGAGTTTTGGATCAGTTCTGACAAAAGCCGAATTTAGGACTAAAATATCTCCACAGAACTTGTAGGGACACGAATTGGCTACGGTCTCGAGACCTGAAAGCCGAATGTAGGACTAAACTATCTCCACAGAACTCGTAGGGACATGAATTGGCTACTGTCTCGAGACCTGTGAGGAAGAGAAGATTTCACTTGTAATCTTGCTGCTTCTCTCTAAGACATACCACTGTGCACATTAACTGAAGCCAACCCCGTCTAACAAGCATCAGCTCATATTTGATTGAAAATAACATCTTAGTTTTCACCTCAAAGTTTGTCCACATGCATCTTCATATTTTGACCACTCTACTGTGACGAATGGGAGGATTTTCATGTTGACCAACCCAACAGCTAATCTCCCCTTCGAGTTCTTCACCGCCCGTTGCAGCTTTTTTGTCCAATCTCTGATGCCCCTTTTGAATTTCAGCGATTTAACGCTTTCCTCCAAGGCTCTTCAGTGGCAGGACATCACCATTCTCTGATTCTTCCACGAACTCGCAATATGTATATTTTATATTTGTGCTGCTCCACTCGGCTGTTCTATCCACCAGATTCCCCCGGTTTGTAATGCAACTTCAAGCACTGTTGACCAGGTGACTCTATTTAAAGCATTTAAGCCAGGGATAAAGGTGTGTGACAATGAAGAGGAGGACGAAGAAGTTGGAGGTAAGATAGATCAATGAGGAGTGGCCATGGTTTTCTTTTGTCAGTTGAGCTAAAGATGCATTGTCCAGTGATAGTATGAGTTTCAAGTGTTATTTCTCTGGAAAAGACGGGACTCATTTTTAGAGAAAAATGACAAGAAGTTAAAAGAAGTGCGGTTTGTTCGGTTTCTCTGTTGGATAATATAGTAGCTCTGAGTCATTAGGCTTGTTCTCATCACTGGGATTGATTGGTTCGAACTAAAACAGGGTGTGGTGATTTAAGCTTCATATAGAATGCCATAGGCAAACCTGCATTATTTGATCCGATAGGGGACAGTTTGATTTTCTCGTTATTGAACACCGGTTGTACCAAAAAATCAAACAAATTCTATAGGATCAGCGACAGGGTTCTAGTTGCAGATCAATGTGCCTTTTTTTTCTTTTGCCGGGTGGCGAAATGGATTGAGACAACGAGCATTATCTTACGACACTACTGGAATTGAAGCCATGTCTGTGGTATGTACTGCTCATGACAAAAAGGGCAGCGCAAATTCTTTGGAGTGTTGGAGGGTGTCCAATGTATGTATCGGGTATTGTCCATCCTATGTCCCAATCAAGATTCAGGGAAAGCTCACAAGATCTGAAATCGGAGTAAAACAATCATGTTCAAGAGCTACGATCTAAGGAACTTTAAGGCCAAGCTAGTCAAAGACAAACAAACGCATAAGAGGTGGCTGGGGAGAAGTTAAGAAAACAAAGTGCTGGCAATGCAGTGGAAGGTGGGAGGTGGTGCAAAATGTGACAGCACCATCTCTTGCACGTTTTAAGTTCCAAACTAAACAAGTGGAGCTGACATTCCTTTGACATCAATCTGGGGAAGAAAATAAGCACATAGACAGTTTTTCTCCACCACACCGTTGATGGCACTAGCTGTCGAGAACAGACAGAAGTGTGAATGCGAATGGTGAATGTCCAGGAACAAGGACTGAATGCAACAGTCCCACATAGGAACGAAAGTCAAAGGTCAACAAAATGAGCTCTGTCAAAAGGCAAGGCTGGACGAGCGTTAGACTCATACCTTTCTCGGCCTTTTGGCTAAGATCAAGTGTAGTATCTGTTCTTATCAGTTTAATATCTGATACGTGGGCCATCGGTCCACATGATATTAAATTAATTTTTTTAGGGGGAGAGTCCGCCACAGTAGCTTGCTGCTGGGGCTCTTGCGTGTCGTCTTGGCGTTGCACTGCTGCCTTGACTTGGCGCACCCCTCCAAATCTTAGTTTCAAATGGTTCTTGACATGAGCTCAGAATTAGGAGGAGAAAATGTCTCATTCTGTCCATCAGTCCTGGCATTAGCAGATAGGACCAGACATTATGGAATTAGGACAAACGACAATATTCAATTAGACCAGCATGCTGAAATTTTGTCCTTTGATGATGTGTTTTAAGACATACATAATACTTGCACAGGATGAACAATCCTGCTAGACATCCTTCTACTTCACTACGACTTTGCACATTGAGCATTTGATCTTTTGATCTACTTCACATATGATTCGGCTGTTTCCTGAAAAGATTATTACCAGTTTCCTATGCATGGCACTAAGGTTGTTGTGACAAGAAACAGCTCGAAGCTCTCTGCATGTGTCGTCGTGTTTCACAACCTCTTTGTGTGATGGATTGTATGATGTCATGCTTTATTCTTGGTGGATGCAACAGCTAATTTCCCTCTGGATTCTTCACTACCGATTGCATCCAACACCCCTTTTCTGGGCAATTAGCACTTTCCTTTCAAAGCTCTTCAGTGACAGGACATTGCGATCCTCTCGATTCTTGCGCAAACTCACACTAAGTGCATTTTGTATTTGTGTGCTCCAATGGGCTATTCTAGTTTTACCAGGTTCCTCCGATTTGGAATGCAACTCCAAGCACTGTTGACCAGGTGATTCTAATTTAAGCATCTGAGTATGGGGTTAAAGGAGTGTGACCGTGCGGTGGAAGAAGAAGAAGGAGGAGGAGGAGGAGGAGGAGGAGAAGAAGCAGCAGCAGCAGCAGCAGCAGCAGACAGAGTGGCCATCGTTATCTCCTGTGCCAGTGTTGAGCTAAAGATGCAGTGTCAGATAATAGGAGTTTTCGAGTGTTATTTATGATCCATGGATTGTAGAAGATTCTCTAGAGAGGATGAGATTATTTATGGAGAAAAAATGACAACAGGATGAAGGGAAAACATGGTTGGTTGCTTTCTGTGTTGAATAATCCCAGTCGTTTAGTGTCATTTGGCTTGTTTTCGTCATCGGGACTGATTGGTCCAAAATAAAACAAAGTTTTGGCGTGTCAAACTTCCTGTGATTCGTTGTTTCTTTCTCTGTTGTTTATTTATTCATTGGTTTATCTATGAATATATCGGGCGGTTACAAGTTCATTAGAGTTATTTCATACCATATCAACATATGATGGGAAAAACTGAGATAAGACAGCCCGACGACTGCTGAATGAAGGTTTCAATGCTGCTTTCATATTCTGAATCGATCAGTTAAAACGCTATAGGCAAATCCGGATAATTCAATCCGCTAGGGGTTGATTTGATTTTCTTGTCACTGAACACTGTTGGAATAGTGAAAAATCAAACAAATTCTATCTAGTTGGCGACCGTGTTCGCATTCCAGATCATCCCTGTGCCTTTTCTCTTTTCGCTGGGCGATGAAGGTGATCAAGACATTGACCAGTCAGTTATGGAATTACTCTTGTAATCATGTATGTACTGCTTACGAAATATATGGCAGCCCAAATTCATTCGAGATTGTCCATCTTGTGGATTAGGTACTCTCCATTCTGTGTGCTACTCAAGATTCGGTTTTGTTTGGTGCAAAACAGCCCTGTTCGTTCATTCGCTGCCATCTGCAGTACTTTTAAGGCCAGGATTTGTCAAAGACAATCGAATAAGAGCTGGCTGCAGATAGCTCAAAAAAACAAGAGCACGCCGGGAAGCTGTGAGGTGCCACAAAATGCAACAACACCATCTCTTGCACATTCCAAGTCTTGCTTCACCTGATCATTGATTCCGCTCGCGGTAGAGGAGAGACAGAGTAAGTGTCAATGTGAATGGTCAAAGTCTAAGGACAAGGACTCCATGCAAGAGTCCCCCAAAGGAAACGAGGGGAAAGGTCAATTAAATGAGCTCTGCCAACAGTCAAGGCCCGACAGTTGCTCGAATCATGCCTTTCTCGGCCTTTTGGCTAAGATCAAGTGTAGTATCTGTTCTTATCAATTTAATATCTGATACGTGGGCCATTGGTCCGCATGATATTAAATTAATTTTTCTTGGGGAAGAGCTCGCCACAGTAGCTTGCTGCTGGGGCTCTTGAGTGTTGCCTAGGCGTTGCACTACTGCCTTGGCCTGGCGCACCCCAATAACTCTATTGTAAATTTTCATTATTCCAATTCATGTGGTCTTGATATATTAGGATATGGTGAAAAATGAATTGCTGCACCATATGATTAAATTGGTTTTTTGAATGTAGAATGTTTGGTTTGGTACGAGGTACTGTCAAGGAATGCGGGTGCTGTAAAAAATCGGTCATAGCTTTAGATGATTGGTCCCGGCAATTACCGGTTGTTGCTATCATGCTGTGTCGTGAGTTTTGGATTAGTCCCACCGAGATTTCGGACTAAAGAACTCGAACAGAGGCTGGAGAGGCGCAAATTGCATCCAGTCTCGAGGCCTGCGAGGCTGAGAACCTTCTAAAGACAGATGGGAGCCTACGACAGGAGTATATTGAAAGAGAGACGACGAGCTGAAAACATATATCCTTGTCATGCTTGTTGTTTTGAAACATCGACGGTACATGTACAGGGAGATCAATCCTGCTAAACCCTTCTACTTCGATGGACTTTATACATTGAATGCTCAAACTTTTTATCCCCAAGCTTTCACATGTAGTTTCGCTCTCTGAAGCAAGAATTGTAACAAGCATCTGCTCTTGTTTGAGTTAAAAGTACCATCAGTTTTCAGCTCAGTGTTCTCCGCATGCACCTTTGTCCTTCGACCTCTTGAATAGGCAATATGACAGTCGACGGCTAATTTCCCCTTCAAGTTTGGCCGAGGAGCGTCTCCTTAAGTGTTAGGTGCTCTCCATCCTGTGTTCAGGGAAGTCTCCAACAACCTGAAATTGGGCTTAAATTCTAGTCTGAGAACAGTGATCCAAAGCACTTTATGGCCAATATTCGTCAGAGACGAAAGCACAAGAGGCTACCACAATAACTTAATAAGACGAGGGCACAATGGCAATACGCACTTCTTCTGATCACAATGAGAGAACTGAATGAATTTGAAAGATCGGACTATGCCAATTAGTACGGGCCATCGCCACATCTCACCTATGATTCGCACCTAAAAATGTCAAATTTTCTTGGGAATAAAGCCATCGATTGAACTTTATCAATGAGTCATTCTCGATTCTTAAGTCGTAGTACAGGGGGATTCAGCAGCAGGATGATGGAAGTCGCAAGGCACAATGAAATGCGACAGCACCGTCTCTCAGTTTTTTGATGTTCACATGTCCTCCCTATTGTAGGTCATAAGACTTGTTGCCAATAAGTTGAGATTTATTGAAACTCCACAGGATTAGATTAGTGGTTAAGGAGCAAAAAGTATATTTGACTAGCTGCGCAGGTACAAATCTCATACTTCCAAGTACCAAGTGCGAGTAATCCCATGTTAAGGTTAACCACTCGAGTTTTGACCCGACATCTTCCTTAGCCAATGTAGTTTTAGCTACTCCTAGGCTCGGGCTTTACCTGTATAACCGGAGCTCTCACAACACGAGAAAATGGAGCTAACGAATCACAGAAACTATAAGAAAAAACTCAGATTGGGTAGTGAATGTGCCTAAAGGATCTAGTCAATGAAAGGGTTCATAAGCTCGTCTATTGATGACAAAATGCAGCACCCCGTACAGCAAACTGCTCAGCAGCCAAAGCCGTCCTGGTCGAAAAAAGGCCATTGCTGGATTATCAGAAAGCCCTTCAATGGAAGCTAACTCTGGCTGCAAAACGCCAAATAAAAAGGAACAGAAGAAAGGAAACAGCAGGCCTGGCCATGCACGACCGTCTCGTTGCTTTTCCAGAGAGCAGGCAAAGAGAGAAGCGCGCAAGGGTGGAAGCTCTGAGTGAAAAGTCCCACATCGACGGGATGCCCTAAGGCCGTGAGAGAGAGTCGTCAGTAAAAGCCGAGCCATGAGCCGAGCCCACTCATACCTTTCTCGGCCTTTTGGCTAAGATCAAGTGTAGTATCTGTTCTTATCAGTTTAATATCTGATACGTGGGCCATTGGTCCACATGATATTAAATTTATTTTTCGAGGGGGAGAGTCCATCACGGTAGCTTGCTGCTGGGGCTCTCGCGCGTCGCCTCGGCGTTGCACTGCTGCCTTGGCCCGGCGCACCCCACCAATTATAGTCTAATCGTATGGTTATTTAGGGCCCGGTGCTAAGGTCCGTCATCGTCATGGGCCCAGGCCGGCAGATGGAAAGTACGATTGTTTTGGGGGTTGTGTTGTGGGTGAGATGGGCCAAGAACGGTCCAAAAACACTGGCTGGCTGGGCCTTGTAGTGTTCCAATACTAAGCATTATTCAAATAACTGGATTAGGCGACAGCTGATTGGTGTCATTAATGGGGCCGAACGTAGCATTCCATTATTCCATACTTAAAAAAGTATTCGAGCATGTTATATATTATATAATAACTATATATTACTGTTAATATTCTACGATATGTATCGTTTTTTTTAATGTGTTTTATTTATTACATATGCAAAGAAGACAATACTGGAGTGGCGAAATTGACTGTCTAGGTGAAATCAAACGTAACGTGGCGCCAGAGTTTCAGAATTTCCCATTCCAAGCACTATGCAAGCATCTTAACTACGAATAGTAGCTTTTTGACTCGACGAAGAAATGTGTTATGGCTCTGATATCAGTACGAAAGATTTTAGGTTCTTCCAAAGTTTCAAGTGGCTTTCTTATATCCATGATGAAAGTCATTTGACTTGGTCTAGGAAAAATCAATGAGAACAGAGACCGTGAAAGCTTAGCGCTCAATTACAATCGGGATGATAGAGCTTTATTTGGAATCTGATATGGTCAGAATCAAACTATTGCATGAACAATCCCTAACAAGCGTGTGATAAATTAGGTTAATTGTATCGATAGCATCTAGTGGAATGCACACATTGTCGTAAGCAATAAATCACATGCAAATCATAGTCACACCCACTCCTTTCTTTCTTCCATTGATTCTTTTTGGCTTTACCTTAGTCATAACCCAGTTCATTGGAAACACAAAAGTGAAATTACTAACAGAGAATTGTGTTAGCATTGAGCATTGACCAAGGCAATAAAAATCTCTTCTTCAAAATGCGCAGTTTAGAACATCAGCATAGCCAAATCATTCCGCAAGTAATCCTCAAACTTACTTGCACACACACCCGTGTCAGCACTCCTAGAGAAGTTAAATTTCGTATGAACCAAAAGATCAAAATCAGAATCAACACTATACTTAGTCGCTGATGAATCTCTCACTCTCGCTGTGTGAGATTGTGAGCTCAGCAAAATTTGGCAAACTTGAAGGCGAGAGGGTACTTGAAGGAGTTGGAGTAAGTGAAGCGGACGATCTGGCTGGGCTTCAAGGCCTCGCCTCCGTTCACGAGGCAATCGTCGTAAGCGAGCCTCTTGAAGCTCCTCGGGTTCACCATCCTGGCCGAGGCGAACCAGCCGCAGTGGAGGTGAATGCCCGTAGGCGAGCAGCGAGGCACGGCGCAGGTGTTCACGATTTGGACAATGAACTGTGGTATCCCCGAGGACGACGAGTCTCTGCTCTGCGAGATGCTTATGTCTCTGCTTTTGCACAGTGATGATGATGCTGATCCTGCACAAAAAAAACAAAAAAAGAAAAATGGTTGACAAAATGGTCATGCCCACATGCCAAGAAAAAGGTTTGGTTTTTACTTTTATGCGCCCGAGAGAGTGAAAAAGGTAAAAACGAAGGGGAGGGGTTGCACTCTTTTCACCATGTGGTAAACCCTTTCTGTGGCTGAAAGTGGAAACTGCCATTTTTGAAGCTCTGGCCTCTGCTCTGGACCGGTTGAGACCTTCTTTCGATGAATGCAGGAAGAAACCGGGAGGGTCTTCACAGTGTTTCGGATACGTGCAGGTGAAGAGAAACCAGAAGAAAAAGGAAATTTGTCAGTATATTTACGGTGCCGAAAAGAATCCACATGGAAGTTTTTCGAATTTGAGGAAATGAAACTAGATTTTCATGAGCTACAAGCTCTGTGAAAACTAATGATCACTTGCGGCGATGAAGTACCATGAAATGGAGAAAATTTACCTGAATGCTTCACACAGTTGGATGGTGGGACTTGGAGCAACAACAGCATGGCGCAGCAGAAGAAGACACGACAAAGTGACCTCATGATTATTTTCTGGACAGTTTATGTTGGCTTTGGGGCTCTTGTATTGTTGGTGGCGCTCAAGAGTTTGTGGGAGTGGTTCTTTATATAAGAGAGCAGGGGATGGTTGCGATGAAACGAGTAGGTTTCTGGTACTTCTCTTTCGGGCAAATTTTGGCCTGTGCAATTTTGTGTGGGAGTAGGGAGGGCACAGAGAAGCAAAGGGCAGTGTGCAGTGCAGAGTACTGGTTGAAGATGAAGAGTCGGGAGGACCACCAACCTCGTTTCATTCTTTGTGTCTCGTCCGGTCGTGCTTCTTTCACCTCTTTATTTCATGTTGAGAGAGACTGAAGATGGGAGCGAGATGACATCCACTTTAATGCTCGCACCCAGTACTAATCAACTTCCAACATTGCATGTTGCATGATTTGAGTGTAATTAACAGAGTTCATCTGTACTTCTGATTCCACCTGTGCCATCAAAAATGAAAATGTTCATTTTTGCAGGCAAATATGTTCGGAAAGTAGCATGTCGGCACATCGATCGTCTCCCCGCAAATCGTGCAGGAGTCTTGCTTTGCAAGGTTCTCGTGGTAAGGTAACACATTGTCACTAATTGAGTAGGTATCGGAACTAGCGAGGCCTTAAGATCGCTCATCGCAGCTTCGCATTCATCTCTTCATCTGAAATACCGCACACATGCAGTAAAATTTCTACACACATGTACCCTTTTGCATATCATCAAGCAGATGTCATCAAACTTTTCAAAATGGGATTAACTTGATCCAAGTGATATGATAATGCAGAGATTCATAGGGATAGAGCCCCTCCACTTTTGGCTGTAGGTGGTGGGTTTCTTGACAAAAAGTTAAATGGAATTCAGGGGGGAAGCATTAGAGGTGCTTTGCTTGACAGATGAAAATCTGCACCGAAAGGCCACAAAAAGGAGCGAGGGCAGAGGACTTTGTGCTGCAACAGCCATGCTCCTACACTGTCTATCAAGCATATATGATCCCCCTTTTTCTTTGTGGGGTGAAAGTTTACCCTTTTTGACTAAACCTATAAGCCTCGATACCCTTCCAAGTTTGTAAAATAACCCAAAATTTGCGTATTCTCAATCTCAATAGATGGGCATTCATGAAAAGCCAGCCTCGTCTTAAATGCCATCACGTGCTTCCCGTTGGTGTGTCAATATGTATATACATTGATTTCATTAGAAATTTTATTCTAGCTCTTCTTCACTAAATTTCATATACTATCCCGGGAAAAGTTCCTTTTGACTATAATGTTAGTCAAAATACCAAAATTTCAATGTTATTCTATCAAAACTTCCATACAGATAACTCGGGAAGAAAAAGAAAATGTCATACTTATGCTCTACGGCATAAACTTATTTACAATGCACCGACCCCTTGGTTGTACGGTCATCGCGGGTGCCAAAATCATGCGAAAACTAACGTTCGGGCCATGTAATTATTTGGATTAGTTAATTACCGTGCAGTGAAGTTTACGATCATGATATAATAATCCCTCGGAATTTAAAACGGCATAGGAATGCATCCGGTGCATCTCTTGTTCTTCGCGTGACCGAACTGAGCTGACTGTATCCGTCTTCTCGTCTGTCCCCGCCCGTTCCCACACGTGTGTGGCAGTGTAGAAATTCATGGAAGAACACCGGGAGGGAGAGGGAGAGAGAGAGAGAGAGATGGCCATTACTGCTCTGTAGCAAGAGGTCAAACGGCGAAAGAAGACGGCATCGAAGTTTCACCAAGGAGGTGCACACGAAGCATTTGATCCTGACTGCAACTCTGTTCTGTCAATACAGATAAAATGAAATCCTCGAAGGTTTCGCCACCGGCAGAACGAGAAAAGCCTGTGCGTCTTTTCTGGCTTCTTTCCTCGGGCGACGCAGCAAGTTGTCCTTTCGGGTTTCCATTCTTTCTGAGTGCAATTCCTCCTCGTTTCCCCATTTCAGAAATGACCCTTTTTTTGGCAATTTGTTTTTATTTCTTATTTATTTTCAGGCCCAATTGAGTGAAGTAAAAGTGGCCTTGATTGCACGCTATACACATCAAGCCTACAAGATAGTCTCCTTCTGTATGACCTCTCTTCATTAGCTTATTTATGGATCCATGTGAGAGCAAGTTAAGGAGCTGCCGGTAGTTAAATTCTACTTCCCCATTTGAGGGATGAGGAATAGGGGTGAACATGATTCCTGAGAACCAGATCGGTGGGAACCCAGTTTCAGATTCTAAGTTTCAAGATATGCAGAGTAAGTTTCAAGTTACAAAAATTAGAGAATCCGTTTGGATAGATAGGTTCCGTATCTCTAATTATCACTACTAACTTCGTAAATATTAATAATTGCACTGGCTTCGCAAAATTCGCAAATGCTATTCCAATGAAACAGTTCAAATTCGAACCCAACATCGTCGCAATCGGTGAGAAACTCTTCTCTCCTTTTTTTCGCGACATATGTACATGCTGCTCGAAACCTCGAGCATCTCTGAGCGACAATATGCTGATTTTTGTGTGCGAACTTCCATTTCGAATTCACGATGCAGGCACATTTGTCTTTGGTGGTTTAGTCATGGCTGCCGCGATTTTCTATCTTCTCTTCTCCAACAGAAGAAAGCAACCATTGACAGACCAATTTCCACTGGGAGTCACAAGCACCGGGAAGCATGATGTATTTTGCCTTGACCACACTTAGCGAGTCCGACCAGATCAAGATTCATGCATAACTGAGGCTGGTCATGTGGTTTTCATGTAATATGTTTCGCTCGTTTGGATCCAAATAGGTCGTGCACTAGATGGAAGCAATTCTCATTGGTTAAGGTAAAATCTCATTTTTCCTTGATGATGGGCCGTTCAGAGCTCTTCGAGCAAACGATTGATCGAAAATACAAGGGCACGTGCTCTTGGGGTGGTCTCAGGAGACGAGAGTAAATACGGTGATTCGAACTTTGAGCGAGCAAGACAAAAACACTTGTCGCTTTTGAGCGAATCTTAAGCCGTAGATTGTAAACTTTCTTTTATTTTTTCCAATTAAGCAACACAGCACATCACAGTTAATGTTAGACAAAGCAATAGAGCTAGAAACAACTGACTCATGAAGCTTTTTAACGATGATAATACAAAGGGGATGGTTTGTGCAAATGCCAAGCGATGGGTCAATAACACAAATAATTCTTGAACTTTGACATAACGTGTAATGTCATTTCTGAAGTTTTAATTTGTTCAATATGGTCCACAAATTATTGATTAATGTTAAGTTCTTTCTTTTTGCGTCGTTTTCACATAATTAATTGACTAAATTGAATATTCATCAATAATTCGAGGGTCATATTAAATAAATTAAAAATTCAAATACGACATTACAGATCGAGCCAAAGTTATGATTTCATTCGTGTCATTTTTCCTCTTACAAATGATCCCAACGATGCAGAGGCTTCAAGACGCCATGTGTGCAATGCCCTTGGTGGTCCTAGACTTCCTCGGTAATTAATAAATGTCATTCATTGACTTAGAAGTTTTTAAGTTTTTGCATTTTGTGATACTTCATATCAATATTATAAAAAGTCGGGCCGTAATTACGGTCGGAAAAATCTAGAGATTTTCTCTTTGGTCAGACAACTTCTGTGTGAAGATCGACTACACGAGATTTTTGGGACAGATCGGAAAAAGCTTCCGCGTCGCCGGCGAATCTTCACTGTCGACGGAAGGGCTAAGCCACCCAAAAGTAACAGGCGACGTGGCCGATCCTGAACCAACGCCACCAATGGCCGCTGTGCGGTACAACTACCAAAGCACCCTTTTGCCTCCAGAGCTCGAGTGACTCCGCTAGAATTCGCGTCCCCGCGACATGTGATGATTTAATGCTCCAATACTAATTAATTTTATGTGGAATGTGATATTGCTAAGTTAATCATGTGCTCCTCATTTGAGAATATCTGACATGAATTAGGAATCTACTTCTTTAGGTAGGACTTGTTAAGTAGTCGATAAAGTCCGACCAAAAAATTAACTTCCGTTTTCCAAATTTGTACACATCACGTTGGATCTTTCATAATATTTGAACGCTTATTTACGAAGAATAACTCAGAAATCCATTTGACCGTTTTGCTTTTACATCATTTAAATTAGAGCTCTAGTAGAAAATAAATTGACACATGCAATTTTTTTTTATGGTCTAAGGGCACAAACCTAGAGACCAAATTACCTTAAGGTCAACAAAAAAACTTTACAAGTTCCGTGAACCGATTAAGTCTGGACCCTTGATCTGTGCAGATAGTCTCGATGTCGTGCATTTTGCAAGCAATTGATGAGTTTCGAACAAAGGACCTCTAGTTTCTGAATTAAAAATCCCACCATGTCTGCATAAATGTTTTGAAAAATATTTTTCGAAAAAATAATGATTTGCATCTTCTATAAAAACGATGAACGGAAATTTTTTCATCGATTATGAAAATGTTTAAATATAAATTGTTATCAATATTATTTTTTATTTACTAATTATTTTAAACGGTGCAAGTGGTTAATTTTTGAAAAAATATTTTTCGAATCACTCGTTTTTCGCAAAATAAACGGATTCCCGATTAGGCGAGGGGGATGAAACAGCAGGGGGCGCTCCGGTAATTTCGCTCGCTTCCTCCTACCCCTCTCTCTCTCTCTCCCGCCACACGTTCCCTCACCGCGAGTCGAAGCTCTCTCCCCGGTTCAGTTCGTTATCCGTTAAGAGCCGAACGTCCCCCGCGCAGCAATAATGCGTCTCTTCTCTCCGGCTCCAACCTCAGCTCCTCACTCCAGCCGCGCCCTCTACTCCTCTTCGCCTCACCCCAGCCGCTCGAACTCCTTCTTCTTCAGGTCTCCTTCCACTAGACCGCCGCCGTGCCTCGCTCCTTCTCCTCCTCCTGTTCCGCGCTCGCCGAAGCAGCAGCAGCCGCCCGCGGCCCTCGACGTAGCCGCCGCCGCCGCAGCCCCGGGGAGCGAGCCGCCGCCGGAGAAGAAGATCGCGATCCGCCGGCCCGTGATGGATTCCCCCGGCGGCGAGGACCCCGCCGGCGGTGAGGCTGATGGCGGGGCCGGCGGGGGCGACGGCGACTGCGACGGCGACGGGAGCGATCCGAGGTCGTCGTCGGCGCTCGACGCGGGGCTGAGCAAGTTCGCGGAGAGGATGCCGATATTCGAGCCGGAGAGGGTGGAGTCCGGCTCGCGGGAGAAGCCGCTCCCGGTGAATCTGGACCTGGCCTTGTACAGGGCGAAGGTGTTGGCGAGGAGTTACAAGTATGTGGAAGCGCAGGAGGTACTCGAGAGGGTAAGTAAGCCACAATCTGCGATTCGTATCGACGACTGTTCGGGCATTGTCTGCTCGACTTGCTTGGAGCGTGGTATTTGAAGTAGTTGAAGTGGTTGATTGATCAAATTACGTCTCCCTCCAGTTGTGAATCTGAAGTTATATGGCTTAATAATGACTCGATCGTGTATGTATGGAACCACGTCAGATCATCTTTTCTTCAGGTTCTACTCTAATATGATGTTATTTTGCTCTGATATGCTATTGATTTGAAACTCTCCGATCCTTCACTTGCAAGAATTCAGGTTAATTCGTAATAGGTTCTATTCTTTTGGGCCGGCGGGGATGCTGATTCTAGTTTTGTTCTAGTGCATATCCTACTGGCCTGAAGACGGTCGAGCTTATGTGACACTAGGGAAGATACTGTGCAAGCAGACTAGAGCGACCGAGGCGAGAGCAGTGTATGAGAAAGGCTGCCAAGCTACTCAAGGTGAAAATCCTTATATATGGCAGGTTAGTCTCTCTGTCATGATTACAGTAAGGGTGAAATTGATGTTAATTCAGTGACATTAACATTATTTCCATTTTTATTGGGTGAACAACAACTGGGGATGAAGGTGAATGATTCTAATCCTAACATAATTGTCATTAAAATGTGAAAGTGATAATCTGCAAGACTTGTTCGGTAACCTAGGGAGAGTGTTTGCAATTGTGAAGAAAAATGTTTTCTGGCTAAATTTTGAGCTGTCCTATTATAGGTGATTGGTATAAGAAGCAAGAGGAACTATCTTTTACTACATCTAAGAACTTTTGAATGCTCTTGTATTTTCTGCCTAAGGATCCCCAATAGCCGTAGTTGTAGGTTACTATAGGTGTGCTTCTTCCTTGTGATGCTAAATTTATTCAATGAACTTCCCTGGCTTATCTTGTTTCTCCTACTCGAATTCCATTTCTCTTCAAGCAGTGCTGGGCTGTATTGGAGAACAAGTTAGGGAATGTGAGGAGAGCAAGAGAATTGTTTGACGCGGCTACAGTTGCTGACAAGAGGCATATTGCTGCTTGGCATGGATGGGCAGTTTTGGAGCTTAAACAGGGAAATGTTAAGAAGGCGAGGCATTTGCTTGCTAAAGGTCTTAAATACTGTGGTGGCAACGAGTATATATACCAAACACTTGCACGGTTGGAAGTGAGATATAGCCGGTACGAACAAGCCCGATACTTATTCAAGCAGGCAACTAAATGTAATCCTAAAAGCTGTGCCAGTTGGCTTGTAAGTTTTTCTGCAAACCTTTGCTACTTAGATGAGATTTCTTTTTCTCCTTTTGGGTCTAGTGTTGTTATCTTGGTTCTATTTATCGAGTTCATGTGAACAGGCGTGGGCACAGATGGAGATGCAACTTGAAAACAACTTAGCTGCTAGATTATTATTTGAGGTGACTTTTCTTGTCACTTGATCATGCAAGTGATGTTTCAAAATTTACTAGAGATAGCGCAGTGTGAAAAGACTGTGGTCTCTTTTATAATAACCTTCTTTTGACAGTATGTCCTAATGATTTCTTTTCGTCATCTCTTCTTTCTTTTGTTCTGTTAGAGAGCAGTCCAGGCAAGCCCCAAGAACAGGTTCGCGTGGCATGTTTGGGGACTTTTTGAAGCAAACATTGGGAACATTGAGAAGGCAAGAAAACTTCTGAAAATTGGTCATACTCTTAATCCAAGGGATCCTGTTCTCCTGCAATCTCTTGCTTTATTGGAGTATAAGCACTCAACTGCAAATCTTGCTCGGGTATTGTTCAGGAGAGCATCTGAATTGGATCCAAAGCATCAAGCAGTTTGGATCGTAAGAAATCTCTTCCATCATTTTGGACTTTTCTTCTGTGTTAAGTGCAATCCAATTTAATTCAATTGTCCCTGCAAAAAGGTTTTAGCTTCCGCTTGTATTTTCTCTTCACTTAGCTCAACTCCTCTCCAGACTCAAAACTCTCTCTCTCTCTCTGTATTTGCTCCTATGTTGTAAACCATCATCAAGTTGACTCTGTACTTGGAACTCTGGCATTTCAGGCTTGGGGGTGGATGGAGTGGAAAGAAGGAAATATCTCCACTGCAAGGAAACTATATCAGAGAGCATTGTCAATTAATTCAACAACAGAAAGTGCTGCTCGATGTCTCCAGGTTAGTAACTCCATATACAAAGGTGGAGCTCTGGCAATGAGGCTCTGTGAGCTTTGTAGCTCAGTCTGTACTCAGATGATGCCCTGGCTACAAATTTCAGGCTTGGGGAGTTTTGGAGCAGAGGATTGGTAACCTATCAGCAGCTAGGAGATTATTTAGATCGTCCCTAAACATAAACTCCCAGAGTTATATCACGTGGATGACATGGGCATCTCTGGAAGAGGATCAAGGAAATTCCGTTCGTGCTGAGGAGATTCGAAACTTGTACTTCCAGCAGGTGAGTAATTCCTTAACCAGAGGAAACTGTTTTAATCTATCATGTCTAAACTTCTAGAATCACTTCATCAATAACAGTTACAGTTCTTACTCTCTTTAATTGCCTGCATGGGAAGTTTAGCAGAAACTGAGTTTTATGTACAGTACTGTAGCTTTGAGGTTCAGTTTAGTCCATTAGTGTCATAGACACATAACAAGAAATTTCTTTCATTTATGCTACAGCGAACTGAATTGGTTGATGATGCTTCTTGGGTCACGGGATTTTTGGATATCATTGACCCAGCACTTGACAGCATTAAGAGATTGTTAAATTTGGACCAAAACTCATTCAAGGCAATTGATCTCTCAAAAAGTTTGTCAGGGGTTAATGGAACTAGTCCTGATGAGGAGTCAGCTGGCACTTCTGATAGTCTTGATGGTAAGGAGATGGAAAGGGGGAGTGGGTTTGATTTGGATGCTTTTGTGAGGGAGAAGCTGTCTTTGGAGCCTGCTGAGTTGGAAATTCAGATGACATCATCTAAAAATTCTCGACAAGAAGGAAACATATCTCCAAGAAGAATATGGAGATCTGCAGAAAAAACAGCAAGAGCGATGCCTCAGTTGACAACATGAAGAAAAATAGAAGAACACATACATGGTAGTTCATTTGGAACCATCGGTGGTTTATGAAGGTAATCTCCACCTCCGGACAACTTTCTTGAATGCCTACCTAAAAGCGATTCTCCATGATCAGAATGTAAATTGCAAGCTCATTTAAGATGAAGAAAATCTGTAACATCTGTATATTTCCAGTCAACCTGGAGCATCTTTAGATCCAAGCCTTTTGACTTGAGAGGAAGGTAACATTGCTGAATCGAATTTGTATCTGTCGTCTGGTTCCATCTCCTCTCTACTAGCCATTGTAAGTTCGTGATTTTGTATCAGAAGTTGTGTACAACACGTTGAAACAGTACAAATGGAATTCTAGGGATCTTGATCTTCTCAACAGACCATCACTGAGATTTCATTTTCTTCTGCACAATATCACTGCTCGCTTAGATTATAAACTTCGTCCTCTCAGCTGGTACATGACCTCTCTAAGGTTCTGGCCATAGTATGCATATGTAAGTTTCTTTTCCAGCGGTTCGTGTCGCTCTGCTTTGTTTGATGTCAGCTCTTGCGAGGAAATTCTTCAGCTTTAGTCTATTGTGGCAGTCTCTTGATAGCACGATACTCAAGCAGTAGTGCCAAGCTAGAGACTCCAACAGAAGATGATAGAAATCTACTCCATTGGGTCCACTTTAGACAGGCACTTTCATTTTTTATGCTGGAAGGGGCATAAAACAAGAGAGTGCATTCTTCACAGTTGAGGGGATCTGACAGGGTCAAATTCCTACGAAACGTGGGCCAGAAAGAAAGTTCTTAGGACTTTCAGACCGAGACCTACACACAGAACGATATCAGAAAGGAAGAAAAAGGAAGAACGCACGGACCAGTCGGCCACTGCTGTCGCCTGCAATGGTGAATGCAAACACGGTTTCCTTCGCGCAAAGGCAAGAAGAGACCAGACACCTTAAAAGTCTCTAGGACCAACAAACACATTCCCAACGGAGCCAAGTACATCTGCGGCATAGCGACAGTTTCTCACTTTCTTCAAGCACCAGACATCGTTATGCACATTGTGCTGGATCCATGGGGCATGTGCTCCATCAGAGGATGCACGATGCCCACCTATTTTCATGATCGCTCGGCAGTCACTGTCATTCTCAGCCAATCTTGTGGCGAAACTCCAGGCGGATTTCATGAGCTCCGCCCCTCCCCGTGAAGCCAATGTAAGAAGATAAGCCAATTGTTTCTCGATCCATTCACCACTGTGTTACTCGAGATGGGAGCAAATTTTTCTCTCTTTGCCAAGCAGAAATTGGTTACGAAAGTGTCGATCCCCGTGGTACTTCATCATCAATTTGTTTCTTGAGTGATATCATCGCTATGTCGAATGAATGGTGAACTTTGCAAAGTTGAGGCCGAAAATGACTTCAATCTTTGGACGTGCGTCGTCCTTCTCTGGTTTTTCCTCGTCTCCTTCGAGCTGAACTTCATTTGATTTTTGCGGCTAAAGAATACAAGGTAATTATCCTTACAGGCCTTTTTTTTTATAAATTAATTAAAGCTGAGGCCTTTCCTTATTAATGAATCGTCAGCTTTAAATTTCTGAGTTTCCAAACTTTAGTAAATCCCAATTTGCTTTTGAGATTTCACGTCACTTCCGTGCAAATTCACCATCATCCTCGGTCAGTCTAAAACTTTCGAACTGTTTTTGAAGCTCCGACGGCTGCAGTGAATTGATTCAAATTGTGTTCCCGGTCCGATCCGATTCTTTTCCTATTGATCAAATCATATACCTTACATATATTGACCACAATTTAACATACATCACTATGCATATTGGGCAGGAGTTGCAAAAATTATAGAGATAATGACACAGACAGTGTCTGAACTTTGGCCCAATATGTAATGTGGTCCCTGAATTTTTAATTTGTTCGATATAGTTTCTGAACTTTAGCTTAATGTTCAATATAGTTCCTAAACTTTTGCTTTGTTCAATATCGTTTTTGGATTTTTAAGACATGTTCAATATAATTCCTGAATTATATGAAAATGTTCAATACAGTTGTTCCACTAATTCAAGTTTAGGGACTATATTGAACATTTTCATAAAGTTAAGGAACCAAATTGAACATGTACTAAAAGTTCAGAGATGACATTGAAAAAATTAAAAGTTTAGGGATCACATTATACATTGAGTTAAAATTCAAGGATCACATTGAACAAATTAAAAGTTTAGGGATCACATTACATATTAGATCAAAATTTAAGGACTGTTTGTGTCATTTTTCCAAAATTATATATAAGCCAATAGTTGGATGGGCCTTTCGCATATGGACCGAAAAAATCCAACTTCGCTCATTTCAAAGTCCGCGCGCCAAATTTTCACTCCACTTGCCGCTCCCCCGCCATCCCCCTTTCTCTCTCTCTCCGATCTTGCAACCACTGGCACGAACTCGCACCGCCACTCAGCCAGTCGAAGAATGAGCTCACTCGCCGCTGTCGCCGCCGCCGCTGTCGCCGCCGCCGTCGACATCTTCTCTCCCGACGCGAGCGAAGACTACGTCGCCGTGGAGATCTGTCGAGATGGAAATCCGCGAGAAGATCGCGAGGATCCGTTCCTCGCGTTCGTCCAGCACGCGCGGTCCGTGATGACGCCGGGGGAGCCTGACGAGGCCGGTCGCGGCGGAGCAGAGGCGGCCGGACCGAGCTGGAGCTGGATCGTGTCGAGGATCCTCAGGACCTGCGTCGCTTACTCCAGCGGCGTCACCGCCGCGATTCTGCTGTCCGATCTCTCTCAGGTGATATGACCGCGTTCGATCGATTGATTTTGAGGCGTTCTCAATCTCTCCGTGTCTTTGTGCGTTTTTATTTATTATTCGCTAGAATTTTGTCTGTGTGTGAAGGCGTGGAATGAGCAACAAAGAGTGTTTGCATCAAAGAGAAGGCCCGAATGTATCAACCTACTGCGGAAGAGTCATCGGAGGACGAAGCTTCCGAACACGGTTACCATCGAATCGATATATGAGAAGAAATTTTTGTCCCTGAGCAGCGTTTTGGAAGCTGTTGTTGTCGATGCTTTTGTGCTTCCAGGTAGTGTGAGTCTTCTTTTTTAGTTCCATTACAACTTTGCGTTGTCTCACTATTAATGAGGCATCAAGTGTAAGGGAACTTTCTGTAGCCTTTTAGATTGCTTCGATAATCTAGGAAAAGGATTTTCTAGAAAGACAAATTAAGGGAAATCAAAGCCTCTGATGGATGTAAGAACTGATCGTTGGAATAATCGATTAGAGAAATACTCGTGTGTTCTCCACAGAATTTTCATTTCGACTGCAAATAGTGGCAATCAATATTCTGCAAAATTAATAATATCCAGTTGCCTCTGAGGATCATGTATTATCCACCTCATGGAAACTCTTCTTTCTTCTGTTTGCTTAGTGATCTCCATTGAGCTTGTTGCGGATGAACTTTTCTTCTCAGGTACAAACGTCTACATGCTTACTTTGGGAGACTTTTGGAGCTCAAACACCATAGATCTTTATCTCCATCGTAGGTAGCCTATCCTATGCTAGCGTATGAGTCCATATCCTGGAATGGTTTGCACTTTTCAACTTTGCCAATTTGCCGTGATGGGTTCGTCCATATAAGTACGAGACAGGAATTGGTCACCAATAGAGTATCAATGCATCATTTTATCAGTTTTCTCTGACTGTTGAAGATTTATTTTCTGAGGGATTTCAACTTACTACAGTTCATGTCTCTTTATGTATGAAAAGTACGGTTCAATGTCATGCAATGTTCAATAGTTTTTTTTTCTATTTCCTTGCTAATTGTGTGGGTATGATACTTTAGATACTGTTGCTGAGTGCTTATATCCATAGTGGTGTCTTCATTGTCTAGAGAAAATTTCCGTGGAAGTTCTTTCCGCTTGCTCGATGATCATGGGATTCATCTGTTTTTCTTCTTTACTGATTTGGGCATATGAACTGTACCCTCTAAAGAGAGAACCGTGGGTTGGAAGAAGCAAAAGGGCTTCTTTTTTGACCCATTGCCTCTCAAGAATGGAAAGGGCGTCAAAGGGATCGGAGATGCTCTGCTCTTTTCAACACATCCTTCCCTATTAATGATCAACTGGAGGCAAAGAACTAGACCCCCTGCAGGGGTTTACATGCCAAAAAGTCCATAAAGTAATTTCATTGCTGGAAATCTAATAAGAGTCTTGTGCTTCTTATGACAGGTACTATGATTTGGTGAATCCTCCAAATGGGATTTTGAAGAAAGGGAGGGAGATATTCCTCACTGGATGCCATCTTAGAACTGTTGCTGAGGGATCTGGTTATCCACGACTTTTACCAACAGAGTACCTCGTGATACTTTTGGATGAGGTGAATTGCATTTACTATCTGCTCAGAAGACCAGAAAGCAATTTTTCCTAGGAATCCAAAAATTTGATGAGCTTTATCACTTGTTTATGTCTCTTACACATCCATGCGTACTGAATTTCTTGCTGTTGTGATAATGTTCATAATTTCTAATAGGACCAGGATGATGATGCTATTCTTCTGGGAGCTCAATTTTGTTCAGATTCTTTTGCTTCGATTTCTCTTGATGCAGTCAACAGAGGAGTTTCTTATTCATTGTATGCGAGGTCAGTTTAAACTAGCAGCATTATCTTTCTATGTTTAGAACAGAAGTCACATTTATTCTGCAACTAACTGATTAGCTTTGCTCACTCTTCATTTACTTTGGCAATAAATTCAAAGGAATTGAGGATTTTGAATTATAACAAAGATCATGTTTACTGGAAATTGAAAACATTAACTACTTCATCTGCATTTGGATCAATCGAACTATCAATTTGGATGTAGTGAGATAACACAAGTATGGCTCTATTGGGTGATATAGGATCGAAGCTATCGGGCCAGTAGAAATTCAAGGAAACTCGAGCAGTTTGCAAAGGAAAGAAATCACTCTTGTTGATAACGATGGTAGCAAGTTAAAGTTTCTCCTATGGGGTGAACAAATTATCCTTGCCAATCTTTTCAGGTATTGACTACATTGCTATGTCATTGACTTTTGCATTTTGAGGATGCACTACTCTCACAAACTATTTTGTCAGCATCGGAAGCATGATTGCGCTGGATAGGCCATATATTGCAAATTGCATCGAGAGTGCTCTTGAAACAGCAGAACTGTGTCTTGAATATGGCAGTGCCACACAATTATATTTGGTGCCTTTCATCCAGCACGAGGAGCAAGTATGTACTGGACCATGAATGCTTTAACTCGACTACAAAAGTCGCCTTCAATAATAAAAAAAAACTGTGATGCCGACCAGGTATATGTATCATTGTCACAAAATCGGGTTCAAGGATCAAGATTGCTGGCTGCAGTAGATCCTACTCAGAGCCAAATGGTTTCTCAAGTAACCTTGCCATGTGATTCTCAGGGATCAATTGACTTCACTAATTATCCTTTTCAAGTGAGTATTTTCTATTGATTTAGGTTTCATTAAGTAGGACTCTTAAATGTTTCCAACAATGACTATTTTCTTTTGCTGGGATGTTATTAATGTTACTCGTAGAAAGCCATCAAACAGGGTCTCTCACATGACTTTAGGGTTTATGGGTGTCTATGCTATTGTGAAAGAGTAGGTGATTTTGTTTTTTTTTTCCAAATTTCCCATCTTAGCATCTGCCTTTTTTCCCTTTCAATCAAGAAGATCCCTCTGAGGAGGGTCTTTGAAGCATATAGATGGATGCATTGGGTTAATACTCAAACTGCATATTTACAATATGTAAGTTACATTAATCAGCATCAGATAACATCGCTTTATTTCTTGTCTGAGGCTTATCCCCCCTGTAATTGTCTCTTCAACTCAGGTACTATGATAACAATCAAAATCATTATACTGAGATGAGTTGAACATCCATATAGCTGGATGAACATGTCATGTGCCTATGCACACTTGAATAGTAGACTCAGATGTTGAATCATTCAAAATGCAATTTCTTACAAATAGACAACAAAATCCAATGCATGCTTTCAGTAGTTGCTAACAAACTTTAGTCCCTTTTTGAAGTGCTTGCATTTCTGAGATAATGACAATTATAATATCAAGATTCCCAATGACAAGCTAATCATGAAAAACATGTCATGGGTACCCACACACACACACACAGACTTTTGTCCAAGTCTTCAAAATGTGATATGCTGATATCAGTAATATCCTCGGCTTATTTCTGTGTATCAAACTATTACTGAACTCACGAAATTTTACAGTCATTTGTAATAGACCTCCGTGACAAGATGACGGGTATCAGCCTGTGTGGGGTTGTTACAGACGTGTATAAAGAAGTTAACACGTCAGGTGTGATCTTCTCATTGCGCATTGAGGACAAAACTGGTGCTGTATGGGCCAGACTGCATTTTTCAAAGTCTTGGTAATGCTATCAGACTTTTAAGGGTTTGTCGATAATTTATATAAGCAAATTGTCTTTCAGGTCTTACCCAGCAAGAATTTATCAATTTTCAGGTCTCTGAAGAGATTAAGCTGTGGTCACACTATCTATATCTCCGGGTTGACATGCTCAATGACCAAAAATAAGCGGTAGGCACGTTGAAACCTGTCATTTATATTGGTTTAAACGTGCTGAAGGGAGGAAAAGGCCCTATTAAATTACTGAGTGTATATATTATTTGTGATGCTACAATGGAAGTTACATGTCTGTTAAACTTCACTGTGCAGCCTTGAAGTATTATGGTTTGAGAATGATGGCAGAGCTTCTCTTGTCAATCTTAGCTCCTTGCCAGCAATGCTAAACTCCTCCTGTCTTCACAGATTATCATGCGTTTCCGATCTCTCTAGCCATAGTAGCTCCACACAGGTAAGATTTCTTTGCACTAATTTAGACTTGGAAATGATAAAACTCACTTGGAAAGATTTGCATGTCCGGTTTCTCTGGATCTGTTGCCAAAAGTGCTCTTTAGTTCTTTATTCTTCATAACCGGAAAATTTTGGTTTAGCCGGTGAAGGTTTTCCCATTCAGAGCTCTTCTTATGGCTTGTTGAGACGTTAATCAAGCGAAACATCGCTTTCAATACTGAAAAAAAAATGTAACAAACTATGGAAAAAGTTTGACAAGATTGCTAATGACCTTGACTTTCATTATGTATTAGTTTCTAAATATTCACTATTGTAATTTAAAATCAAACTTAACATACAAGTAACAGTCACTTCATATAGATTGAATATCGTGTTAATGCCGTTCCAAGTGAATGACATACGATCATATGTCCACGCGTAAGAACTTATTCTCTTTTCCCGGCACCATCTTTCCCTAAGCATGTGTATCGGATACACCCATATTAGATGGCAGGTTTATGTTTGTCGCGGGATGCGAAGCTGCGTCTCGTGCCAATTTATTCTGTGAATCTCTCGGCACTTATAGACAACTTTGTTGATTCTCGATTTCCTGTTCTTCCAACCACGTACGCAGATTTGTAAGGTCTGGTTGGACCAGATCGAACATTGTCAAATCGATGTGAGACTTTCACATGCCTGCTGCGGCCATTTCGTGAGAAAGACCCCCCCCATGGCCACCGGGAACCTTGAATGCAGCTTCTGCCGCTGCGGTTGTGATTTCGAGGCCGTCAGCACATTTTCCGTGAGAATAGTTTTGGCGGACGAGACAGGGAAAATCTTTGCGTGGTGTACCGGTCAAACGGCTTCAGAGCTGCTACAGATAACTCCGGATGAGTTTGACAGGCTGCCCGAGGTAATCGGTATTACCTTATGGAATCGAATTCTTATTTTCCGTGTATGAGAGGCCTTATTCTCAGCAAGCATGGAGATTAGTTGTGGTCAGTCTTACAATTTTGCGCCGCAGCTAATAAAGAACCAAGCATAAAGTTTCGTAGGTTGTTCATATGCATGACAGTACAACTCCAGCTTGTAACTCCTTTAACGTTTCTTTCTTGCGTGTCCGCTGGAGTTAAAACCATTTAACAGAGGTCTGAGCTTGCGGGAACTTACGATGAACAGTCATTAACTCTAATTCTGTCTTTCGCAGGATGAACAGTTAATATATCCTTCGTCGCTTGAGAATGAGAAGTTCATAGTTGCCGTAGTGAATTGTGGAAGACACGGTTATGGATTGAGCACTAGTCTTTCCCTCGAATCCGACACGGTTCAGTGGGAGATCACCGGCGCATTGAGATGCGACTGATGCCTCTCCAGAGGATGAATAGTCCACACGCAAATGATTTTTGGGGTCGAAGCTTAGCATCCGAGGTACAACTTGCCCACCAGAGATAATTTATCATTCTTTAACTAGGAAGTGTACTCGTCTCATATGATACAAAACTCCAGTCGAAGGACTTTCTTTGAAAGTATGCTATAGCGATTCGTCATCGTGTCACCGTGTGTACCTTTTACGTTCAAATTCTCTCTTAATTTGATCCCAGTAGCAGATGGGATTGCTCTGGTAAACGAGTATACGGTCCGTCCAACAGTGTGTCCAGGCCCAAATCCTGGCCTAGAACTGTTCACGGGAGCTCGACTGTCGGTGTAGGGGGAGAAATTGAGTCAAATTAAAGCCTAACTCGCTCGGATTGAACTCATCTAATTTCGAGCTTAAACTCGAGCTTGAATTCCAGCTATTAGCATCTCATCTCGAGCTCGTGCTCAAGCTTGTTCGTGTTTAAATTGATAGGTTGATGCAACGCGATGTCCACCATCATAAGGCCATTCCGAGTGCCCAGCCAATGGACCCAGAACCCCAATTGTCTGACTCGGGTTCCCCATGTCCCTGATAGGGTCCTCGTTCGGACTGGGTCCCTGCAGCTCGTACTGGGAGGTCCCCAGCACGCGAATAGTAATGCTTGGAATTGGGTCTTTTTTATGGGCCGAACCAAGGTTCTTGATGGCGTACACAATGCTCAGATCCAAAACCCGGACCTGCAACCTGGGTTCCTGCATCTGGTCCCGCGTCTCCAACATCAAAACCTCGTGATGATTAGCACTTAAATCTCGGTCCTTATAGCACGGTCCTGGCCCTTGCAGCTTGGACCCCGGCCCTTGCTATTTGAACTCGGGGATCCCCAGGGCTGGACCTGCATCCCGGACTTGGGTCCACGCAGCCGCCTGGTTGTGGAACCCAGAGCCCGGGGCTCAATTTATGTGCTATCCAGCGCGCACTAAGCAGACAATAAAACATTTGAACCAAGATTTTCATGCAACAAAAAGGGGGTCCAAACCAGTGAGTAAAGTCTCTTTTCTTTCCCCCTCAAGTACACATGTACATCCGTCAACTCAAGGCTTTAATCTCGGGGATAGCACCGCACAAAGGAAACAAACGGTCCTTTGTTCTCTTTCCTTTGTGGTCGTTGCCATACCATTTTTGAAAAAACAAGGAAAGAGCCCTGCACTCACCGAGAAATGCACAAGGGAGAGGAGAGAGTGAAGTGGAGTCGTCAAAATCTGATCTTTCATTCGGTGGGCCAAAGACTATCTTCCTGCCCGCTTACCTTGCCAAGTTTCTGCAGAGAGTTTCAGTCGCTTCTCTTACTGCTAGAAGGGTTTTGATCTGTGAGGAACTTCAGGACATTGACCAGTGCTCTCAGACGATCCCAAATGTTCAAACCATAGAGCATCTCCACAAGGGACTCCTGAAACTCGAAGCCATTCTCCGCAACGGGATACTGTAATAAGGCAGAGAGCACAGTCAAGCGAGTGGATAGGGAAGAAGACTCACCATCATCTGGATGCAGAGTCTCCCCTTTTACCTGGATTGGCTTTGGTATTTTTGTCTTGATGAATGGCCACCACCTGTCTTCCACAACCGACTTCACAAGGCAACAAGCTCGCAGTCCTTCAACGCCAGCAAACCTTCCGAATCCACTGTGCTTTACACCGCCAAAT
Organism: Syzygium jambos; assembly: GCA_031216235.1. Lineage (NCBI taxonomy): Eukaryota > Viridiplantae > Streptophyta > Magnoliopsida > Myrtales > Myrtaceae > Syzygium > Syzygium jambos. Next base: position 35,004,471 of record CM062227.1, on the reverse strand, counting down.
GGCAAAGACTGCAAATTTCAAACAATTTTCGCTTAATGTGCCTGAACAAGATATCAATCACCAGTTGAAAAGCTGTTTATTCTTGTAAGGGACTAGAATGCCGAGGGCAGCTATGGTTAAACCCGACGATTGCGAGAATCGTTGGTAGTAATATCCGTGTAAACCAACTTTCGTCCCCTGTTCATAAGTGAAACTAGGGCCACGTCAAGACAACTCCCTTGAGGATGCTATCCTACTATGTGAGCAATTGTGTCCCAAGAAAGGCTGCAGCGGCCTTACTAGCTTTTTCAAACCCACCCTTTCGCATGGTGCACTTGCAGGTAGAGATAGCAAAGCTCATGCCAGGTAGGATCAGCAGGTGTCCCCCATTACCCCATCCTATCTAAAGGAAAAGGCATCTCCTGTACTATGTTATTGCATCAGTAAAAGAGCTGCCAACTGAATATCATCACATATATTGTTTAATGAGCCACCTCAGCTGTAGGTCGGATAAGTACGTCATTAATTTGAGACCTATGATCAAGTTACCAATCAAAAAAGAAAAATTCGGGTCAGAGTATCACCTGGCACATGTAAGATGATGCAAAGTCATTGACAGCAGCAACTCCGCAATGTATCTGAGAGGCTATTTCTTTAGCCCGTTTCTGACTGCCAGAAAAAACGGCACAACCCAGTCCATAGTTAGAGTCATTGGCGAGCTTTACAGCCTCTTCGTCTGTACTGAACTTCATTATAGGAATGATAGGTCCAAAAGCCTGTGCAGCCAAACTCACATGACTTAGCAAGCACTTCGCCATGCAAAGCATGGACATTTTCAGAACATGGAAAATAAAACAGTGAAGAACTTTGCTGTGTTTATAAATTAGTTACATCTTCTGCGAATTCTCAAAGTATAAGGGTCTGCCCAATTTTGATGCAGGCACTAAGAATAATGCACTTCATTAATCATTCCACAGAACTTTGTAATTACAGACCCAGTAATTGTCATAAATTGAGAAAAGTTCACCAATTAGGAGCATGAAAGCAGCAACATATCCCTCCGCTCAAGCTAAATAAACGACTTAAAAATAGAAGCAATATATCTGAATCAATTACCAAGCCAAATGCCACTCACCAACACGTGCATATGCAATGCCATGTAGGGAGAGCAAGAACTGCTAATAATTACCTCTTCCTGCATTAACTTCATAGTGTGATCTACATTTACAATCACAGTGGGTGGGAAAAATTGGTCAACCGCATCTGTACCTAAGTTGCCAAAACTTCCACGAGCGACTATACTTGCTCCTTTGTCTAATGCATCATTAATAAGGTTTTGAAGCTTTTCAGAATGCTCTTGCACACAAATGGCTCCCATATCATACTTTCCAGCAAGTGGTGGGCCCTGCAAAGAGAAACTTCAGTATTTTTTTAATTGCATTTGAAGCACTTTATATTTCACCAGTTTATATGCTTTTAGCAAGAGAAATGTGTTTACAAAAACCATATACAACGAGCTTTCGCATGATAAGAATTAAAAGCAGGATTGACAATGTTTTATCAACAAGCAATAGAGAGTATCTTTTCTGTACTATACAATCCACGTGCATTTATTATATGATCGGACTCGCCGTATGAGTTGACTGAATGATTATTGCTTTAAATTTCATGCTAAGTGTTTAAAGATTTTTAGAATATTTAAATAATAAACGACGCCTTCATCTAACAGTTTAAACTTTTAGAATAGTTGACATTGGTCCCACAAAATCTCACATGATATCAACGCTAGAAATCCTGAGTTCAAATCTTTCCGGGCCCCATTTGCCTCCCAATTAAATAGTTCCACACTTAGCACTAAAAAAAAAGATCATACCAAACATGAGGGGGAGTGTTACAATATTTAAATAATAAATCACGCATTCATCTAACAGTTTAAGCTTTTAGAATAGTTGGCAGTAGTTCCATAAAATCTCACAAAGATAAAATTAAAGCTGCTAATGAAATGCAGTAAGGAAGCATATGTGAAAGCAGATACACGCTACAACTGATAACCATGATGTTGAAAGAATCTATTAAGGCAAGTGAACCAATATCCCCCGATAAAGACTTTGCTCCCAACTGTAGACAAAATATCTTCCAAAAATCAAGTCAGCCTACTTACAACTGCAACTGCTTTTACAATTTTTGATACTTGAGTGACAAATGAAGGATAGATGTCCTTGTGGACATAGAATCTCTCAGCTCCAGCACAATTCTGTCCACTTGATTGGAGAGCAGCCCTGACAGCTACTTGTGCAACCTATATTGGGAATAGACTTTACTGTTAGCCTAAGCAGCAGGGCATCAAATGTCATAACTACTGTGCAAACGATGCAAAGACCTACCAATCTACAAAAAAGAATCAAAGTCAAGCATATTCATACATGAGAAACATTAACATCTTCACAGACGATGAACGCATCCTTCCCACCGAGCTCGAGTGTTACTGGTATCAGGGTCTCAGAAGCTTTGCTCATGATCTGCAGATATACTTAAGAAGTCTAGGTCATCTGAAGTATCAACAAAAAGATTTACATCGTACGTTTGTATAATGGAGTTTATTCTTTAGGGAAGAATAGATGAAATAAATATTGCTAGCGCAAAAGGAACAATAGACATGGAGATGCCAACAGGCCATAAATTAATTGCACGAGTACTAAGACTGTCACAAGGATGCACTCTCTTTGAGAGAGTTCATACCATCTTCCCGACACCCGGCGATCCAACAAAAATGATTTTGTCAACTGTAGATACCAATGCTTCTCCTGTTTCAGCAAACCTGTTGCAAAGATCTGATTGAGGTCAAGTATGCTATGCCAGAGGAAGAAAACGAATGTATGGCGCAACAAAATTTATACCCTGTTATTACATCGACCAGGTTTTCAGGAGCTCCTACAGCAGTCAGGGCTGCTTGAATTATCCGGAAGTAGAAACATCCAGACCAACTAGCATGTTCTGAAACCTACATAAAGAAGCACGTTGCTTTCAATTGGACAGCCAAATTCTGGCTAAAAATGATGCATTCAAAATTCATTCCAATTTAGCAACTACACAAGCCATTGTATGCAGCAAATAAACCGAAACTCTGTTCTCCAATATAAAGCACCTTGATTACAATACTGTTTCCTGAAAATACCGCGGCCAGCATTGGATTGAAGATATTATGGAAAGGATAGTTCCACGAGACAATTGCTCCTATAACACCAAGAGGGTAGAATTCCACTTTGGATCTTTTGTGAAGCATGGATCTACCTGAGGATCTATGAGAATTGCAATCAATCAGATTATCCGCAGCATATGCTTTTATAAGTTGGCAACGAATCTACAGAAGATCAAAACCATGTATTGGTTCTTTGAACTGATATGGCCATTTAACTTCAAGGATTTCGCAATCTTGATAAAATTGAGGATTATCAGTGGAACTAAAACCACACTACTACAGACCATTTTCATTGGTTTCAGAGAAAAGGGAGATGTGCCAAAGCTGTAAAATAAATCACTTTAGTTCTGCCACTACACAAGAGAGACATGAAGCTCACTGTAAAACCAAGTGAGTTCACAAAAAGTCCACTTTCCACGAGATAAATTTCGTGTATTTACCTGTACTCAGGCTTTAGCCACTGCTCACCCTCTGAAAGAAGCCAAGTGATCTTCTCACAGGTCGTCATTATTTCTCCCAGTGAAGCATCTACCATTGTCTTTCCAGTGTCACGTGATGAAATCCTATAGAAAGTATTTAAATATGAAAATGCACAAGAAATAAAATTTCAGCGCAAAATGAACAGTCACAGAGAACCATATGGGCAGGTCAGAAGAACCCACAGAATGTAATGCACAGATAGATCATCTGGGTGCTGATGAAATACGTAGTATTCCTAATCTAATGCTTCGAATGAGGGATGCTTTGGAGTCGTGTCTTCTAACGAGCAATAAACAGTCGGTTGGGATTCTCTTCTTCTCAATGCACACATTCGAAGCATGAACCTTAAACAGAAACGTGAAAATTCTGCGATTATCAGGATGACACCATCTAAATTCTAATTTGAAGCCTGAATTAAGACAGATGCATGCGCTTCATGGAATGACTTCCTTTCCTTATAAGTAAGCTTTTGCCCTTACTCGCAGATAAGCTGTTGGTGATCAATAATATACTTCAAGAGTATCCGTAGAAACTGACGTCTTTGCTTAAAGCTGCTTTCTGCCCATATTTTCTGCGCCTTCCTTGATTGGGCAACATGCTCTTTCACCTGGGAATACATATACACAACAGTTAAAAATGTAATATCAGGGATAAGATGAGTTCGCGAACATTTCTGTTACAAAGCATGGCATGCAGACATAGAAAAAGCTGACACATCACAAAGTTTTCCAATATTTCATCAGTTAGACTGCCTGACTGAAAAATTGGCAACAGTTGATGAGAGATTACTCCAAAAGTAGGAGTACATAATCCACGTATATTCAATTAACAGGAAATATATCTTGGAGTGATAAGCCAATCACTTACTTTTCCTGCCGTATCAGCAAATGAAAAGGCCGGTAGAAGCTATGGTATCACTTGAATGTAAGATAGGTTAAGGAAAATTAATCGCAGCACCAATATCATCGGTATTAGTTTAATCCTTTCATAATGAATTAAGAGGAGGATAAAGGCCTCCTCCCCTCAAGGAGAAACAACAAAACCAAAGCATTTACATAAAGGTGTCAGACAGGCTAAAAGGGAGTATGATTCCATCAAAATTTAGTAGAAATGTCAAAAAATCCAATTCAAAAACTACAATGATCAGATGAGGAAAATAAAGCCATAGCTGCAAGACAAAACTTTTGCACTGCCACGTATTAATCAGTAAGATTGCATTAAAAGGCCCCAACCTCAGCTGTCGTGAGCGCTGGGAAATATCCCAAATATTTCATAGTAGCAGGTTCATAGCACTGCACTTTCCTATCAGCTTGCTGTGTCCTTCCCCTAGGAGGAATCTGCAAGAAGATCAGAGATTAAAAGAGACCCGGCAAGAAGCTTCCTTCCTATACTCCGAGAGCGCTTCCCATAGTTTCGCAAGAGAAAACATATTTTAGATAATCATATGGTGAGTCCACCCAACAGCCAGAAAAGCGATACATCAGTAGACTGCATTTGTTTATGCATTCAGCAATTGCTGTAAGACAATCATATATGTTTCACAAGCTCTACGACAAGTAAATCGCAATTTGTTAATTTTGGATATTTTAATAGATCAGAAGGTTCTTTCATTCTTTTAGGGAACTTCTTGATCAGTAACAGCAAACACTAATAAACGCCAGTTATTCATGAGAAATAATCGATTGATATACACCAGTTGTTGCTCATGCATTCAGCAGCTGCTGAAGATCAATTTACGGATGTTTCACCAACTCTACAACCAATCTATGCAGAATAAATGAGTTGAGAAAAATGTAAAATCGACTGAAACATTAGCTTTGAGGCTCGGTCAGTATCGGCACAATTATAAGTACTCATCCAGCAACACTGCACCTAATACAACAGATTTGTTGAATTATTCGCTCCATAAATTTTATGAAAATATTTACACACTCGCGCACACATAGATGAAGCTGTTCTAGAACAGGTATCAGACAAACAAACTGACAAAGAAGAAATAAAATGAAACCGGTTATTATGCATCAGTCAGCGGCATTACAAGTACCACACTACAAGTCCAGTCATACAGCCAATGACATTTCGAAGTAAACAAAGCGAAATACGACCAGCATTTCACAAGCTTCCACACACGAAACGGTCGAAGACGAGTAAATCCAGATCGCGCCAGCCGATAACAACCTCTATAATAAGACAGACTTCACTCTACGCGCCAATCACCAGCATTCGCAAGTCCAACAACACCTCCAGCGCCGGACATCTGACGCATTCCAACAAAACCTCACACAAATCAACCAAAGAACCAACCCGCATTTCCACGAACTTACGTAGATGAAGCTGTCGTCCCGAGCCTGACCGCCGTCGTCCAGCACTGCCACGATCCAGCAAAACGAAAACGCCGTCACTCAATCGCCCCACGCCGCGAGCACATTCAGCAAATCGCAAAAGCGCGCGACGATCGCGGATCGCCAGCGCAGAGCGAGCGGGAGAAAAAGGCCGTGCGCGTGGAGAGAAGGTTACCGTCCGAGGCGTCGACCTCGATCGAAGGCACGTTGGGGGGGATGAGCATCAGCAGGAACCGGCAGAGGGCGTATGCCAGCGCGAGGACGAGCAGGGGCCACCAGAACGCCATCGGATCGCGGAGGATCCGCCGCGGAGAGGCGGCGGTTAGGGTTTAGGAGCTCGCGGGCTGTGGAGAATCGGAGCACATGAGAGCGTGTTTTGGAGCGTACGTGGAGAGTCGGAATATTTAACGAGGTCCTCGTCCAGACTCCGGAGAAGGCTCAAGTTTCAGAAAGAGAGAGAGAGAGAGAGAGAGTGTGAGAGTGACTCTGTTCTGTTCTATCTATTCCATAGGCCTCGCTTTACTCTTTCGGAAAATGACAGGATGGTCCCTCGTCTTTAATCCAACGCGCGATGGGATTTTTAAAATTTTAATTTATTCAATATAACTTCTCAACTTTAATTTAATATATAATATAGTTTCTGATCTTTTAATTTGTTCAATACAATCCTGATCTTTTTATACATATTCAATTTAGTCATTACACTTTATGAAAATATTTCATGTTATACTTAAACTTGAATTAATTGAAGGATAATATTGAACGTTAACTAAACTAAACGTGTACAAAAATTCATAGATCACATTGAACATTTTAAAGTTTGGAGCCACATTGTACATTAAGCCAAAGTTTAAGGATCATTTATGTCATTATCCCTTACTCGAGTTCTTTTTGTAATCGTCTAAACTAAGATTTAGATTAATCATGAACATTAGTGGCAAAAGCGATAAAGGGTGATGATCGATTATGAATCTTGAATGATCTCGACCGGTGATTTTCGCATTCACGTTACTATACTGATTCCGTGACTTTGTATAAAGAAGATTCTTCTGGGGATCGTGTTGACGCTAATCTCGAGACATTTATTTTGGCACGTTTTATTCGAAATAATGCGGTGATCTCAATTAGAAGGCCCAACCTGCCCATCTTTTGCCCCAACTTGAGCTCGGCCCGAAAGTTTCTATATAGATTTTACATGACGAATAGGTTTGGACAACACATTAAACTCGACATTCGATCCTCGGGTCTGTAGACTCAACTCAAGCAAGTATTTCCCATGGCTCAAGAATCTCTCATGGCGGACGCATGTACCGTTTTTCAAGTTAACTAATATCGCCTTATAAACATATATTCGAAGAGATGAGGCTATTTATTGGATAGACATCGCTATTGTAGAGTTTTCTATTTGAGATACCACACATGCCCAACAACACATGGAGCCTAGGAATTTGACATATGGCTTATCAATGTTCGAACTAAGTTAAGCATTTGATGTAATCGGATCGAGTTATCATCTCCATGTTCTCATGATCAATATCAAGAACCCCCATAAAAGTTTGCTTGCTCGGTATTCAAATACTGCATGCAATTTTCTATTTATAAAATAAGTTGTTGAGACATTTTTTGGTGTATCAGCACATGTGAATCCAGCGAATCCCAACTCTCAAATTATGCGAGTCATATATGGAATTCACTAACATAAAGGGACCGGCCACACTGAGTTCTCATAACTTCGAATCACCTATGTAAAATTCTAAATCAAAGCACGATCCCAACCCTGAATTGAGAGCAGGGGTAGATCCCCTGTCACGCACGTCCCCGCCATTGCCCCAATAGCATCTCCATCGAACTTGAAAAGGTCATACGGTCTTGTCAAATGTACTTCACACCAATTAGATCCCACCAACCATCTCGAGATATTCTATATAGAGGAACATGGCAGATTAAATCAATTTGTATCATGTTAATATGCATGAAGACGAGGAGGATATCACGTGCTTTGGATTTTCTTGATTACATGCCTCGGATCACATGCGTATGGATATGATAGTTCTCTTTGGCCACTCATTTGCATGTATCGTTTGGCAGCTTGCGATGTTGGCTCGATTGGAGCCACGTGATGGTCGAATTGGCCGGTCCGGGTCGGGATTTTTTTGACAGCCCGTTATTGAACCATTGCATGAACATACGGATGCTTGCTCGATGCTCAGGAATGAAGAAGTTTAGACTCATTGGCAAAACATCTCTGATCTATCGGTTAGTGATTTCATATCGAAAGTCATATTTTCGATTCTTGCGGTAGATTTGGTGGGTATGAGATCATCTTTAGTACATATTTCGATGGGTTTGCTACGTAATAATTCAGTAGACTCCTAGACGTGTTAAGCTACGTAGTAATAATGTCGATTAGTTTATTTTCCGATGGGTGAGTAAGTTTTGAATCCCGAGGGCAATTTGGAGTATCAACCTCTATAAAGCAAGAAGTCGGTAAGTATTTAATGAATGTCGTGAATTGATAAGAAGGATCATTTTCGAGCTTGAATTTGCTTAATCGAAAATGGGTTCTTCTACTTCATTTTTATGTACTTATTTATTATTAATTTGTTCCTCTCTTTTTTATTTACTTTCATAGTTCCTTAAGTTCCAAAATATGGAAAAAAAATACAAAAAAAGTCCTAAACCTATTGCATTTATATCAATTCGGTCAATCTGGCCAATTTAGGCTAAAAATTATTGAAGTGAACACTGGCCGTCCTATGCGGCACGGCTAGCGCTAACATAGATAATTTTTTATAATATTTTAATATTTTTTAAAATATTTTATTTACTTTTTTTCCTTTTCTCTTTTCTTTCTTTACCTTTTTTTTTTCCTTTTCTCTTCTCTTCTTCTTTTTTCTTTTTACCTTTTTTCCTTTGTTGACCATCGCGGGGCCTTATCAAAGGGGCCTTGTCAATGGCCGGTGACAAGCCCTCGCCAGCCCTTCACCAGATTGGGTGAGGGATGCCTTCACCATCCCGAACGAGGGTGACCCTTACTTGATCTAGCGGGAGCAGCCCTCACTTAAGATCGGCGACCTACTAGCCATTGACGAGGCTAGCGATAGCAAGGGGAGGTAAAAAGAAAAAAGTAAAAAGTAAAGAAGGAAAAGAGAAGAAAAGGAAAAAAATTAATAAAAAAACTTGAAAAAATATTATCAAAATTGTTCATATTAGCATCGACCGTGCCAAGTAGAACGACCAACGTCCACTTCAGCGATTTCCGATTTTCGGCCAAAATTGACTAAATAGACTCAATTGGCAAAACGTGCAAAAGGTTTATAACTCAATTAGCACGATTAAAAAATTTAAGACTGAATTAGCAAAAATGCAATGGATTTATGACTTTTTAGACTATTTTCCCCACTTTCGTCAATTGGCGTGCTCTATCTTCGGTCAGGAAAACAAGCCATATGGCCAAACGAAACCATGTAAAGCTCTTCATGAATCCTATCTAGGAGCCGCGGTCCATAGATCGGGTCTCGCAAACATTTCTTGCAAACATTCCTTGACCAAATCAAACTGAGGAAACATAAACACAATCATCTTTTCTCGCTAGTTAAATATCCTTGACTGACGAGTGCCGATCAAGCAACGGCGAACGAGAAGACACCATTTTCGGTGAAGTGGTCCTGCCTCGTTTCATCTGCATGTTCACAAATCACCTGACGTGAGTTCAAATAAACAATGGAGCGAACGGACAAGAAGTGTCGGGTGTTGCTGTCAAGCGTTGCACAATGTTTCGTTGGAGAAGATGAACCTCTTAGAAATCTGCAGGCAACCTTGTAAGCTTGTGACCTCCCAGGTTGCTTCCTCGAAGTGTAACTCTAGCGATTTGTTGATCATTCATGACCATCGTCCTATGTTTGTCCTGGCTCTTTTGGCTGAACTTCTGAGGAGATTTATTTATTCCAGGAATGCTTCGTTTTGATGGAGTCCTTGACGCGCCCTTTGGATTCTAGTTCTTGTTTGAGTCCTTTGGGGTATTAAGATACTTGCCTTGGTCTCGTAAAGCCGAACATGAATTCGAGCAGCGCACTGAACTTGTCACACCACATCGCGTCGCGGGTCAGGCCGGTCTTTGATTTTGTCAACATGCCGACGTCAAAAGGACCGTACTTGATGTCTCTGGGTGTGAACGTTTTCTTCGTTATATAAGCCGGAAAAAGTTAGCTAATGCACAAAGAGTTGCCGGGTCGAAAAGAAAAATCTTCTTACAATTGTGTGAACCAACGATGATATTTCTATTCTTCCTATAGTCCCTAGAGTAGATACTTGAGATAGGTCTTTGAACTGCTTGTGCATTTCAAGATGACGTCTACTATGTTCTCTTTCGGGGCGATCGATCCTGTTGGAATCCGAGAAAATCCTGGTTCCAACAATGAGTTTGATGATGCTGTGGGAGGAACAAATGGAAGCAAGCACAATCGTTGTAGAGAAGAGTACTGGAGAGACTCTTCTTTCGGTGAGACTCTCAACTCTGATTTTGGATTCTATCAGGACATTTTGTTGGAGTCGAACTTCGATTTCTCGAAATACCGACAGCAGAACCAGAAGGTATACCCGCTTCCCGCTCATGATCTGCTCGACGACTTGAACTTCGAATTCGACTCTCCCTCACTCCAAACGTGCTTGAAGGAGATTGCGAATCTTGGGTCAGAGCCAATTGGAGTCCAGCACGGTGAAGATGAGAAGGAAAAGCAACACCCCTTTTCGCTGGCCTCCCTCGAGCTCCTCAAGAGCTACGAACACAGGTTGAAGAAGCTTGATGGGGACAAGATTGTCGAGCCTGGCAGCAATACCACTTTGAACGGACTCGCAGAGCCAAGTCTGTCGACCGAAGAAATTATCAGGTTAGCTGGAGTTAAATTCATCCAGACCACCTCCTCAGTGGGCGATCCAACCGCGACTTTCAGCCACCCATACGGTTCATCTTTCTCTGGTCTCTCCGATCAGCAGATGAAGGACGCACAGCTAGTAGAACTGCTTCTGTTCGCAGTGGAGAAAGTGTACTATCAGCAGTTCCATCGGGCGAGCAAGCTGCTGAACCAGTGCGACTACCTGTGCTCGAACAAGGGCAATCCAATCCAAAGGCTAGTTTTCTACTTTGCTGAGGCGCTGCGTGAAAGGATCGATCGAGGAAGTGGAAGAATCGCTGTAAACGCCTGTGGAAAGAGACAGAAACCTGATTCCCATGCACAACCGATGAACCCGACTCTGAGCAAGATCGCATATCATCAAAAGCTCCCATTTGCGCAGGTGATGCAATTCGCAGGAGTGCAGGCGATTCTGGAAAATGTGGCCGATGCAAAGAAGGTTCACGTGATTGATCTCAACATAGGCTCCGGGGTCCAGTGGACGATCCTAATGCAAGCCCTGGCATCATGTTATGATCACCAGATTGAGCTTCTGAAGATAACTGCTGTAGGAACCTCTTCAAAGCATCTGATTGACGAGACCGGTGAAAGGTTAATACATTTTGCTCATAGCATGAGTTTTCCCTTCACTTTCAAGTGTGTCGTGGTAGGAGATGTGCTGGATCTCAAGGAGGAACTTTTCGAGATTGATACCAAGGAAGCGGTGGTCGTCTTCTCTCAACACTACTTACGGACCTTGATACAGCAGCCTAACCGTCTTGAATTATTGATGAAAGTAATTAGAAGGACCAATCCACGTGTAATGGTGGTTGCCGAAGTTGAGGCGAACCACAATTCACCAAACTTTGTGAACCGTTTTATCGAATCGCTTTTCTCTTACGGTGCATACTTTGACTGCCTTGAAGCTTCCATGAGTCGGGAAGATTTTAATAGGATGACGATCGAATCGATTTACTTTGGCCAAGGGGTTAAGAACATTCTAGCAGCCGAAGGCGAGGAACGGACGGTCCGACATGTGAAGATCAATGTTTGGAGGGCCTTTTTCGCCCGATTCGGCATGATTGAGGTGGAACTGAGCAGTTCATCTTTGTACCAAGCAAACTTGATCATGAAAAAGTTCGGCTGCGGGAGGTTCTGCACGCTCGATATGAATGGAAAAAGTTTACTTGTTGGGTGGAAGGGCACACCGGTGCATTCTCTTTCCATCTTGAAGTTCACCTAATTGTACAGGGACCAATATGAACATTTCTCAGAATCTCGCACTCATTATTGTCCGAAAGACCAATTGGATTTTTCTTGGCATTGATTGTAATATGGGAAGAGAGATGATGAAACCATCATCCATTCCTCTTAAAGTCCTGTCATTTTGTGTAGACTTTATTTGAGGCGTGCTTCTACTGTGTTGTCATAAATGTGATGCACTTGCATTCAAGCCCAAAATGTGAATCGGGGTAAAACAAACTAAAAAAAACTAGCTGTTAGGAAATAATTCCAGGATCTGGGAATTTACTAACACGGCGCATTTGTACATCCTGCCTGGGAATTCGGTGGCTGCATATCATCTTTTGGCTTGAGTCCTGTACTAGAATGTCTATTTTATCTGAAGAGAATTGCAGTCAACTGTGTGTTTGAAAGCATTAACTTTCTAGTTACCTTCTGTGCCGAAGATTTCCTTCAAAGTGGGGATTCGTCAGCTACCGAAGAGTAATGTTCGTGCTGTTCTTGTTAGTTTCAAACGTTCGTTGCACTAATTCATCCTAAACTAAACCTTTTCAGTTGAGATCCAGTGTGTCAAGTGAAATAGGTCACTGCAAATGTAACTAGCGTTCTTACAAGGTGGCAGGTATGGAATCTCAGACAACGATTAGCAATGCACTAGGGCGATATGTCACTAGACATTGCCAAATTTCAATCATTTGTTTGCAGTTCTGTTTCTGCTTCCTCTGACTTTCGATAATATTAAACTCGAACTGACCTGCGGTGACATATATAAATTGTGGGAACACAACAGCTTGTCCATTCACTCTGAAACACCCGTTTCTTCTCTTAAGTGTGCATTAGTAGGAAGTTCCTTTGGTCGGGTTTATCATCAGTGCCACCAATTCAAGTGCGACGAGGAGAGCTGTTGTATTATCCTATATGAAATGTACATCAACCACATTTGAGCTCGAGCGAGTAGGTTCACATACTCGCAGGAAGATGCATAGTTCAGCAAAGTAATTCTAGCTGGGACAAGTTCATAGCCAGATTTTGCAGACCCTATTATACTTTCAGAGCTTCAGTCATTTTCAAGTGCCATAATACTGACTATTTATGTGCAATTTCTTATTCTGAAATATCTGAAGAGATTGTGCTAGAACCTGGAGGATTCTAGAAAAGTCCCAAGTGTCATTTACAAGATGAGATTTGGGGTAATAGTGTTATGAGAACCCTCAACATTTATCCTTCTGAACTTGCTCTGTCAACTCCCAATGTCGTATTAAACACGTCGATGTCAGATCTGGACGATTACATAATCTGGACTGCAACTGGTCTCTGGACCATCGCCGGTTATAAAGGCTAGTCGAAGTACAAAACTGAATTGCTGCCTTTCAGACAATCGAAACTGTCTATCAGCATGAGCTGTCTTCCTGAAAGAAGTTACACAACGCATAACACAATCAAAACACAGACAATTTCGGTCGGTATTTCTTCTCAGTTGAAGAAAAAGAAAAAAAATCGGCCTAGGTTCTTGAAATTAAGTCCTGGAATGTGCACAAAGCAGGCGGATGATTCGAGATCAATTTCGGTATTGCTTTGGCGATGAAGTACCTTGTTTCTGCTGGTGGCGCTGAAGGATACGGGTTCAAAATGTCACATTAGAAGTATGCTAATTCATCAATCGTCAACCTGATAATGATTCAAGATCAATTCGCATCTATGGCTTTCCAAGAAACAGGATGTCATTGTTAACCATTTTCCAGTTAGGTCAGTTTCTTGGGGAGGAATCATGTAGATTAGCTCGAAAGATAGCACAAAGCAGCATGCTGCGTCCGATGCAGTCAAATATTAGCACAGATAAACCATCCGGTCTTTCATTCACACGCACAATCAAGAACAATGAAGTAATGAGCAACAATGACAGACAGACAGACAGACAGACGAGGTGGGCCTAACAATGAGTTGTACTGGGACAGGCAGCAGTTACAGACACCACTTAGACGTAACCTAAAATCTAGACATGCTAGCAGATGCCATGATCTGTTGCGACGGGCTGTGGACCAGCCACGGCTCTTGGACTTTGGAACCGAGCCTTTGGCACGGCCCGCTCTTGTTGAAATTGCCAATGATCGATTCCATACCATTCAGGTGATCCATCAGCACCGTCTTCTCGGCAAGCAGGGCATCATTCTCCGACTGGAGGCCAAGGTGGGCCTGCGCCTTGGCATTGTACGCCTTGACGATCTCACGGTTCTCTCTCTCCAGCTCGCCGATCTCCCTTGTCAGGTCCTCGAGGTGCTTCTGCTTCCTCATCCTCGACCGCCTTGCCGACTCCCGGTTCGATTGCATCCGCCGCCTCTTCTTCTCGTCTGTCCCCAAGTACCTGGCATCTGCTTCGGACCCGGAGCTACCTTGTGCTAGGGACATCATCCTTCGGGTTCGCTACTTTGTGGGGCTCTTTGGTCAAATGAATCAATCCAGTAGCGAGTCACAAGCCAAGACAAATTGGTGATTGTTGTGAGACACAAATTTATATGGAAGGCAACTTGTTTAGGAGAGATCAGGTTCAGGAAAACACATAGAACCAATATAGCAGCACAACCGAGACTGAATGAGACAGGAGATTTAGAGAGAAAGTGGTGATTGAGCTCATGACCCGCGCAGAGAGCTATAAATTCATTGTGATTCTAAAGATTGTCACAAGCCCCATCTTGCAAAATCTTAATAGATTGAGGTTTGTGCAGAGAAGTTTGAACAAGATAGGCAGGCAAGAATTCAGGAGTTTTTTCTTGGGCCAGGGTGGTGTTGGAAGAGCTTCCTGGAGGGAGAATTTAAAGGGAAGCGGATAAGCTCTTATCTGCCTCCATCTAAGATTTTATTCATGTATTTAATGAATTGTTTATCTATGTGGATAGGTGGAGATTGACTTGAGGAAATGCTTTTGGAATCTTCCTTGCAAGAGGAAGAAACGGCCATATGTAATTGCTGTGTAATTGTACTGAACATTCAAGAAATTTGTAAGTGCTTTCGAATAACAGGATCCCTATCTATTTATCCATATTAATAATTTTCATCTTTACTTTGTTTCAAAAACAAATAGTATTTGGCTCCGATCGAAGTGGGTGGACAGGAGCATCGTGTTTTGCAATTCGTGAGCCCTGACGATACTGAATAATGGAATTATAAAAGTCGAGATAAGTATTTTGAGGTGGGTTTGGACTGATATGACCTATGTATTTTAATTGCAGATAAGATGAACATCTTTTTATGATGGCAGCCGCAATTGCTTGGGCCATCAACACCCTTTGAAAACTTATTTGCTTTTGCGCTGCAAATCCAATTAATTTATTAAATGATTCGAGGATGAAGATGAGGTCTGCAATTTATTATAATCGTGTACCGAAAGGTGTGAACATGGGAAGTTTTTGAATTGAACATTGCCTCCATTTCTTTAATCTGGATGGGAAATTGATGAGTAACTTTGTTCACTCCAGCCAATTCTTGAACGAGGTCAGGCAAGGACTGGCATTTTAAGGAAAAAAGGCTGAAATTAGTTGTCTTATGGGTAGTTAATATTTAACAATTATTGATTGATCATGAAAATGGAAAAAAAAACAAATGTAGTGTTATTTTACTAGTGTTGTCTCGTATGCGATGTTACGAATTCTCTGGTTTTAACTGATTTTCACTAGTGTCCTCGAACCACCCTTTTCATTGATGGATTCTATTTACGGGCATTACCGACATTAATATTTAGCTAATGTTGTATGTGATTGATATCCATAATTCGTAATCCACCAATTAAACCAGGTTCAATTTAATATAATCATTTAGCTTAACTGTTATTGTTTCTTTTATAAAACTGTTCACTCATTTGATGTGGATTTCTGAAAAAAAAAAAGAAAAATTTTGTTCTCAAGCTCGTGTATTTATCTACTCGTCCTTTTAAACGCTTATACAATCAATGACATGAATATAAATGAGCGGAGTGATATGTTCGATTTTTGAGTATGTTCCCCCCACAAGATAAAGGCAGAAATTACCAAAGAAATTCTAAATATTTTGACGATTTGTCAATTAGTCCTAAATCTTTTAATTGTGTCAATTTAGTCATAAATCTTTTGAAGATTTATCGATTTGTCCTAAAACTTTCTATTATGCCAATTTAGTCATACACCTTTTGATGATTTGTCAATTTAATCATAAACTCTGGACCGTCGACCATTGCCTAGTTTGGGTGAGGCCGTCGTCCCTATTGGCAAAATTGGCCAGGATGATTAAATTGACAAATCGCTTAGAACTAAATTGATAAATTTTCAAAAAGTTTAAGACTGTAATGGCACAATTAGAAGGTCTAGGACTATATGGCAAATCGTCAAAAAAGATTTATGACTAAATTTTAGAATTTCAACCAATAAAAAATTGCCAGATTGAGATATTTATAATTAAATTGGAATAACTGCGGTATGTCTGCAATTTTTCCCAAGATAAAGTAGTACTAGGAGTTGAAGTACGGCCCTAACAAATCTATGACCACTTGACAAATGGAGATGGAAAACGTAGTTAAACTAATAATAAGAAAAGTCGTGTAAATTCCCCGTGGAACTCGTTTCTTCAAACGGCAAGTCAAAGCAGAAGCACAGCCATCGTCTTCCGCCTTCAGACTCTCCTCATCGTTATCCATCTTCTACCTTCCTTGGCGTGCGGGTTGCTCTTGAAGACCCGAAGAAAGGGAAAACATTCTCAGCTGCACTTGATTCATGAACCTACGATCAGTTTGGGAGGTAGATACTTATTCAGATTTGGACAATGAGTTATGAGATCCGCGAAATTAGCGGCCGAAGGCTCCGGCCAACACGATATGTTGAATTCAAATCCAAGCAGCCGAAGGCTCCGGCCAACGCGATATGTTGAATTCAAATCCAAGCAAGAAGTTTACGAGGCGGCCCATGCTGGGATCACTTGGTTTGAAGAACGAACATGGGATCCCGAGTGCATGCCTACTGGGCTCGCATGCACCGTTGAATATGATAAAAATAGAGGTGAGCATGCATTCAGGGTAAAACTGGACATTTAATTCGTTTCTAGGTTCTCACGGTTATTGGTTTGGTTCCCGATTCTTAAAAAAAGCGAAATCGGTGCTATGCAATTCAGTTCCTGGTTCCTAGGTAAGAAACGAACCGGGAACCTTTTTATGTTACGTTCTTTTTAAATTTTTATTATTTATTTTATTTTACGGCTTCATCTTTTATGAATTGTTTCTTTTTTTGTAAGGGTCTTTTATGAATTGTTGCGTCCGCTTGAAACAAAAAAAAAATTAACCTCTTATCGGGTAGACTCTAGAACTTATTGGCAAGGTAGGTTGTAAATTCTCTAAATTAAGGAACCGGTCCTAACATAATAGGGTACGGATTTTAGGTAGAACCCACTAGACTCATTTGACATGAGGAGTGGGAGTGAGCGGACTCAAATGCAAACAAGCCAGTCCATAACCGCTCCTAATCAGTTGGTAAATGTGGATCTTGTTCGCATGCGTCGAGTCCGTCTTCATCGTGTGGAAAGGCGGGTTTTCTTTTCCGTTTCTTTTCCCTTCTTCCTTGGAGCATGAATCGGACGAGATTGATCATGCGCCGTTCATATCGGGTGACGTGAGGACGCGATGGCGCATGAAAAGTGAAGGCGAATAGAGTCGAGATTATGTCCCCGACAAAGCGCTAAAAGGTTTTTCTGCAGTGGGCTAGAAGCATGATTGGTCTGCTCGCTACATATTTTACTATTGACTGGGTCCTGGTCCATGTCTATGCTTATCTACATCCGCACAGGTGTCCTCCCGTCCCCATTCATCCAATTCATCGTGAATTCGTAAGAAACGTATTGAAAAAGGAACATCCAATGATTGTTGACTCAACGATGTAGGGCCATTGTGGGCGGATGTGGCAATTAGCGGGGCGAAAAGTCAATATAATAAGTAGAAACTCCGGAGGAGTTCGTTCATTCATAAATTGTCACGTAATCTTGGCCGTGGTTCAATGTATCTTGATACAGCAATTATTCTTGAAAAAAATGATGTTGATTGATAATTTTGTTTTATAATTATTACACAAACTAAACTAGGTCGGGAGATTGCACGATTCGTGAAAGTAAATTCGGAGCGAGGATTGCGCGAAAAAAAATAATGAAACGGCAAAATTGGATTTGGAAGGTGGATTGGGGTTAAGGGTGAGCGAAAGAGCCGGACAGTTCCCGATTCCTAAAATTTTGGAACTGGTAAATATCGGTCCGATCTCCGCTTCCGAGTGTGGATCCACCCATCTGGACCACCCTGATCGGAACAATTTTTTCTTTTGATTCTTATTATTCCAAAATCCTAATTCACATTCTTTTTTCATTCGGGCTCGGTCATGCATACTTGTCGCTCACAACTCTCACTCTCACTTCTCTTAGTCTCAATCATGTAACGTTCACGCCTCCCTCGCAGCTCGACACCTCTGATGTATATAGCTCAACACGAGCTTATTTTATTAACATCGCTCGTGTAGTAATATGCAGTCTTGTAGAAAATAGGAGATATGGCCGGTTCCTGATTCCACAAATCGAGAACTAGTCTTATGATTCGGTTTCTAATTTCAAGGTGAAATCAATTCAATCTGAAAGTGACCACCTCTAATCAAAGTTGCCTGTGTCATGGCAAAATGACAAAATCGTGGGTATCATTGAGCTTATCATGAACGATTGACCCACCTTGTTTTCATTCGACAATTTGCTGCAAATGGACCATCTGTCCGTGCTTTCCCACGTCTAAGCGATTTTCTTGGCGTATCATGCGGTCTAACGTGTCCTTTCTCGTGTTTTGGCCAAATTCAGGGCATGCAATGATTGCAAGCGCCGTCGTTTGGTTTTTGGTAGGGAAAGAATTTATACGCACAAAAAAAAAATCGCTGCCGGATCAAGTACTGCTACATGCGCGAACTATACAAAGTCCAAGTTACTGAGTACTACGAGATAGATATAATTCAACACCCATCTAACACATAAATTCTCAGAGAATCGGTAACCATTTTCATTGAAATATTTACAGATAACAATATGAATTTAACGTCACTACTAATGGACTCGAAAGCGAAATTCAGAGGAACTATCCCAAACTCTTGTCATTCTCGGCCGTCCAACCATGATAATATTATGCATTCCAAGCAATTTTCAATAAATCAGATGATACGGATTGCTTTGAGATGAAGGATGGCTCATTGAAGTTCTTCCTTCCATGTTATTACTTGCTTGGAGATACTAGAAAGTACCGAAATCCATTTCTAGACTTCTATTGAGAAGCTTATAGCTGAAATTTTAAGCGATACCTAGATTTGTTAACAGCATTATGAATCATGCAAATAGGGTTAACATGAATATCCCCACTTCAACATTCAATCTTTGATGGATAGCCTGTTATGAATAGTAACCCAAGACATAAAACTATGCTAAGAGATACTTAAACAAAACCAAATGATCCGAAGTCATTGGTGAATCAAAGAGACTCTTTGTCCCTGAGAGGTTTCAGGACTAGTTGAAGCAAAGAAGGAATCTCTAAGGTGAAAGGAAGGCGTCCATGTCGTTGATGCGCTCTCCGAGGTTGAGCCGCCATGGAAGACGTAACAACCTGTCAAAACCCAATCCCGTTTAGAAGGAAAGCAAGGTCCAATGCTCTTTGAAGCACTTGGTTATCACAGAAAACATCATGATCAATCAAAACTTAGCCTTGGTGTTAGGAGGATTCCTCACATCACCACAAGACTCTGGGATTTCATGACGCTTCATTCTGGCTAGCAAATCAAGAGTTACGACCTTCAAAATTTTTTTATTCCGCAATGGAATTTCAATTCATTCTTGTTATTTTTGCAGCCAATCCTTGGCATGCACTTGTACTCCGTCACACACTCTTTTGATGGACATCGAAATAACCTGATTTAGTTCACACTCTTCTCATACTACTGTGGCTAGGGACAGTCTTGAATCGTCCAAATCCTAAAACCAAGAAGGAAAATAAGAAGAATAAGAAAAGAAAAGCCCAACATGACAATTTAGAGGTGATAAGGATATTAAAAGTGAATACCGTACGAAAATTATGATACTTATGATATCCTTTTTTCCAATCTCGAGAATACAGAATACGGGACACCATCAAACCACCGACCTCACTCTCAACAACCTTGGTTCACTTTGAATTCCTCTATGGGCCTCTTTCGTTTGGGCCTGTCTTCGTGGCTGGCTCAAATGTAAGTCCAAATGGCTTGTCTCATAAAAAAAAGACCAATGGGGTCATCGTGGCCTTAGTGCAAGAATTTGACTGTGAGACCAGCCCAAGGCGTCAGGATCTTAATTCATGTTTCCATGAAAACTTAGAATTAATGAGGACTGTGCTGGAGAACGCGTTATGTGCATGCACGAAGTTAGGTGATTGCTATAGTGAGAAAATTGGTAAATTCCAAAAGGTAGCATGTGAAATGGGAAGTTGTAGGAGACGTATTAATCATATCGTTTTTTTTTTGTTTTTCCAATTCTTAGTATTGGGCAATTTGGAATTTAGTTCATTTTTGAGGCAATATTGGAAGAAATGAAGAAGTGCAAAGTTCGGTTTTTGCCTAATATATATAGAAGATGATGTGACAAATTGATGACAAATACGAGTCTCAGCCCGTTTCGTGAAATTAGGCCAGCCAAAAATTTGACATGTGTTGGGCTAGATACTCAGTCCCCAAGCATTTGCGGGTGCATTTCGGAGCCACTTTACGAGGGCTTTTAAGCCTATAATGATCCTTGAGCAAAAGGTTGGGTGTTTGGCAATGTAAATTTGAAGTCCTACTACCAGTGCAAACGTGAATTCTCTATAATTTATAGTGTTATTATCGGTGTCTCAATAAATCTCAATCATTAATTTATAGGAATGAAACTTTAATCTATGATTAGATATTTGTGGGGACTTGGGAAGCCAAAAAGAGCACCATTTGTGGTAAAAGATCTTCACCCCTTGAAATGCAGTAGGATTATCATTGGATCATTAATGAAGGGGGGAGGGAGATCTTGTAATCCCATTTGTGCTCTCATATACCTCAATCATCATCAAACCTTGACGGATGCAGCGTTAAATTTCAGAATTGAATTCTGCAAATCAATCAATAGCTGAGATCAATAAGGCACCAAATGGGAGCACAAATTGGAAAAAATAATCTTCATCCATAGTCCTTCTATGCTGTATAGATAATGAGGAACCTAAAAGCAATCTTTTTTATCCATTGTTAAGGTTTGACTTAGTAATTAAGTAGCTTAATGGATTTTATCCCACAAACTGTTGTGACCGAAGGAAAACAACTTTATACGAGTCAATTTGGGTTGTGTACTTTGTGTAATAATTTTTTTTTTCGTAATCCAAAAGCATGGGCATAGAGACTTAGTGTCACCACCCAGGTCGATTGATCTAATCATGTGACCATGCAGCGCTTGGCGAGCTAATTCATTGAATCGGCCTTACCTTTCTGAAGATAGTCAATGGTTTGCATTGGGAAGTGCCTTATTGTGACTGGCCATAACACATCTCCCTCTAACTCGGGTATGTAATGTCTCAAGCGGGGCATATGCCTTGACTCGACACAACAATTGGTTTCCGCCTACCATATATTTAGGAGAGCAACATGAGCTCTTAACCAATTTGTTGGTCGCCAATCCCGCCTTCATACAACTTCCATGTGATATTCCTTTCATTATTAGATTCTTAAGTCAAATTCTCTAACACCATTGTCATTATCCAGTTGTGCCGTCCATCTCGCATCCCTCATGCTTCTCCCAATATAACGTAACTCTCTTCCATGCTTTCAAGGAATAGGTAATGTACATTCTCCCTCGCTTGATTTTGCAACTCTACCGTTGCAAGCTGATCCGTGCTTCCTTGCATTTCTTGATTATCGTTGCCTCTCCCTAGGTCTTACATGAATGGTAGATGCTCGCCCTTTAAAATGCATCACTCGCCTTATGTTCCTTGTGTATCAAACCGTAACCGCTGCTCCCCAGGCTTTACACTAATAGATTATGCATGACCAACGGGAACACATCTTTCGTCTCTTCTAGCGGTCATGCTCAAAACCGATGAAGGGTTTTCACTTCTGTTGAAATATGGTAAAGGATGACATCTGCACATACAATTCGAAAACCCGCTTTGATACCATTTATCACGATCTGGGTAGCCTTGCTCATGGGACTGTATGACACTTGGCGAGCCAATTCATCAGGCCAACATTCCCTATTAACGATTGTTCTCATGGCTTGTATTGTGGAGTGCCTCATTGTGACCAACCATACCACGTCTACCTTTAACTCAAGCATCTTATGTCCCAAGCAAGGCATGCATCTCGACTCAACACGATAATTGATTTCGGACTATTGTGGCCATTATCAAAAGAGCTGTATCAACTCTTCACTAATTTATATATAGGCGACCAACTCCATCTTCAAACATTTTATGAGTGATATTCTTTCCATCACTAGATTCCTAGTGCAAACTCCCATACATCATCACTCTAATTACCTAGTTATGTAATCCGTCCAGCATCCCTCATGCTTCTCTGTTTAACATAGCTAAATGGATAAATTTGAATCGTGACACCCCTTTATCTCGAGGTCCATGAAATACTCTGCAGCTAAGTTTAGTTCGTAGATCCAAATAATTGACTTTCAATTCTCAAGCAAGAAACTCCCTAACGCCCCCAACCAAATACACTAACCTTGAGGGTTTTGTGTAATAATTCTTGAGTTATATTTAAGGATCATATATCTCTATAATTCATAAGGTCACATAAGTTTCTTTGTTGTGCATAAATGTGATCGTTTTTGTTCTTAATCTAAGCATTTGTTAATCTCAACCGATAATTGAAATCCCATGGAAAGGAGCATAAAAGTCCTTTTCTTTTTGTACCAATCAATTATGCGATGCTTCTCTGACCAGAAAAAATTATGTTTTATTATGTTCACTGTTTGTGCAAAAGCATGCTTGCTATTATATGATCGATGTGTGGAGGATTTGGGTTATGAAATTAACTTCAAAGAGACACATCACTCATCCTATGGAATGTTTGAAAATATTATTATAACGGCGATGGAACTAATGATAATACATATTTGATTTTGACTAACTTTCGCATGCCAAATTAAATCCACTTCTTCATTCCAATCAAAAGTACGTCATTCAGTCTACTAGTGAGGGTTCACAAGGAATTACTTTGGTATGTCTCGTGGATTAATTCTTAGGGTCCTCTTAAATAATATCCCGGATGCGCTTGCTAGGCATACTATAAGTAATGATTCACATTTTGAAAATAGTGATTAGGCATTACACAAAACAAACAACGCACAAAATTATCTAATTAGTTGCTTAACAAATGTCTCTGAGGAACTCGTTACCAAAATCCTAATTCTAAAAGGTTACGTCAAGCATAAATCTTCAAGCACATATTTCATAAATTTTGAGGTTAGGGCTGCGCAATAGCAACGATTTTGTACCCGGGAACAGATTCTACTTAGAAATGATTTTTTTTGATTCCGTGTCTGGGAATAATTTTTAAGTATTTGAAAGCGTTTAATAACTGTCCAAAATTTCTATTCGTATAATAGAAAAAGAACAGAAATACGTTTAGTAACTACACAAAATTTCTTTTTATTAATAATATTTTAATAATATTTTAAATATTTCTTTCTTTCTTTTTTCCTTTTTTTTTCTTTTCTTTCCTTCCCTTCCTTGGCCATGGCCGGCGAGAGCATCGCGGCCCTCGCCATCGCCACCCAGGTGCCACCCAGGCGACGGCGAGGTAGGCCTCGCCAGGGCTGGCCGAGGCCTCGTCGACCTGGCTTATGGCCAATGGCCGGTGGTGGCGGCAGATCGGGAAAAAGAAAAACAACAAACCAAGAAAAAAAAAGAAAGTCAAGAAGAATTAGAAATGGAAAAATTGTTCCAAAATCAAGAAGCTACTTTTTTTGCTTCTTAATTCTGTTCCAAAATTGATTCTAAGAATAATTTTTTGCAAATTTGTGCCTGGGCAAAAAAAAAATTTAACAAATAGATTTCTGTTCCCAAACTGATTCTGGAAATAAAAGAACAAAAATTTTCACCGTTTGATAAGTTGCCAAACGAGCCCCAAACGTGCTAATCACTTTAATACTTGATTAGCCCATGAAACAATCTAATGAGAAAATTGTTTTAATGTATGGAATATGAATTGAATTCCAAATATATTACTTATAACCTTAAATTTTAGATTAAAGTAAAGTTTTACTATAAACTTTCGAGACATACGGAGAATCCGAGTAAATTGCCCTATTTTTCATTAAAATCTCAAGAGATCGCCTCAGTAACGCTCAATCATTTGCATTTTTTTTTATCAATAAGATACACCACAGTCCTTCTCCCTTTTTGCCTTTATTTACCCTCTATGTTTTTCTTAAACCACTCATCAATGAAAAACAACTCATCTTGTAAATTAAAAAAAAGGTCCATAAATTTTGAACACGACACCATTTAACACGAGCCAAAATGAACGAATTATCGATAACACGCAACAAAAATTATGTACATATTCCAATGACATAAGTTCATAAACTTGATTTGATACATAAATTGAAATCCCCAGCCATGCCAACATGAGGCTCGTCTTATAATTAATAAGAAATGAAATTCATTTTCATGTTTGGACGACAAAATTATCCAATAATTTTGTCAAAAAGGCAAGACACAATCTAGATGTGGGTCCATTTCGACAAAAATCCATGTTTTCGAAGAAAGTACAACGAAAGTACACAAGAAAGACAGGAGCAACATAAGCTCAAGAGAAAAAGAAAAAAACATAAGATACTAGAGAAAATATTCAAACCAGCCCTGTTCCGTCGTCGTTTCGGGGATATTTTCTCTAGGTGCGCGTAGACGTGTTCCCCTAATTTCTTGGGAAATTTTCAAAACAACCCCTGTAATGAGGCATTTTTCTCAAAATACCCCCAAGAGAGGGATTTGTCTCAAAGTACCCATAAAGTCTATGATCTTGTCTCGATCGATCACCTTACCACCGGCATCACAAATCTTCGCCGGGCGATGATCACAGCGCTATCACATTCGCACTATGAATAATGGCATTTTTGTCAATTTGAGCCATGAGCTTGTAAACAAATAATGTAGTTAATAAAGCCGGTTATGCATTGATGTCCTTTTCTTTTCACCTCGACAACCAAAGAAATTTGCTTTAAAGGGCAAAATGACCCAAATTGTGCTCCAATTCACACTTCAACCATCGGTTTGGGCCCGCCAATTGTGCACGCCGCTACGATTTTTGTTACAGAATTTGGAAGAAGGAAAGCTACACAGTATGCAAAGAACTACGTTGTTCTCATTACATTTTTTTTCTTAAAAAAAACTTTACATCAGATACTCTTCTTAAAGAGCTGACACACGACAGTTAACAGCATAAAAGAAAGTACTCCACTACACACGACAGTTAACAGAATAAAAGAAAGTACTCCACTAACCCCTAAAAAACAGCAACGTGCAGAAATCACCTATTGACTTGGTAAAACACAAAGCCATGTTCTATACCACTACAAAACAGACTCCTAATAACTAGGATGCTAAACAATTTACAATTAAATAATCCATGTGATTCAACATTCCCTTCCTTAAACTGAAAGTTTGCTAACATTCAGTTTAATACAACTTCTGGACACCAAGCAAGTTTCTCAGCTTTTGAAATGCAGCCAACTTGAGGGACTTGGTAAAGATATCAGCAACTTGATCCTCACTTTTGCAATAGATGAGATCAATAACTCCTTCCTTCGTCAGATCCCTCAAGAAATGAAACTTGACATCTATATGCTTGCTAGTTACCTTCTGTGCCAAAGATTTCCTTCAAAGTGGGGCTTCGTCAGCTACC
Organism: Syzygium jambos; assembly: GCA_031216235.1. Classification (NCBI taxonomy): domain Eukaryota; kingdom Viridiplantae; phylum Streptophyta; class Magnoliopsida; order Myrtales; family Myrtaceae; genus Syzygium; species Syzygium jambos. The sequence goes on along the minus strand of CM062227.1, from coordinate 34,978,403 downwards.
GAATAGCAATGTTCGTGCTGTTCTTGTTAGTTTCAAAACGTTCGTTGTACTAATTCATCCTAAACTAAACCTTTTCAGTTGAGATCCAGTGTGTCAAGTGAAATAGGTCGCTGCAAATGTAACTAGCGTTCTTACAAGGTGGCAGGTATGGAATCTCAGACGACGATTAGCAATGCACTAGGGTGATATGCCACTAGACATTGCCAAATTTCAATCATTTGTTTGCAGTTCTGTTTCTGCTTCCTCTGACTTCCAATAATATTAAACTTGAACTGACCTGCGGTGACGTATATAAATTGTGGCTGCACAACAGCATGTCCATTCACTCTGAAACACCCGTTTCTTCTCTTAAGTGTGCACTAGTAGGAAGTTCCTTTGGTCGGGTTTACCATCAGGAGAGCCATTGTCTTATCCTATATGAAATGTACATTCAACCACACTTGAGCTCGAGCGAGTAGGTTCACATACTCGCAAGAAGATGCATAGTTCAGCAAAGTAATTCCAGCTGTGACAAGTTCATAGCCAGATTTTGCAGACCCTATTATACTTTCAGAGCTTCAGTCATTTTCAAGTGCCATAATACTGACCATTTATGTGCAATTTCTTGTTCTGAAATATCTCAAGAGATTGTGATAGAACCTGGAGGATTCTCGAAAAGTTCCGAGTGTCATTTACAAGATGAGATTTGGGGTAATAGTGTTATGAGCACCCTCGACATTTGTCCTTCTGAACTTGCTCTGTCAACTCTCAATGTCGTATTAAACACGTCGATGTCAGATTTGGACGATTACATTATCTGGACAGCAACAGGTCTCTGGACCATCGTCGGTTATAAAGGCTAGTCGAAGTACAAAACCGAATTGCTGCCTTTCAGACAATTGAAACTGTCTATCGGCATGAGCTATCTTCCTGAAAGAAGTTACAGAACGCATAATAGAATCAAAACACACAAAATTTTGGTCGGTATTGCTTCCCAGTTGAAGAAAAAGAAAAACATCAGCCTAGGTTCTTGAAATTAAGTCCTGGAATGTGCACAAAGCAGGCGGATGATTTTAGATCAATTTTGGTATTGCTTTGGCGATGAAGTACCATGTTTGTGCTGGTGGCGCCGAAGGATACGGGTTCAAAATGTCAGATTAGAAGTATGCTAATTCATCAATCGTCAACCTGGTAATGATTCAAGATCAATTCGCACCTAGTTTAGCTCTCCAAGAAACTGGATGTCATCGTTAACCATTTTCCAGTTAGGTCAGTTTCTTGGGGAGGAATCGTGTAGTTTAGCTCGAAAGATAGCACAAAGCAGCATGCTGCGTCCGATGCGGTCAAATATTAGCACAGATAAACCATCCCATCTTTCATTCACACGCACAATCAAGAGCAATGAAGGAATGAGCAACATTGACAGAGACAGACAGACAGACAAGGTGGGCCTAACAATGAGTTGTACTGGGACGGGCAGCAGTTACAGACACCACTTAGACGTCACCTAAATCCTAGACATGCTAGCAGATGCTATGATCTGTTGCGACGGGCTGTGGACCAGCCACGGCTCTTGGACTCCGGAACCGAACCTTTGGCACGGCCCGTTCTTGTTGAAATTGCCAATGATCGATTCCATACCGTTCAGGTGATCCATCAGTGCCGCCTTCTCGGCAAGCAGGGTGTCATTCTCCGACTGGAGGCCAAGGTGGGCCTGCGCCTTGGCATTGTAGGCCTTGACGATCTCACGGTTCTCTCTCTCCAGCTCGCCGATCTAGCTTGTCAGGTCCTCAAGGTGCTTCTGCTTCCTCATCCTCGACCGCCTTGCCGACTCCCGGTTCGATTGCATCTGCCGCCTCTTCTTCTCGTCCGTCCCCAAGTACCTGGCATCTGCTTCGGACCCTGAGCTACCTTGTGTTAGGGACATCATCCCTCGGGTTCGCTACTTTGTGGGGCTCTTTGGTCAAATGAATCAATCCAGTAGCGAGTGAAAAGCCAAGACAAATCGGTGATTGTTGTGAGACACAAATTTATATGGAAGGCAACTTGTCTAGGAGAGATCAGGTTCAGGAAAATACATAGAACCAATATAGCAGCACAACAGAGACTGAATGAGACAGGAGATTTAGAGAGAAAGTGGTGATTGAGCTCATGACACGCGTAGAGAGCTATAAATTCATTGTGATTCTAAAGATTGTCACAAGACCATCTTGCAAAGATCTTAACAGATTGAGGTTTGCGCAGAGAAGGTTTGAACAAGATAGGCAGGCAAGAATTCAGGAGGAGGTTTTTCTTGGGCCAGGGTGGTGGGAGGGTTGGAAGAGCTTCCTGGGCGGAGACTTTAAAGGGTAGCGGATAAGTTCTTATCTGCCTCCTTCTTAGATTTTATCCATGTATTTAATGAATTGTTTATCTATGTGGATAGGTGGAGATTGACTTGAGGAAATGCTTTTGGAATCTTCCTTGCAAGAGGAAGAAACAAACATATGTAATTGCTGTGTAATTGTACTGAACATTTAAGAAATTTGTAAGTACTTTCGAATAACAGGATCTCTATCTATTTACCCATAATAATAATTTTTTTTTTTGGGTGAAGTAAGAAGTGTATTACTTTTCAACGCACATATACATCAAAGCCGAACACAAAAACCTCGTACCTGATAAGATAAAGTGTCCCGACAGGTACAAAGGTGTTACGGCTATCAAAAGTACAAAGGCACAAAGGCACTGGACAGAAAGGCTACAAGGCAGCCGAAACAACAGTACAATGATGGGTCAAGTGAAGATACTCTCAGGAATACCCCAGCTGACTTGAATTCTCCTGTTGCGAGGAATGTCTTGAACCGGCTTAAGAGAGAGACCTTTATCCCTAATCGCCTTAGCAAGATGGTTGCGGAGAGTAGGCATACAAAAAGTGCTGTTCCTGAATAGGATATTGTTCCGTTCTGTCCATATGAGATGGCACATAGCAGCAAAAGCAAATCGGGCAATCCGATGAGCAAAGCTATTTCCAGCAATAAATTTAACTCCCCAATGAAGGTTCTGATTCCATGACCCATTGCGCCAAGAGAGATGACAGTTAGAAGCCCAAAACTGTGCTAGGGATCCCGTAACATAACAGCCAAAATATAGATGATCGATCGAGTCCGGTGTAATGTGACAAAAGGGGCATAAACCTTCCGAAATTCTGTGGTAGTTTAGGAGAAATACCTGCGTGGGAAGCCTCTTCAAGGCCATTAACCACAACAAAAAACCATGGCGAGGCGTAACATGGGAATCCCAAATAAAGGAGTCCCAGTAAACCGAGCTGCCTCTCGCCTGAACTGACTTCCAGGCGGAGGTGATGGAAAAGATCCCAGACGAGTGTCCAAGCCAGACGAATTGGTCCGTTGTGTCCGCAATGAGCCTTGGGAGAGGAGACGCCCAAGAGTTGAAAGCTTGCAATACATTCGATTGGTGCCATTCCGAAGTGAGGAAGTCCGAAACCGATGCCTTCCGAGGGATACCAGAACGGAATATATCCCTATTTGAGAAAATCATATATAGCGGGCCTTTAGGATGCCATGAATCAAACCAGAAGGAGACGGTTTTGCCGTTACCAATTCGCCATTTAAACTGCGAATGGAATGTCTTGCGAATATCCAAGATCTTCTTCCATGTCCAGGAACAAATAGTCGGTTTAGTTGCGACCCAGAAATTCTTTAATTTGAGGAAATTTGAGTGGACCCATTTGCACCATAAAGATTCTTTGTCCGTGAATAGGATCCAAATATGCTTAAGCATTGCCGCTTGATTGCAATCCGAGAGCCTTCGAATGCCCAGCCCGCCTTCATATTTAGGAAGACAAACCCGACTCCAGGATACTTTGGCTCCACCAACCCCTAAGTCAGGCCCTTTCCAAAGAAACTGTCTTAGGATCAATTCAATGCTATCTATGACTGACCTGGGGAGAGTGAAGATGGACGCCCAGAATACATGAATGGCGTGAAGTACCGATTTGATCAACTGTAAACGCCCCGCGAAGGAGAGAAAACGATGTGCCCAGGAGCGGGCGCGGGCCGTAATAGAATTGACAAGCATTGCACAATCCGCTTTGCTCAACCTTGACGCAGAAATGGGAACACCAAGATATCGAAAAGGTAAATTTTCGTCTTTACTTTCTTTCAAAAACGGATAGTATTTGGCTCTGATCGAAGTGGGTGGACAGGAACATCGTGTTCTGCGATTCGTGAGCCTCAACGATACCGAATAATGGAATTATGAAAGTCGAGATAAGTATTTTTAGGTGGGTTTAGACTAATTTGACCTGTGTATTTTAGTTGCGGATAAGATGAACATATTTTTATGATGGCAGCAGCAATTGCTTGGACCATCAAAACCCTTTGAAAACTTGTGTGCTTTGGCGCTGCAAATCCAATTAATTTATTAAATGATTCGAGGATGAAGATAAGGTCTGCAATTTATTATAATGGTGTGCCGAAAGGTGTGAACATGGGAAGTATTTGAATTGAACATTACCTCCATTTCTTTAATCTGGATGGGAAATTGATGACTCTCTTTGTTCACTCCAGCTAATTCTTGAACGAGGTCAGGTAAGGACTGGCATTTTAAGGAAAAAAGGCTGAAATTAATTGTCATATAAGTAATTAATATTTAACAATTATTGATTGAGCATGAAAATGGAAAAAAACAAATGTAATCGCATTTTACATGTAATCTCATTTAACCAGTGTTGTCTTGTATGTAGAAAATGGCAACAAATATGCAATGTTACGAATTCTCCGATTTTAACCGATTTTCATTGGTGTCCTTGAACTGCCCTTTTCGTTGGTGGATTTTATTTACGGGCATTACCGACATTAATATTCAGCTAATGTTGTATGTGATTGATGTTCATAACTCGTAATTCACCAATTAAACCGGGTTCAATTTAATATAATCATTTAGCTTAACTGTTATTGTTTCTTTTATAAGACTGTTCTCTCATTTGATGTGGATTTCTCAAAAAAAATGAAAAATTTTGTTCTCAAGCTCGTGTATTTATCTACTCGTCTTTTTAAACGCTTATACAATCAATGACATGAATATAATGAGCGGAATGATATGTTCGATTTTTGAGTATGTGCCCCCCACAAGATAAAGGGAGAAATTACCAAAGAAGTTCTAAATATTTTGATGATTTTGCCTAGTAGTCCTAAATCTTTCAATTATGCCAATTTAATTATAAACCTTTTGACGATTTATGAATTAGTCATAAATTTTTTAATTATGCCAATTTAGTCATACACCTTTTGACGATTTGTCAATTTAATCATAAACTCTGGGCCGACGACCCTCGCCTAGTTTGGATGAGGCCGTCGCCCCTATCAGCAAAATTGGCCGGAATGATTAAATTGACAAATCGCTTAGAACTAAATCGATAAATTTTCAAAAAATTTGGGACTACAATGGCACAATTAAAAGATCTAGGACTAAATGGTAAATTGTCGAAAAAGATTTATAACGAAATTTTGAAATTTCAACCGATAAAAAAATTGTCAGATTGAAATATTTATAATCGAATTGGAATATACGTGGAATGTCTGCGATTTTTCCCAAGATAAAGTAGTACTAAGAGTTGACGTACACGCGGGCCTAACAAATCTATGACCACTTGACAAATGGAGATGGAAAACGTAGTTAAACTAATAATGAGAAAAGTCGTGTAAATTCCCCGTGGAACTCGTTTCTTCAAATGACAAGTCAAAGCAGAAGCACGGCCATCGGCTTCCGTCTTCGGACTCTCCTCATCGTTATCCATCTCCTACCTTCTTTGGCGTGTGGGCTTGCTCTTGAAGACCCGACGAAAGGGAAAGCATTGTCAGCTGCGCTTGATTCATGAACCTACGATCAGTTTGGGAGGTAGATACTTATTCAGATTTGGACGCTGAGTTATGAGATCCGCGAAACTGGCGGCCGAAGGCTCCGGCCGACGCGATATGTTGAATTCAAATCCAAGCGAGAAGTTTACAAGGCGGCCCATGCTGGGATCACTTGGTTTGAAGAACGAACATGGGGTCCTGAGTGCATGTCTACCAGGCTCGCATGCACCGTTGAATATGGTAAAAGTAGAGATGAGCATGCATTCAGGATAAAACTGGAAACCGGATTCGTTTCTAAGTTTTCATGATTATTGGTTTGATTCCCGATTCTGAAAAAAAGCGAAATCGGTGCTATGCAATTCAGTTCCTGATTCTTGGGTAAGAAACGAACCGGGAACCTTTTTATGTTACGTTTTTTTTAAACTTTGTATTATTTATTTTATTTTACGTCTTCATCTTTTATGAATTGTTGCGTCCACTTGAAACAAAAAAAAATTAACCGCTTATCGGGTAGACCCTAGAACTTATTGACAAGGTAGGTTGTAAATTCTCTAAACTAGGGAACCGGTCCCAATATGATAGGGTACGGATTCTAAGTGGAACCTACAATAAACCTCATGTGAGAACCATTTGATGTGACGAGCGGACATGAGTGGGCTCAAATGCAAACAAACCACTCGATAACCACTCCTAATCAGTCGGTAAATGTGGATTAGGGGTGTGCATGGTCCGGGTTGGGCCGGTCCACCCCCTAACCCTAAGACCAACCCGCACAATGTTGGTCCTCAATTTTTGGGACCGAAGACCGACCCTATTGAGCTTGGGACCAAGGACCGGACTAACCCAATGGGTTCGGTCCGGTTCCAGGGTCAACCCGGGACCAACCGGTAAATTTTTTGTTTTATTTTTTGTACTCCTTGAAAAGGAAAACCTACTATTTCAAATTACATATCATCGATTAAGAGATCATTTCCTTTTCAACTTGTAAGAACTTTAAGATCACTATTTGAAGCTAGACTTCTCGATGACCCCAACAATCAACTCAAAAATAACCAGCTTCAACCCATAAACTCCAGACTCACCCATTGAGTCAAGACTCACCCGCTCGAGCGACGAGCGGCGGGCGCTTCAACCTATAAACTCCAGACTCACCCTTCGAGTCAAGACTCACCTGCTCGAGCGATGAGCGACGCGAGCAACGTAAGCAGTAAGTGATTGTTTTTCAAAAATTTTAGCACTAAAGTGATAAAAAAAAAACTTATGGCACCAAAATGAGCGCCGTAGACAAGTTATGGCACTTGTAGTGTTTTTTTGCCGTAAAATATGTACGAGGAAACCTACATCATAGCTGGCTCTCATTTTCTGTTTTTCATTTCTCTTATTAGTTACTTTAGCACTCATTAAGAAGACCTCCTCTCGTCCATAGATTATGTACATGGCGAAAGGGCATAATCAATGGTGAGCACAATCTAAAGAAAATGCAATTTGAGAACCCCAACTAACATGTACAACAGAACTTGGAAGTAAAAAGGGACGCAAAGTGGTGGATCAAATATCTCAAACTAGTACACACTGCAAGCAAATAGTAATGACAAGTTCTCATAAAACAGGAATGATTTGAGGCTTCATTCCCAATAAACTCAACGCAGCATCATGATCCTTGAAACTACTGAAGTTTCGTTGTGACTCATTATTAGTTGGTTATGCAGCCTTAGCAGAACTGGCAATGGTTATTGGCAATTCGTGCTTGTAAACCATTCAGGTTGGAAATCCTCCGACATGGTAGAGTCTACTGACGAGCTCGCTGTCTTTTTCTGTCTTGGTTCCATAAAATAAGTTCTTCACAATAACCGCAAAGAAGTAAATGGTGTAGAAAACAACAGTCTTATTATCCTGAAATCAATATAAGATGTGACAGAAGGAAACTTTCTTCATACTTAAACTAGGAACTTCATCAGAAGACTTCAGGTTTTATTTAAGTACACAGAGATGACGACATTGTTAGATGCATTTCTCAGACATTATTGTAGAACCAGAACTTGTTCTGAAGTTTCTCAACAAAATTCTCATCCAATTGGAACCCCTTGGCCAGAACCTCGGGGGAAATAGGCGGATTTGCGTTAAACAATGCATTGGCTATAGTCATGACTCCTGGGTTTTGGCTGCTTAGAGCGGCAATCGCGACTGCTTTGGTCTTTCCAACATTGAGCTGGAAGTGAATCATCCCGAACGGGAAAACGAAGACATCTCCAGGGTGGAGGACTTTCTCAAAGAAAGTACTGTTCAGTTGGTTGGTCGTGGCAAACCCCACATAGAGGGTGCCCTCCAGAACGAGCAAAATCTCGGATGCACGAGGGTGAGTGTGCGGAGGATTTAAACCATCTATTCCAAAGTCAATACGAACCATGGAAATGCCGAGGGTATTGAGTGCTGGTAGCTGGTCCACGAACACCGTGGTGACTGTGGAGCCCACGGGATTGGCCGTGCTTTTAGGAACTTGGAGGCCGGAAAAGAGGAAGTCGTTTGCTGTGGTAAGAGCGGGGTTCTTGCAGAACTTTCCATTCACGAACACTGCATAGAGAGGAGTTTCTGTTAAGAGGAAATTGTTGCCGACATATACCTTTGAGGCACTACAATAAGGTCACACCGAGAATGAGAAATGTTATCTTTTTGTTGACTTAATTGTCTTGTTTTGTGTGAAATTAGTGTACTCAATGTAGATCTGTCGAACGGGTGGATCGGATTGAGTTTTGATCAGGTCGAAAATGGTCCGACCCAAATCGACTCATTGAACCCGTTTTAACCCATTTCCATGTAATACAAACATAATGACCCATACCCGTCCCAACCCATATCCAACCCACACTCGACCCGACTCATATTGTTAAAACACTTCTATATTTAACTAAATTTAGGAGAACTCATACCCAAATTGATATAAGAGTGCAGAGTGAGTGAGTGAGCATGAGATTGAGTGAGGGCGAGAGAAATAAGTATAGTTTAAATAAGTCGTAAACTATTTATGACCCATTTACGATCCATTTATAATCCATTTAACACTCATATTATGTTTATACCTATTTATGATCCATTTATTGATAAATGGGTTAAGAAGTGGGTTTATACCTCGTGTCTAACTCAATGTCTCATTTGAAAACATCAATTGCAATGCCTTGAGAGTTTCCCCAGCACACCCATTAAGAATATCATTCTTAAAGGACTACTCCGAAAACAAGAGCAAAATGTATTAAATCGCGTTGTTGTACCAAGGAAGGGAAAGACGAGGTTACCAGCATTTTTGGGATCGTCGACAGCCACACAGAGGTCCTGCAGGGGGCTTGGGTCATAGGCGTCGGCAAAGGACAGCACCAGAGCCAAGAGTGCGAAACTGGCGGAAAGTTGCACACTCTTCATCATTCTGGATGTTTTCTGTCTTCTTCCTTTTTTTTTCTACTCTGGACGCTTGCATTGAAAAATGATGCCTATTTATAGATGGCAGACCTCAGGCACAAGTCATATTTTTCTCTGCAAAGCACAGAAACATTGACAAAAAGAAACGTCTTAAGCTGAATTTCTAAATAGGATAGGACTGGATAAGATAAGATAAGAAATCCCGAAATTTCTTCATATCCTGTCCATTATTTGGTGGACTACGGATTTAAAGTCGGATGGGATAATTTTTATTTCTATTTTTTTTGCTATTCATAGGTTCAAAGGAGTCAGTGAAGGAAAAAAAGTCGAGAATTTTTTTTGAGGAAAGTGCACAAGGTGTGGGAATGAAGATGGCGACAAGTGGAGTGTAGAGTTTCTGGAAAAATAGGTAGTAGAAATCCTATCTGGGTCTATCTCACTCCCTCCCGAATTTTTTTATCCGGTCTATATCCGACCTTGTCCTATCCTGGACCACCACCAAACACAGGATAGGATAAAATATATCCTATTGTGACTTTTATCCGGTCGATCAAACGCAGCCTAAATATTTTTCTCTGGTCATTCTATTGACTGGGTCCTGGTCCATGTCTATGTGTTTATCTACATCAGCACAGGTGTCTCCGTCCCCATTTCATTGTGAATTCATAAGAAACGTACGTACCGTAAAAGGAACATCTAATGATTGTTAACGCAACCATGTAGGGCGGGCCAACAAGTTAATATGATAGGTAGAAACTCCGAAGGAGTTTCATTCATAGATTGTCACGTCATCTTGGCCGTGATTCAATGTATCTTGATACAGCAATTATTCTTGAAAAAATGATGTTGATTGATGATTTTGTTTTATAATTATTACACAAACTAAACTAGGTCGGGAGATTGCACGATTCGTGAAAGTAAATTCGGAGTGAGGATTGCGCAAAAAAAAAAAATAATGAAACGAGAAAAGTGGTGGCCATGAAACCAAAGGACTTGACTATGTTGCAAAGAGTTGAGATGAGTAACATTAAGCTCTCATTTAACATGTTCAGTTCCTACAAGGTCATGGAAATCAAGCAGCATAGGCCTGTGATGGTTGATTAACTGCAGAGCAGAATCACGAAGTGGTATGGTGAGAATTTTTGCTTTTTATTGCTTTCAATGATCGAGTGTGCCTATACAAGAATGAATTTATGGTGGAAATTCTCCACAATCAGCTCTTTCCTATTGAGATCTCTAGAGCCCTGAAATATCCTCGTATCTGAAATGGGAGAAAAGGAACCCTTCAAATAGTTAGCTCCAAAAACTCTATCTAAGAAAGAAAAAGGCGTTCATCGCAACTCTTTGCAGGCATTTTTGGCCAGAAATCTCCTAATCATGAAGCAGATAGCGTCCGTGCAAACCACTCTGATAAGCGCCTCATTTTCGATGAGAGATCTGGGCTTTTCCCAAAGTGAGTTTCAGCATTTGATAGCAGGACTCCAATATCGTGCTTCACCGCCTCTGAACTTCGATAGTAGGTGTTTTCTAACCTTGCTTTAATCACCTCAAGAGTCAATGGAACTGGGAACCAGCAAAATTATTAGACATGACTCAATTCAGCGACAGCTCAAATTGTTAAATATCCAATTAGTATTCAAGTTATTGTTTGGGAATTGGGAATGGGAGATTCCAAAATGCAGTTTCATAACTTCTAAAATTGCATCTTTGGTGAATCCACATAAGCAAGAATTGAATACCAGTTCAACAGAAAAAGTATACACCTGTTAATGAAACCTGATTTCTCAGAAACCTGGGTCAACTTCTGTATGCCATAACGGTCCTGAATGTTGACCATAAAAGAAATTAGTCTTCAGAAACATTTACATTATACGAATAAGGCAGCCACGTTTCTTATGCTTCCGAAAAATGCAGTACCTGGTTATAGTTCCCTGACTTCTCTAGCTTGTTAATGGCTGAGAGAAGTTTATTTCTGATCTCATCATCAATACACGGCTGCTCCCATTGTGTATCGGTGTCAAAAAGCTCCCACGGACTGTGACGATGCTTCTCCCTGGGATCACTCTTGTACTGGACAGTGTACCTCTCCCATGGACTATCTGGAAATTCAAGAGATTTAGGGTTCACAGAGACGATCCGACCATCCCACCAACTACCGTCATCTTCGCCTTCATTTTTCCACCACACTCTGCATTTGTCCCGAACTGTCCAATTTCTCTGCGTAGTAGCCTCAAACCGAGTTCTTTCTACAAGGAAGTCTGGGAAGCCAGTCGCTTCAGGAAGAGTTAATTTAAACGATTTACGAAACACACTGGAAGCGGGATCAACAAATCGAAGTATCATTCTGCAGCAGCTTTCCCCAGACCCTGGATAAATGGCATCACTACAAAAAAACATGTAATTAGCGACGGAAATTTTCCGTCGGAAATTTGCGACGAAATTTACGACGGATCCGATTTTCCGTCGCAAATTTGCGACGGATAAAATAAAACCGTCGCTAATTACGTCGCAAATTTGCAACGAAAAAAGGTTCGTCGCAAATTTGCGACGGATTTTTAATCCGTCGCAAATTCCATCGCAAATTTCCGACAAAAAACAGTTCGTTACAAATTTGCGACGGAAAATAAATTCGTCGCAAAACAGTTCGTCGCAAATTTCCGACGGAAAATAAAACCATCGCAAAGTCCGTCGTAAATTTGCAATGGAAAATAAATCCGTCGCAAATTTGCGACAAAAACGAACGTCCGTCACAAATTTATAGTATATCTGCCCGTGATGTTCCTACCCTATCTGTCTCTCTCGCGCTCTCTCTCGCTTTTCTCCCTCTTTCATATGTCTGAAATCAACAAAATACGCGCATGCACGTATTAATCTCGGTGAAGCTTTTGTAACGGTAAGTATCATAGCTAACTTCGTGATTATTCATCGTTGGATTGTAATTTCTTTTGTTTTATATATGTTTATGTTTGTTTTTTTTTCATATCTGCATCACTGGTTTAACGACCGGTGACCGGCAACACGTCACCGGCCTTTGGATGAGGCCGAACGGCCACGCCGTTTTACGACGGAAATAGGTTCCGTCGCATATTTGCGACGAAAAAATGAAAATTCCGTCGCAAATTTCCGACGAAATTAGTTATCCGTCACAAATTATTACGACGGATGAATTCCTTTTCCATCGTACTTTAAAAATTATTTAAAAATGTTTCTTAAGTGATTGTTGTTTTTGGGTATGTGCCTAATTGAAGGTCTCGCAATCCAAGTGGACGTTCCAATTCTCATCAAATTGACCATTTTCTCCTACCAATATTTCGGTCAAATATTTGGGTAAGTCTTCTTTACATGGTAAATTTTTCTATTTTTGCAAATTCATATTAATTGTTGCATGAATATCAAAAATTATAATTTCCAAAATTTTATGGTTTTAATTAAAAACAATAGATATGATATTTTAAATATTTTACCAGAATTTTTTATTTTAATACAGATACAATGCAAAGAGAAAGGCCTTGGATGTATAATAAGAACTTACCTGGACGTCAAGGATTGACAGATGAGTTTCGTACTGGGTTGGAAATATTTTTAGACTTTCTTAGTAGTAAATATGAGTTCATGGATGGAAATAAGTTAAGGTGTCCGTGTAAAAAGTGCGGTAATGGTAAAGTTCTTGTGTGTGATAAAGTTAGGGAAGACCTTATTAGATTTGGGTTTACTCCGAACTATTATAATTGGACTTCCCATGGGGAACCATTTATATCTGATGAAGGATATGGAAGAAGTGACCAATTTTCAATTAGGGAAGAATGTGGCTATTATGAGCAATTGAACCCATACGAGAGGATGGTGATTGATGCAGCTAGTTATAATTTTGTCACAGAATCAAATCATGCAAGCACTAATTTTACTCCTACACGTGAACAAGTGGGTACTAGTCATGCTTCACAAATGGAAAATATAGGAGTAACAGATTTTGATGAGAATGTCTACAATGAAACTTTTCAATCTAATCAGTTCCGAGATATGTTGAAAGCGGCAGATGAACCTTTATGGGCAGGTTGTGAGGACCACACTAAGTTATCGGTGACGGCCTGACTATTAAATATCAATGCTGAGCATAATGTGTCTGTGGATTGCTTCAACTCTTTTGTTGAAGTAATGCGGGAATCATTGCCTCGTGATAACATCATGCCAGGTGATTTTTATGATATGAAAAAGCTAGTGGATAACTTAGGTCTGCTGGTTGTAAGGATTGATGTATGTAGTAGGGGTTATATGATATATTGAAGAGATGATGAAAATGCAAAATATTGCAAATTCTGTAGCTAACCTAGGTACAAGATTAACAGGAGGCCGGGTCGTAATCAGAAGCGTAGACCATTCAAGTAAATGTTTTATCTGTCCTTAATCCCCAGATTGCAAAGGCTTTATGCGTCTAAAGCCACTGCTGAACACATGACTTGGCATGCAAATCATGAAACAGAAGAGGGTCTAATGTGTCATCCTTCAGATGCGGAGGCATGGCAACATTTTGATAGGACATACCCTGAGTTTGCGATGGAGCGTCGAAACATTAGGTTAGGTCTCTGTGCCGATGGATTTGCTCCATTTGGGAAAACAGGAAAAAGTTATTCATGTTGGCCAGTTATCTTAACGCCGTACAATCTTCCACCTGGCATGTGCATGAAAACACCTTATATGTTTTTGACATTGATCGTGACAGGGCCGCAAAATCCGAAAAAGTTAATAGATGTTTATATGCAACCATTGATTGAGGAGCTACAGCGGCTATAGGTTGAAGGTGTCCCTACGTACGACGTTTCTACCGATCAAATATTTGTAATGAAGGGTGCCCTTCTTTGGACGATAAATGACTTTCTAGCTTACGGAATGTTATCTGGATGGAGTACAGTTGGGATCTTAGGATGTCCGATATGTTTGGAGAGGTCAAAGTCATTTAGATTAAAACATGGAAAGAAGCCCAGTTATTTTGACTGTCACAGATAATTTTTACCGCCAAGTCATCCTTTCAGAAGGAATAAGAAAGAATTCACCAAGAATAGGACTGAAAGAACGCGTCCACCACTGAGGTTGACCGGCGATCAAATTTGGGAGCGTGTGAAGGACTTTCTAACTGTTGTTGAGAACCCGCACGGTACGACTTTTGCGTACGGAAGTACGCATAAGTGGACAAAACGCAGTATATTTTGGGATCTACCATATTGGAAGGCCCATCTTATTCATCATAATCTTGACGTCATGCACATAGAGAAGAATATTTTCGACAATGTCATAAATACTGTGATGGATGTCGCCGGAAAAACAAAAGACAACTTGAACGCAAGAAAAGATATGAGAGATATTTGCGATCGGCCAATACTAGCTGTGGATGCAAGCAGCAGGGGACCAAAACCGAAAGCAGTTTATACATTGGATAGGGAGCAGAGGCGAGTTGTTTGTCAATGGTTGAAATCTGTGCGGTTTCCTGATGGATATGCTTCGAACCTCGGGAGATGTGTTGATTTGAATGAATGCAAGTTAACAGGTTTGAAGAGTCATGATTGTCACGTCCTGATGGAAAGACTAATTCCAATAGCTTTGAAGGAAGTTCTACCGAACTTTGTATGGGGCGCCATTACAGAGTTAAGCAATTTTCTCCATGATATTTGCTCGACAGTGTTAAAAGCATCGCACATGAAAAAACTAGAGAGAGATATTCCAATTATTCTTTGCAACTTAGAAAGGATATTTCCTCCAGCGGTTTTTGATTCGATGGAGCATCTCTTAGTTCACTTGCCTTATGAGGCCAAAGTTGCAGGTCCCGTCCAATTTCGATGGATGTATCCATTTGAAAGGTAAAGTTTTTTTTAAATACAGTTCAAATTAGTTTATCATAGAATATGTTTCGATAAGTTTCTTTCTATTTCAATTAGATTCTTATACATTTGAAGAAAAAAGTGAAGAATAAGGCACTTGTTGAAGCTTCAATTTGTAATGCATATATTGTGGAAGAAGTGACAACATTTGCGTCATACTATTTTGAGCCGCACGTTCAGTGCAAGAGGCGGAGAGCAGGCAGAAATGATGAGGGCCCCATTGATCCCAATTGCACAGCATTCTCTATTTTCATTTATCTGGGTCGACCAAGCGGCGCATGTCAGTTTCGTTACTTATTAGGCGAAGAATTTCATGCAGCCTATACTTATATTTTACTGAACTGCCTAGAAGTCGAGCCATACTTCAAGTAAGTGTAAAATTGCAAATATATGTTTTGTGTCTAAAATATTTTACTAATATTTAGATGGTTTTTTAATATTAGGATTTTCCAAACTTCAATGTAACAGTCTGAATTTTCGATCCTTTTCCCGGGATTTAAGAAATGAAATTGATCAATGCACTATAGTGAGATCTCACCCGAGACCCGCGCATTCTCGGGATGCTAACCTTAGGGGTAAGGCCAGTACGGGATTAAGTTCGCACGATCAAAGAACTTGACCTTGGTTCGATCTTCGACCATATGGATTGACGAGGGAATGTTTTGAGCCAACCGAGACCGATCTATTTGATTGATCGTGTCCAAAGGGCACTAGTGACAGACCCTCGCAATTATATGACAATCGAGGTCGCCTTGGTTTGAGCAAACTTAAACGTGATTTGACTTAGTGTCGGTCACGGGTCGAGAGCGCGTAATCCCAATGAGCCACCCGTTAGCAAGAGATAAGCTAAAGTCGCGATTGTTCGATTTTAGTCATTTCTTGGAATTCGGGCCCGGGAATCGAGAATTTTGAAAGTGACAATTTTGGGCGGCCAATGACGTTTTTGGTTTGGCCAACCTTGGGGCCACCCATTTCTACAAAAAAATGGATTTCGGTTCAGGACCGGGAAGATTACGGTTTTGCCCCTGTGGGCACCGAGGCTGGATTCGGAGGCCGTTTGAGGTTATTTTTCGCGGCCAAGGTCATTTTGGGGTGGCCACGCACATTTAGAGTGGTTTTGGACAAAAACGGCAATTTCGACAAAAATTAAAAAAATAATATTATTTTATTCTCGAAACTTCGCGGTCGATTTTCGAGGACTTAGAAAGTGAATTTCGCGATTCGGACGCCATATTAGGTTGGCCACGCATATATGGAACGCGTATGTGCGAAAATTGGAATTTCACCCCGGGACCGGAAAATTACCATTTTGCCCCTGGACCCTGTACTGGGAATTTCGAATTTTGGACAATTTTGGACAATAATTGAGGACTAAAATAAGTGAAAAATAAATTGGAATTATTGAATTACCATCTTGCCCTTGAATTATTGGATAGAGACAAATAAGGGCCGTCGGATCAAGGGCAAAACGGGAAATCGCGTAGGATCGCGACACGTGGCACTTTTGGGGCTGATATTTTTGACCAGCTGACTCTCTCTCTCTCTCCTCCCCATTCTGGCCAGAACTCCCACGATCACCACCCCCCTCTCTCATTTTCTCCTCCTTTCTTCCTTAGCCATTTCCTCCCTTTGTTGCTGCTGCTGCTGCTGCTGTTGCTGCTGCTGTTCCGGCCCGTTCGTCTCACCTTTCTTAGGTAAGTGACCTCCCCAAATGTCGCCTAGGACCTCGGGTATTGTTAGGCTCGTTTAGGGCTCGATTTAGGGTGAATTTCGTGGCTGGATGTGTTCGGTGGTGTGTGTTGGCTGATTCCAGTTAGGTTGCTGCTGCGTCGCTGGTTTTTTTTTTTATTTTTACTGTGACTTATGTGGCCCGAATTTGAGGAAGTGTTCTTCATGAAAGTTGTTCCTACCATCTTGAAGTATAACATAATTTAATTTGGGAATTTTTGGAGATCGTTTGATGCCATTCGGAAGTCCATCTTTGGACCGAAATGGATCTGCCCGATTTACTGTTCATCCGACCTTCGGGTCTGTTCGAATTTTTATAAATTTTTACAGGACTATTTTCAAAATACTTCCTTCACGAAAATTGTTGGGGACATTTGTGGCTATAACATATAAAAATTTAAAATATTTTCAAGGTGATTTGGGTGTTGAAATAAATGTATTTTGAGGACAAAATGGTCTGTTTGAGCGAACTAATTTTGGTCTGATTTCAAGGGACAAAAAGGCATGGTTTCAGATTGAACTGGATTTCGTGTTCTTCATAATAAATGTTGATCAAGATGTTTTTTATGACATATCCAAATTTCAGAATTTTTGGAATTAGTTTACTATTTATTTCAACTGGATTTCAGTCCTTGCGCAACAGCCCAGTTTGGACCCGATTTTGTTCACTCTCGGTTTTTATCTCTCTCGGACTGATTAGGCGATGAAATTTTGAGGTTTAGGGAGCTTGGATTAGGGCTGTGATGTTGGGGTTTGATCGGAATTAATTTGTGCGATTAATTAATGGGATTGTGCTTTGAATGGAAAATTGTGCGTGGTTATGTGATTGTGCTTGTTGGTTGGCTTGGAAATCGTTGTGGGCTGATTTGGTTTGTGCATTGGGCTGAATGTGGGGTGGTGGCGTGCCGTGTTTGTGTAGCCGTGAAGTGTGGTGATATGGTGATGTGGATGTGCATTGAATTCGCGTGTCAAGAGCGTGTGGTTAAGTGGTGCGTGTTCGTGTGACGAGAATGCGAAATTATGGAATGTGCGTGAAGTGTGTATGTTTGGTAGTGTGTTTGTGTGATGGCGTGGTACGTGTGGAGAGTGTGGAACGAAGGTTTGGAAATGTGGGATTGGTTGGGAAAAGTGGATCCGTCCTGAGGCGTGTACGTTTACGCGGGACGATGCCGTCCCTGACGAGGTGACGATGCCCGGCCTGACGAGGTGTCGATGCCTGACGTGGTCAGAAGACCGTTGGCCTGATGCGTTTTACGCGGGCGCGGTAGAAGGAAAGTGTGTGTAGGATTCCGTCCTGAGGCGTGTACGTTTACGCGGGACGATGCCGTCCCTGACGAGGTGACGATGCCCGGCCCGACGGGGTGACGATGCCTGACGAGGTCAGAAGACCGTTGGCCTGATGCGTTTTACGCGGGCACGGTAGTGGTGAAAAGGTTGAGAATGAGCAAGAATTGGCGGAACGAGTGAAACTAAGAAAGTGACGTGTGGTGTGAGTACGTGTGCGAGTGTATTTGTATCGCGTGATGTGATGCTTAATTATGGGGTAAAAACTGCTAGGCACGGTATGAGACGTGTCTAAGTGGGTTTTATTTTATAATTGAGACACGAGCGCGTCTGTGATTCATTGCTGCAATATGTTGGCTGTATTATTGTCTAACGTGCAGGGACGTGTATGTTGGATTCCAGGTAGGGTCGTGTGTGGTTGTTAGTTTGTTTGATGGTCGTGTGTTACGCGTGTTTTAGTCTGGCGGTACGTGAGTGCCTATGTGGGGTTTGGGGTTATACACTTATTGAGATTCGTCTCACGGTTGTTGTATAACCGCCATTTTCAGACCCCCAGCCATAAACCCGGGAAGTGCGCCTTTTCTTTTTGGACGTTCGAGGAACCGCTTTTGGTGCCCAGTAGAACTGCAGGCGAGTGTCCGGAGGCTCGAGCCCGAAGAATCAGGAGTAGAACGGAAGGCGATCCTGAGATTTTCCCTAGGGCATTTTAGGGGTTGTATAACTTGGGATATCCGATAGGGAAGTTAAGTTAACCAAACCCTGATCTTGTGTTATGACGGTGATTCCGGATGTTGGTTTGCTGTACATGTATGTAATATGATGTTTGCATATTTGGTGCTGTATGAATATGTTGTTGTCTGATTGTTCCGTTGTTCTACCCCGTTGTCGTCATTATTTGTCAGGGGTTTTGTTGTTCGCTTCCGCATGTGGCTCTGATGTTTGGGTTGGGTCGGCGATGTTCCTGGGACGTCGCACAAATTCGACCGGAGCAGGGGATGTTGCGAGCTCGATGGGGGTTCGGGGCGTGACATTCAATGTGTGGACTACAACCAAATGAGTTTGACCGTTTGTGCGATGAACAATTTGCAGCATGGTTCAAGACATATGTAAGTTGCCTATGGATCAAAACAAAGTTATTAAAATTATATACATCATTTAGTAAAATATATATTATTGACTTTGCATGTGTAACCTTAGGTTCACAGTAAAATTGATGAAATTGGAGGACAGGGATTGCTATATCATCTGTCATGGGGTCCACAGTTAAGAGTTCGAAGTTTGCCAGCATATTTCATAAATGGATATAATTTTCATACTCAAGAATATGGAATGGGAAAATCCACAATGAATAGTGGTGTGTCTGTTCGGTCATCCAATGGTGGCAGTTTAGCAGATGATTTTTATGGCTTGTTGGATGAAATCATAGAGATAGAGTACCCTGGACCATTAATGATGCGGGTTGTGTTATTTAAGTGCACGTGGTTCGACCCCGTCAAAGGAATGAAGGTGCATACGAAGTTCAATTTGGTTGAAATAAATCACAAGAAAAGGTATATGAAGTATAAACCATTTGTCTTGGCACAACAATCAATTCAAGTATGTTATGCATTATATCCTAGTTTGAAACGTGACAAAACTGATTGGTGGGCTGTATGTAAAATCAAAGCACGGAGGAAAATCGAGGAACACTGGAAGGATAGAGCCTATCAACAAGAGGAAGTTCGTAACACGGTTGAAATTGAGGAATATAATATACCAACTTTACGAGATCTATGTGGAGCAATGATAGATGTGGATCTAACTGAAATTTGCGAATTAAATGTACAAGAATGTTCAGAATCTGATTTTCAGACAGATGACGAAGACGAGGACGAAGGCGAAGACGAAGACGAGGACGAGGACGAGGACGAGGACGAGGACGAGGACGAAGACGAAGACGAAGACGAAGACGAAGATTAAAATTTTTCTCACAAAACACTATAGATGTGTAATTATTAATGCGACAAGTGCTATTTTGGTTGTTATCATTATTGTTCTTGTTATTATTGTTATTGTGCTTTTTTATTATTGTTATTGTCGATTATTCTTTTTATTTTAATTGATCGTCTGAAATTTTGTCCCTAAATGCCGACAAGTCAAATATTATTAACGTGCCTTAACATTTTCGATATTGTAATTTCCATTGCAAAATTTGAGATGTCAAAATTTTGGACTGAAAAAAAGACGTAGCAAATTTAGGACCCAAATAAATAAGATGTTAAATTTTTTTATCGCAAAAAAGACAATATATTTGCGACGGACACAAGATGTCCGTCGCAAACTTTGCGACGGACACAAATTTCAGTCACAAATGATCCGTCGCAAATTTTGCGAGGGAATTTTCCCGTTCGCAATTTGCAACGGATAATGTTGCGTCTGTCGCAAATTTGCGACGGCCCATACTGATCCGTCGCAAATTTGCGAAAATTTTTACCGTTCGAAATTTACGACGGATGATTTAATCCGTCGCAAATTTGTAACAGATATGTGCTGTGTCCGTCGCAAATTTGCGACGGATTTTTATTTCCGTCGGAAATTTTTTTCGGTTGCAAATTTGCGACGGACCTAGAAATTCCGTCACAAATTTGCGACGGACTTTCATTGTCCGTCGCAAATTTGTCGGTGCAATATTTGTGACGGACATTTAGTCCGTCGCAAATTTACGGTCTTCTTCTTCCCCTTCCCCTTCCCCGACGCCGCTGCAGCCCCGATCTCCCCCGCCCGCCGTCGCCGTCGCAGTGGTAGCCGTCGCCGCCCAGCGTCCCCCCCGCACCGCAGCTCCCCCCGCTCGTCGCTGGTTGCCACCCAGCCGCCCCGCTGCCCCCCTGGCTGTCGCCTGCACCCCCGCCTAGCGCCCTTGCCCTCGCCCCCGCCCCGCGTGGCCGCGTCCGCCCAGCCTCCCCCCCCCGCCGCCCCCCGCCGCGGCCCCCCAACACCCCCCGCCGGCCGAACCCCCCCACCGGCCGACCCCCCAGCCCAGTGCCCTCGCCCTCCCTCGCCGCCCTCTCGCCGGCGAGCTCGTCTGACCAGCCACCGCCGCCACCGCCCAAGGATCTCGTCGGAGCAGCCCCGACCGTTGCCGCCCTCGCCGAAGCACAGCCACCGTCGCCGCCGCCGACGCCGTAGTCACCGTCGCCGCCGCCCGGCCGACTAGTCACCATTTGGGTCGACGCCCGTGTCGGGACCGCCACTGTTCGATCGACCAGTTATTGTTGTCTTTGAACCAAGTAAGCAACTCCCTAAACCCTAGTTATAATTTGGTAATTAGTCGGACATGTTTAGGGATTATTTAGGATAACTTTTCGTTGGCTAAGTTACGGATCGATTTCAGGATTGCATGTGGCTTTAATTGATGGTCGACTGGTTAATTTGTCTATTATGTGGATGATTAAGCATTAATTGACGATAGGATGATTGATTAAGCGTTTTCACAGAAAATGATTGAAAATTGAACAATTCCATAAAAAATCATGAATAATTATGGAAAATTAAAAAAACTTTATATGTCAGTCTCAAATATGAATGGGATTTTTCAAATTTTTAAAAAACTAAAATTTCATAATATCACAAAATTGCAAAAATAATGGGATTCAAAGTATATTTGTTTGTAGGAAATTGCACGTCATAAACACTCGACATTGGCGCATTTCAAGGAAACATTTTCTCAGTCTTTCCACCAAAATAGTAAGCTTCGTCATGTACATAATTATGTGTCCGTAATACGTGTCAATAGTTCTTTACATATTCGCATAACCTTTCTACTTGTCAGTATAAACGTGGAGGTCACATGCATAGAAGACAAGCCTCTTCCTCGTCCCCGTCCTCTTCCCCTGTCCTGTCATCTAACCCTCAACCACAATATGATCCGTCGCAATATGGACACGTTGGTCCTTCCTCCAACACTAAACAACATGTTACAGGACTTGGCCACATGCGAACTGAATCGCCTCTAGTTCAATCTCCTTTAGCTCCCTCTCCTTCAGTTCCACCGCATTATTCGGCGGAATAATTGAATATTAACGGAAACACAAGTCAAGAAGATAACCGATTCTTCATATGCCCATTTGGAGATTCGTAAGTACTTCATTTTTATTTTAGTATATGTAATATTTAGGGCTTTAGATGTTGATGTCAACTGAATTGTCGATGTTGCACAATATCCGTATGATTGCAGATTCACGGATGCTGTGTCTGTTGTGAAGGAATTGAACAGAATAGTAAGAAACTTTTGGATGGGAGAGTATGTTAATTACAGAAGTATTCCACAATAAGTAAAAGAAATGTGGTGGAATGAGTTTAAGGTAAGTTTTACATATTTTATTTTCCGACCAATTAATTTTGGTGTAGTATCATCATAATAACTTTCAATTTGTGTTTTTATTCATTGCAGCGGAAGTTCGAGTGGGACGAAGCGAAAGACAACGAAGTGAGAAGAATTTTCGATAAGAAAATCAATGATTTCATGCGAAATGTCATGATTAGAGCGAAGATCAAGCAAGTGAAGCCGTCTTTCATTACAGCTGACAATTGGGAGGCAATTAACAGATTTTGGGCATCTGAACAGAGTCGACAACTCTGTGAGCAGAATAAGAAGAATCGAACTTCTAGTTCTAGTGATGGGTCAGCTACATATGCTGGGGGTTCTATCAACATTGCGGAGCATCGCAAACGACTGGTAAGTCTGTTAAATGAGTTATAAGTTAATTTAATTCAATTACTCATGTTTACATTTTGTAGGCATAAGAATTGGGGACGGAACCGACATTTGCAGCTACATTTGAACGTACATTTCAAAAGAAAGATAAGACATGGACTGGCGATCGAGCAAAAGCTGTTAAGGTATGTAAGGTTATACTTTGGCTTATATGTAAACTATAATGAAAACCGTGAATGCTTTCAATATTTATGGTAGATATATATAGTGATTTTATTTTCATCTACATTGTTAATGTAGGAAAAATATAATGAACTTTTAATGAGCAGTGCTAGTGATAGTGATGAATGTCCTGAGTCCGGGCCATCAGTTGATAATATGGCATTATGGAAGGAGGCAACGGGTGGGGTGAAAAAAGGGAAAATATTTGGGATGGGATCGTTGTCAAGGATGTACATGCCTCATAATCGTGGAAGTTCATCATCCACTTCGACTGGTCGAAGGAGGTCACGACAAGACGAGCAATTGACTCAAGAAGTGGATCGTCTGAAAAATGAACTTGTTCATAAGGAAGAACAAATAAATAACTTGGAACAACAAATGGCACTCGTTATGCGACACCTTAACCTCAGTCGCTATGATGATCCTCCTGTACCTCCAGCCAATCCTGCCGGTGATGGCCACAATGATGACCAACACATTGATGCCGAGAATGCTGATGATGATGATTTTCTCCAAAATTTCTAGTTAAATTTCTCAAAATTGGGGGTAAGCTTGCTTCATAATCTTGGTTTTTCATAATTTCACTCATATTCATATGTAAGAACATTTATATTCGTCCTGTAACGTTTTTTTATTAACCGTGTTGTTATTTTATACATAGTTGCACATCCATGCATAAACGCTTCTTTTATATTCTGTACTGATTTGTGTATCGACATTTCCTCAGGTCTCGACAAAAGTGACTATTTTCGGTGTCAAGCCATCGTACCAAAGCTGCGTCTTTTTGTGTATGGTTTTTCCGCATCTTCTATGGTTGTCCCGCCTCTTAGTTCATGTTTTAACTGTTGTAAGATTGGATATCAAATAGCATCATGTCAGACTCTGCAACTTTCTTTCAGTTATTTGTTTCAATTATATGTCATTGTGGCTGGTTTGTCAGAATCTATGGTTTGTTCGTTTTTCTGTTTCAATTATATGTCATTATCTCCTTTGTTTGATATGGACAAGAATTTATGATCGAAATAATGTAAAAAAAGCGACGAATATTTTCAGCTGAATTTTGCGATCATTACAGTTCGTCGCTAATTTGCGACGATTACATTTTGCAACGAAATTTGCGACGAAATTTCTGATTAATTTTGCGACGAAATCGGCGACGGAATTTGCGACGAATTTTGCAACGGATTTTGCAACGGATTTTTCGACGGAATTTGCGACGGATTTTGCGACAGATTTTGCGACGGATGGAGTTCGTCGCAAATTTGCGATGAATTTTGCAACGGATGGTATTCGTGGCTAATTTGCGACGATTTTTGGGACGAATTTATTTTCGTCGCAATTTTGCGACGACTTATTAGCGACGGAAAAAATTCCGTCGCAAAATTCGTCACAAATTCGATTTGTGACGGATTTTTCCTAATTTTCCGTCGCAAATGTCATCGCTAATCTGGTGTTTTTTTGTAGTGCATATTCTAGGCTTTCAACTTTACAAAATTCCACTGGTCCAATGTTCCCCTTTATCATTGTCCAGGGGCCTCGTTCTTTGGAGCCACCACAATCAATAAATTCCTCATGCCCCTGAAAAGTTAAAGTTTAGTCATGGTACATAAGGAAATTCATCACATCCATATCCGCAGGAAATTAAATGGAAGATGTATGAAAGGTATTCCAGCCCAAGAAAACAATCATAATAAGTAAATACCAATTCACATGCCTGTCTCAAATATACTACTTCATCCCCCTGCTGTGGAATGTAACGAGATCCATCTTCATGTGATGTCAACAACAACCATGAACCTTTCTTCGAGGATTGACTTGACTTCCTCCTTTCTATCGGAGGACTAGTGTCACGCAGGTGACAACTCGCTCTCCTGTTTCTAGTAGACCTCAATCCAACTGTTGCCTTTGAACTTAACCCCCATTCTTCACGTGGAAGCTCGCATCTACTAATGTGATTACTCTCAGAACCCTGTGATGGATCCTCTAATTCATGTTCATGACCCAACTCCATGTCTCCGATCCCAGTTTTTGCATCACATTTTCGAAGCCTCATCTTCAGTCCAATGGACTGTGGCTTATGCAATGAATCAGGAGATCCTCCTGGTAAGTCCATTTGAGCACCGTTTGCATTTGAAGTACTTTCTCCCACTACACTAGCTTCTCCTTCTAAATTAGTCTTAGTTCTAGTTGATTTCGACCTTCTATATACAGCACTAAAGATCCTGTTTGCATTCGAATGCAAGTTTGAGCTAGGTAGTGTCGAACAAGATATATCATTGTTATTATCTGAACCTATTAATCCGTTATCTCCTTTTGCTAGACTGATTCTCTTGTTCTGGTTATGGGCAGGCACTTGGGCAATATCCTGCTCCATGCACAAATGGTTATCACAGGTTTCATCATGCAAACCACTTTTACAGTCATTAGTCAAGTTTCTCAGCTCTTGCTTCATAGCATCAGCAGAGTCAGTTGTAACTCCTGATCTATTTTTCACCTCACTGGAGAATGGTTTAAGGCTCCCCTCAACATCATAGAGCTGCTCAGCTCCCTCCCCTGCAAGAGCAGGAGATCTATCCTCAGAAGGAATAAAAACCTCCTCCAATGAATCATCATCAACACTGCGTTTAATCACTTTGTGGTGCTCCAGGCCATTTACTGCACCACCCAAATTCTCGCATGTTCCATTATCAAAACTTCTCTGATTCATGCATGTAGCTTCTTCATTTGTTTTAGCCCTATCACCCTGAACTTCTGAAAGTCTTTCAAGTTTTAAAATTCCATTCTCCTTATTTTCGCTCCTGTCATGAGCTACAAAATGTGAACTAGTCTCCCCACATGGCACTGCTGATGCTGTTTCTCCCAGTCTTGGTCGTTTCGCTGAGCGCGCTTTGGCACCTCCCCACTTAATTTTACCATTCTGGTATGCAAGACTCAGCTTTATGTGATCAACATTACTCTCACTTTCTTTTCGTTCTTTCTCAACTGTTTTGCAATTGGCATTAGCGGAAGACTCTGGATTCTGTTCATTTAAACGAATGCTGCTCCCTCCAGTAATGTCTCTAGGAATCCCGGATGATGAACCGACAAACTTGGGTAGGCTGTCAGATGTATGTTCTCTTCTTTGGGAAGGAGCAAGCCTAATCGAATCGCGAACCGGCAATTTAAGAATCAATCTCCGCTTGTTCCCAGCAGTAACAGGAGTATCATGATGGTCATGGTTCGCAGACACTCCCTTGGACAAATCCTTACATACCTCCTTTCCTTTTGAAAGATTAATTTGCTCGTTTTGTAATGCTTCCTCAGAATCATCACTCTGAATGTCTGAATCTCGATCATTAGACTCACTCTCGGACACGTCAGATTCTGATACTTCTTCTTCTTCACCTGTAGATGCTCCAGTAATTCTAGAGAACAAAGAGAGAGCATTCCGAGCGGCAGCTCTTTGAGGTCTCAATGCCTTAGATTTGGAAGATTTTTTCTTTCTTCTACCGTTCCTCTGTTTTCTTGATCGGTCACTTCTCAATGAATCATCATCATGCTCATCCAAATTCCTACTTTTAACACGCCGACCTGAAGATGTCATGATCTCTACCTGAGCTTAGACAAAAACTTTTAGGGTGCGCATGAGAACCATTCTATACCCAGGAACTATTTCTGAACAGAAATAATTTTTTTTTATTCTGTGCCCGAAAATAATTTCTGAGTATTTTAAGGCGTTTGGTAACTGTCCAAAATTTCTACTCCTGGAATAGAAAATAACAGAAATCCCTTTGGTAACTACACAAAATTTCTTTTTATTAACAATATTTTAATAATATTTTGAATTGTTTAATTTAATATTTAAACTAAATTAAATATAAAATTAACATTTTATTAAAAATTAATTTAATTAAAAATTAATTTTATATTTAATTTATTTTAAATATTAATATTAATATTAATATTTAATTTAAATATTAAATATTTTATTAAAAATTAATTTAAATATTAAATATTTTATTAAAAATTTAATTTAACTATTAAATATTAAATTAATATTTAATAAAAAATTAATTTAAATATTACTATTAATATTTAATATTTAATATTTTTATTAAATATTTTGTGGCCAGCAACCGGTCACAACTTTGTTGCAGCAACACAAAAAGAAGAAAAGAAAAAAAAGAAGAAAAAAAACTAATTCTCAAAATTGTGCCGAGAAATAAGAAGCAACTTTTTTTTACTTCTTGTTTCTCTTCCAAAACTATTTCTCGGCACAAATTTTAGCAAAAATGTGCCCGGGAACAAAAAGTTTACCAAACGCATTTCTGTTCCCAAACTATTTTTAGGAACAAAAGAACAGAAATTTTCACTGTTTGGCACGTTACCAAACGGGCCCTTAGTTACTTCTAAACAAATAAGGATGCAATTAGGAAAAAAAAAATTAGATACTCCACAAAGACTTGCCTCTGCCTTCCCTTTTGGTTTCTCCCTTTTGATCTGCGGATATCCTTACTAGAATCATCACCACCAGTGTCTTCGGCACTGCGTTCAGAATCATCAGAGGAGTTAAAATCTAAACTTCCCTGCTCCCCTCGAGAAGAAATTTCCTCAGTGATATTATACTCCGAATCGTTATCATCACTTTGCACCGGATTTTCAGGTTCCCACTCCATGACATCCACAAATTCTGGCAAGGGTTCGATTAGCAAATCCAGATCTGCCAAGGGGAGCATTTGATAATCTGGGTCTAGACTTAGGTCTGGCCCAATGGCAAGTCTTAGAGAAGAAGGATGCCACTCAATGCCTAAAGCTCCAAGTCGGCGTTTCTGGTATCTGCTCTGGTAGGGTTCTTCATAAGGTGTCATACCTAGCATTTTGGACCACCAAAAATGTAAAGAGAACATTAGATTTAGATGGTACCATAACAATTGGAAATAAACATATGAAGCAGCAAGCTGATAACTAAACACAAACCCGAATCACAAAGGAGATCCTGCATATTGCGTCGATAAGGAGCAAGCTGAGTTTCCTGAATTAAATATTATGCAGAACCTTAGAAAGGATATAGTCAAGAATTACGCTCAACCACTAAAGGTGAGGCAAGATGATCATACCCAACCCATATTGCATTCTTCTATGTCAGAAAGGAGCAAACTACAAAAATCAATGATGGAAGTACCTTGTGCATGTACAATAATGCACAAAATCGCCATAAATGGCAATCTATACTTACAACTAGAAAAAGAGACTTCGCAAGAACATGAAAATCCTCCTCCCATGCACAATCTCATGCTGTAAGTGCACATTAGACCCGTTAAACGGGTGGGTCGGGTTGGGTTTGGGTCGGGTCATAAATGGTCCGACCCAAATTGACTCATTAACCCGTTTATGACCCATTTATTTATAGTGTAAATATCTCGACCCATACCCGACCCGACCCATATTGCTAAAATACTTTTATATTTAACCTAATCTAGGAATACTTGTTTCTTATGATTTTTTTTTTAAATTATACTGCTAAAACATTTTATGCAATACAAAGCTAGTGACAAATTTTATAATTTTTTTTAAAATTGAGGTTCTGTTTGTTTTACGAAAAATGTGACATTTCTAGAAAATATTTTCCATAAAGTTATTATCCAAGAAAATAATAAAAATTAATTTTTTTATTTTTAAAATCGAATTTTTAATTATTTTTATTTTATTTTTTTCTTTTTTCTTTATTTTTGGCCGATCGCCGGCCGCCGTGGCTGGCCACCGGCCACAGGCGAGGAATATTATGCGATCGAGCCCATCAGCAATCGAATTATGATATGTCCAAGAGCGGCTCGACACCAACTGCAAAGCAAGAGGATAGACGCGAGGGTCGCGTGCTTGGTGGCATCGATTGAACGAGTGAGGCGACCCTTACAAGCGATGCAGATGAGGCGACAAGGAACGAGTTTGTGACTTCCCTTTTCTCGATGGTAAGGGCCTAGGGCATGGTTGGCAATCCTAGCACGAAGGTCTGATGAGAGTCATCTTGGGAATAGCCGAGAGGCAAGGTGACCTTTCCAAGCTACTTTAAAAGTGGGAAAATTATCAAAAACGTCATAAACCTTTTGTAATTGTGCCAATTCAGTCCTAAACCTTTTGCAAATCAGCTAATTCAGTCCATTTGGCCGCCCGGCGCTGACGTGGCTGCCAGACGGCTGACGTGGCGTCAGCCGACGTCCACGTGGTAATATTTTAATATTTTCGAATTTTTTTTCCTTTTTTTTCCGGGGGAGAAGGAAAAGAAAAAAAAAGGAAAAAAAATCGAAAATATTAAAAAAATATTAAAAATATTGTCATGTGTACTGAATTAGCATGCAATTTCATAGGAATGGAGTTAATATCTTTCATAGGAATTGATCATTCCCAAAAAATATTCCTTTTTTTTAAGTTACTTTTTACTATGGGTTTTAGAGCTTTTTCTATTCTTTTATTAATTGATTTATGTATCGGATTCCATTCGCCCCGTGGTTAGGAACTAATGATCGGCGGAACCATACGATGAGCGCGAACCCTTATTTAATATGCTCGATTCGAAACACCGCACGCTCCAAAGCAATAACTAACACGTATCACGATCGCAGTCGGCACATTACAAACCGCGGGATTTCTCTGTCCGGTTCCTTAACGAGTGTCGTCGAGGCACTCCGCGACAAAATTGACTTGCGAACCCCCGACAGATGGAAGGTAGATTGCCGGTTTGTCATCTGTGTTTTTTTTTTTTCCTCTCTTCTAAAAGGCGGGGGGTTCTAATTTCTCCATCCTGCAGTATTTTTGCCCACAAAGGAAACGACGAAGGGAAGCCATCACGGCGCACGCACGCACGCACGCAACAGTCCGCCGGCGTTTCTGCAGGAAACCCATTTATCTTTAAGCTTTAAAATTTAAAACCCATTTAAACTTGATTCTTTAAAATTAAAGTGACCCATATATGACCCATTTATTTTTAAATGGGTCATATATTGGTTTATGACCCATTTTGACACCTCTAGTGCACATACATAATATGCGATACTTATGATATGAGAACCGAGGAGAATAGAAAAAATAAGAATTTCTTGGAGCAGGTCCCAAAAAACTCTGTAAACAGATGCTCTGAAACAAAAGATTAAGTAACACGAGAAGTTAACTGCTTAACCAACCTGGTCAAGTACATTGCCATAAGTATCTTGAACAAGAGGCCGATAGTCCCCCAGGAAAAACTGTTCGGAGACAAAAACATTACTCATAAATAAACTGCCTGATACATATCAAAACCATACACGCGTTTATCATACCAATCACAGACCTGATCATACTTGGCATCATTCTGTGACACGCCCTGGCCGGTACTTAAAATATAAAGTTGACCGACATCATCTGAAAGAGTGATTGATGTCCCATCCCTGAGTGACAGAAAAAAAGTTTCATGTCAAAGGAACTTTCCAGTTTAATTGAAATAAGCATTGATATGCATATGAAATAGCCATCTAGTAAAATAATATACTACCTATCATCGGAAGGCACTTGATTAGGTGCTTAATATACTTTGAAAATGTGAGAAAGAAGGCATTGCATATTTCAATGTGTTGCCATGCACAAAGTCTCTGTAAGGAAATATCTTGAAAACATAGATTGCTATATCTAGTAATGCCTACCAAAAGACGCAAAGGCACTGATTGGGAAAATGCAGAACCCTAAACACCAGAGCATGCGTAGATACAAGTACAAACATTTGAATGTTACTGACTCGACCAAAGCATCAACTGTCAATACCAATTTCCATTTACAAAGTAGTTCAAAATCTGATGCCAGCTGGGATGTACTTACGGAGAAAATTTGCCATCGACCAACTTGAAACGTGAAATTTCATATATCCGTATAGGTTTGCCTTCCCATATCTAAATGGAATAAAAAAAAAATAGTCAATTAGAGAGCAAATGAGTGAGACACTACAGAGCCAGATGAATGGAGGACTTACATCCCAAACTATTGTTTTGCCGTCATACCCCGCACTCATAGCTATCCTTGGATTAAAAGGATGAACATCAAGAACATATGTCTGACACAATCCAAGTAAAACAGTCACGAATAGCAAATTTACAAAAATACAACAGGAATACTAGGGGAACAAACAAGTTGAGCCACATAGAGTCTACAAAGAATTACAGAAATAGCATGGACTGCAGGAGTTCTACAAGAAAGCTACCAACTGATCAACTAGGGGGAGAAAAGTGATGATGAAACCATAAACAATAGTCAACAAGAACTATGGCACAATGAAAGCGAGGAACAACAAGATTGATCCAGAACAAGAAAATAAGCGAGGATAAGCAACTGAATATTCAACTTTTGTGATCACGATATAAATGACCTGCATACATGCACCTACATCAATGTTAAGAAATGGGGTAACGATAGGCAAAAATGCATTTATTTTTGTAAAAAGAGAACCCTTCCAAAGCAAATTTATAATCGTCAACCAACAATTACATCCAATAAAATGAGGATCCCTAATAAAGATCACTCCACGAACATCTTACATCTGTTGAATGAATAATAGCCGCATCCAAAGCCCACAAGCACAGGCAATCAACTCTATACTTTCACACAAAAAGGTTCAAACAATCAAGTGATTTAACTTACCGAATGAGTATGGCCAGTCAATGAATGTACTAAGCTACCATGAGATGCATTCCAAACGCATATTCTGCAATCTGAAACTTTCAAAATGTCTAATTAGCATTACAAAACTAATGACCAGAAAGGGCCACAGAGAGAGAGAGAGAGAGAGAGAGAGAGAGAGAGAGAGAGAGAGAGCGTGAAACCAGGTCAGACAAGTTTCCCCAGGGAAACAAAAAGATCCAGTAGCCAGTTCAATGCGGTTAAAGGCATAAAAAGTGAAGACACATCAAACCCCACATAAGCCATGATGTCTTTCGTCAACAGAATCCACAGTAGAAGCATATTAATAACAGTTCATTCCTTAAAATTGAAGATGCAATCAGCAAAAAAGAATCATTTATGTCCCTAAGCTACCTTCCTAAAAATTAGAATGAACTATTAATCTCGTTGACTTGTCAAATTAAGGACCATTTACAGCCTAGTAAGAAACATCTTCAATATAGTCAAGACCCTTCCTGCTAAAATGCCCATCTTACAAAACAGTCAAAACATATGCCGCTGTTACTCAATATCTTCGTGGTACCGTCTTATTTCCAAACCACAACCAAGATACTTAACGAGATTCTCTGAGTAGAATTGAGTAGACAGAAAAGTTGCTGCTAATGCCACATATCAACAACATAACTACCATGTGATCCTGCAAATACCCGTACATATACTAACAAGATTTCTTTAAGGCATACACTCAAGTTGGGAAAATATCAGACAAGTTCCAGAGAAATAGCAACAAGAGGGAAAATAAATGGCCATAATTGTTTGCTCCACCTTATTTTCCAAGAAATGGAATCCTTTATCCGAAGTTCTTTGGAGATTATCTTGCAATACTTTAAGAATCTAAAGTAATTCCCATACGTACAGCTAAAAAGTAAGTACTTCTCCATACCAAGACCAAAAGTCCTTATACTCGTTCATGGCCCTACCATAAGCAAATTCATCTGTCTTGACACCTTAAAATTTCCATTCTCTTCCTATTGCAATTTTTTAAGTCCGCTCTAGTTGTGAATTTAAAAGACAAACATCTGTGAGATCTCACCAGCATTTCAAACTGATCCAACCGCTAAATATAACACTGACCACAAAAATGAGACTATTCATATTCCACTTCAAAGGAGCTTCACCAAAAACCACTTTTCAAATTGGGTAGTTTATTAAAACTAGTAGACTCTCGATCTCTGTAAATTTCTATAGTGTGGTATTCCTTTGGCACCTTGCTTATCCTTATTTAGCTTTCAAGAAAAGGAAGAACCTCATGACTGTTTCCAGGTGGTTAATTGATTTCACACGCAAAAAGGATACCCGGCATATAGTTTTTCACAGTAAACTGCCGAAAATAGATGTGAAAAGTGTGAAAAAAAAACACAATAACATCCTGGCAAAAATCAAAACAAAGGATGTTAAGATCACAATGTTATGGCACATTCGGGCTGATTCATGAACGATTCTTTTTTCATTCGGGCTCGGTCACACACACTTGTTGCTCACAACTCTCACTCTCACTTCTCTTAGTCTCGGCCATGCAACGTTCACGCCTCCCTTGCAGCTCGACACCTTTGATGTATATATCTTATCACGAGCTTATTTTATTAACATCACTCGTGTAGTAACATGCAGTCTTGTAGAAAATAGGAGATATGGCCGGTTCCCGATTCCACAAATCAAGAACTAGTCTTATGATCTGGTTTCTAATTTCAATATGAAATCGATTCAATTTGAAAGCGATCACCTCCAATCAAAGTTGCCTGTGTCATGGCAAAACCACAAAATCGTGGGTATCATTGACCCACCTTGTTTTCATTCGACAATTTGCTGCAAATGGACCATCTGTCCGTGCTTTCCCACGTCTAAGTGGTTTTCTTGGCGTATCATGCGGTCTAACGAGTCCTTTCTCGTGTTTTGGCCAAATTCAGGGAATGCAATGATTGCAAGCTCCTTCGTTTGGTTTTTGGTAGGGAAAGAATTTATACGCACAAAAAAGATCGCTGCCGGATCAAGTCCTGCTACCTGCGCGAACTATACAAAGTCCAAGTTACTAAGTACTACGAGATAGATCTAATTCAAGACCCATCTAATACGTAACCTTCTCAGAGAATCGGTAACCATTTTCATTGAAATATTTACAGATAACAACATGAACTTAACGTCTCTACAAATGGACTCGAAAGCGAAATCCGGAGAACTATCCCAAACTCTTGTCATTCCCGGCTGTCCAAACATGATAATATTATGCATTCCAAGCAATTTTCAATAAAACGGATGACACAGATTGCTTTGAAATGAAGGATCGCTCATTGAAGTTCTTCCTTCCATGTTATTACTTGCTTGGAGATACTAGAAAGTACCGAAATCCATTTCTAGACTTCTGTTGAGAAGCTTACAGCTGAAAGTTGAAGCGATACCTAGATTTGTTAGCAGCATTATGAATCATGCAAATAGGTTTAACTTGAATATCCGCACTTCAACATTCAGTCTTTGATGGATAGCCTATTATGAATGGTAACCCAAGACATAAAACTATGCTCAGAGATACTTAAACAAAACCAAATGATCCGAAGTCATTGGTGAATCAAGGAGACTCTTTGTCCCTGAGAGGTTTCAGGACTAGTTGAAGCAAAGAAGGAATCTCTAAGGTGAAAGGAAGGGGTCCATGTCGTTGATGTGCTCTCCGAGGTTCAACCGCCATGGAAGACGTAACAACCTGTCAAAACCCAATCCTGTTCAGAAGCAAAGCAAGGTCCAATGCTCTTTGAAGCACTTGGTTATCACAGAAAACATCATGATCAATCAAAACTTAGCCTTGGTGTTAGGAGGATTCCTCACATTACCACAAGACTCTGGGATTTCATGACGCTTCATTCTGGATAGCAAATCAAGAGTTACGACCTTCAAAATTTTTTTATTCCGCAATGGAATTTCAATTCATTCTTGTTATGTTTGCTGCCAATCCTTGGCATGCACTTGTACTCCGTCACACACTCTTCATATGGACACCGAAATAACCTGATTTAGTTTACACTCTTCTCATACTGCTAGAGGTAGAAATAGTCTTGAATCGTCAAAATCCTAAAACGGAAAAGGAAAATAAGAAGAATAAGAAAAGAAAAGCCCAACATGACAATTTAGAGGTGATAAGGTCACCACAAGTGAGTGCCGCACGAAAATTATGATACTTATGACATCCTTTTCTCCAATCTTGAGAATACAGAATACGGGACACCATCAAACCATCGACCTCACTCTCAACAACCTCGGTTCATTTTGAATTCCTCTATGGGCCTCTTTCGTTTGGGCCTGTCTTCATGGCTGGTTCAAATGTAAGTCAAAATGGCTTGTCACATAAAAAAAGAGACCAATGGGGTCATCGTGGCCTAAGTGCAAGAATTTGACTGTGAGACCAGCCCAAGGCGTCAGGATCTTAATTCATGTTTCCATGAAAACTTAGAATTAATGAGGACTGTGCTGGAGAACGCGTTATGTGCATGCACGAAGTTAGGTGAATGCTATAGTGAGAAAATTGGTAAATTCCAAAAGGTAGCATGTGAAATGGGAAGTTGTAGGAGACGTATTAATCATATCGTTTTTTTTGTTTTTCCAATTCTTAGTATTGGGCAATTTGGAATTTAATTCATTTTTGAGGCAATATTGGAAGAAATGAAAAAGTGCAAAGAGCGGTTTTCGCCTAATATATATAGAAGATGATGTGACAAATTGATGACAAATACGAGTCTTGGCCCGTTTCGTGAAATTAGGCCAGCCAAAAATTTGACATGTGGAGGGCTAGATACTCGGTCCCCAAGCATTTGCGGGTGCATTTCGGAACCACTCTACGAGGGCTTTTGAGCCTATAATGATCCTTGAGCAAAAGGTTGGGTGTTTGGCAATGTAAATTTGAAGTCCTACTACCAGTGCGAACGTGAATTCTCTACAATTTATAGTGTTATTATCGGTGTCTCAATAAATCTCAATCATTAATTTATAGGAATGAAACTTTAATCTATGATTAGATATTTGTGGGGACTTGGGAAGCCAAAAAGAGCACCATTTGTGGTAAAAGATCTTCACCCCTTGAAATGCAGTAGGATTATCATTGGATCATTAATGAAGGGGGGAGGGAGATCTTGTAATCCCATTTGTGCTCTCAGATACCTCAATCATCATCAAACCTTGACGGATCGAGCGTTAAATTTCAGAATTGAATTCTGCAAATCAATCAATAGCTGAGATCAATAAGGCACCAAATGGGAGCACAAATTGGAAAAAATAATCTTCATCCATAGTCCTTCTATGCTGTATAGATAATGAGGAACCTAAAAGCAATCTTTTTTATCCATTGTTAAGCTTTGACTTAGTAATTAAGTAGCTTAATGGATTTTATCCCACAAACTGTTGTGACAGAAGGAAAACAACTTTATACGAGTCAATTTGGGTTGTGTACTTTGTGTAATAATTTTTTTTTTTGTAATCCAAAAGCATGGGCATAGAGACTTAGTGTCACCACCCAAGTCGATTGATCTAATCATGTGACCATGCAGCGCTTGGCGAGCTAATTCATTGAATCGGCCTTACCTTTCTGAAGATAGTCAATGGTTTGCATCGGGAAGTGCCTTATTGTGACTGGCCATAACACATCTCCCTCTAACTCGGGTATGTAATGTCTCAAGCGGGGTATACGCCTTGACTCGACACAACAATTGGTTTCTGCCTACCATATATTTAGGAGAGCAACATGAGCTCTTAACCAATTTGGTGGTCACCAATCCCGCCTTCATACAACTTCCATGTGATATTCCTTTCATTATTAGATTCTTAAGTCAAATTCTCTAACACCATTGTCATTATCCAGTTGTGCCGTCCATCTCGCATCCCTCATGCTTCTCCCAATATAACGTAACTCTCTTCCATGCTTTCAAGGAATAGGTAATGTACATTCTCCCTCGCTTGATTTTGCAACTCTACCGTTGCAAGCTGATCCGTGCTTCCTTGCATTTCTTGATTATCGTTGCCTCTCCCTAGGTCTTACATGAATGGTAGATGCTCGCCCTTTAAAATGCATCACTCGCCTTATGTTCCTTGTGTATCAAACCGTAACCGCTGCTCCCCAGGCTTTACACTAATAGATTATGCATGACCAACGGGAACACATCTTTCGTCTCTTCTAGCGGTCATGCTCAAAACCGATGAAGGGTTTTCACTTCTGTTGAAATATGGTAAAGGATGACATCTGCACATACAATTCGAAAACCCGCTTTGATACCATTTATCACGATCTGGGTAGCCTTGCTCATGGGACCGCATGACACTTGGCGAGCCAATTCATCAGGCCAACATTCCCTGTTAACGATTGTTCTCATGGCTTGTATTGTGGAGTGTCTCATTGTGATCAACCATACCACGTCTACTTTTAACTTAAGCATCTTATGTCCCGAGCAAGGCATGCATCTCGACTCAACACGATAATTGATTTCGGACTGTTGTGGCCATTATCAAAAGAGCTGTATCAATTCTTGACCAGTTTGTGTATAGGCGACCAACTCCATCTTCAAACATCTTATACGTGATATTCTTTCCATCACTAGATTCCTAGTGCAAACTCCCATACATCATCACTCTAATTACCTAGTTATGTAATCCGTCCAGCATCCCTCATGCTTCTCTGTTTAACATAGCTAAATGGATAAATTTGAATCGTGACACCCCGTTATCTGGAGGTCCATGAAATACTCTGCAACTAAGTTTAGTTCGTAGATCCAAATAATTGACTTTCAATTCTCAAGCAAGAAACTCCCTAACGCCCCCAACCAAATACACTAACCTTGAGGGTTTTGTGTAATAATTCTTGAGTTATATTTAAGGATCATATATCTCTATAATTCATAAGGTCACATAAGTTTCTTTGTTGTGCATAAATGTGATCGTTTTTGTTCTTAATCTAAGCATTTGTTAATCTCAACCGATAATTGAAGCCCCATGGAAAGGAGCATGAAAGTCCTTTTCTTTTTGTACCAATCAATTATGCGATGCTTCTCTGACCAGAAAAAATTATGCGATACTTGAAGGATTTTTATTATGTTCACTGTTTGTGCAAAAACATGCTTGCTATTATATGATCCATGTGTGGAGGATTTGGGCTATGAAATTAACTTCAAAGAGACACATCACTCATCCTATGGAATGTTTGAAAATATTATTATAACGGCGATGGAACTAATGATAATACATATTTGATTTTGACTAACTTTCGCATGCCAAATTAAATCCACTTCTTCATTCCAATCAAAAGAACGTCATTCAGTCTACTAGTGAGGGTTCACAAGGAACTACTTTGGTATGTCTCGTGGCTTAATTCTTAGGGTCCTCTTAAATAATATCCCGGATGCGCTTGCTAGGCATACTATATAAGTAATGATTCACATTTTGAAAATAGTGATTAGGCATTACACAAAACAAACAACGCACAAAATTATCTAATTAGTTTCTTAACAAATGTCTTTGAGGAACTCGTTACCAAAATCCTAATTCTAAAAGGTTACGTCAAGCATAAATCTTCAAGCACATATTTCATAAATTTTGAGGTTAGAGCTGCGCAATAGCAACGATTTTGTGTCCAGGAATAGATTCTACTTAGGCTCCGTTTGTTTCCGGAAAAATATTTTTCCGGAAAACATTTTCTTTTCCCACCCTCGAATCCTTCATTGTTTTGAGGAAAATGATTTCCTTTTTTCACAAAGAGGAAATCATTTTCCTCCAAAGTGAAGGCAAAATTGTCCATGGGAGAGAAAGTTGATCGCCGGCCGCCGCCCGTCGCCGGCCGCCGCCCGTCGTCGCCGCTGACCGCCGCCGGTTGTCGATAGCCGCCGCTAGTCGCTGGATGCTGTCGGTCATTGGATGCCGCCGAATTGGCGGTCGCCAAACACCAGAAAATATTTTCTGAAACTTTTTCAAATTTTAGCCAAACACCAGAAAATTGTGTCCCAGAAAAACATTTTTCAGGAAAATGACTTCCGGAAAAATATTTTCCAATTGGAGAATATTTTCCGGCAAACGAACGGAGCCTTAGAAATGATTCTTTTTTATTCCGTGTCCGGGAATAATTTTTAAGCGTTTGAAGGCGTTTAATAAATGTCCAAAATTTCTATTCGTATAATAGAAAAAGAATAGAAATGCGTTTAATAACTACACAAAATTTCTTTTTATTAATAATATTTTAAATATTTCTTTCTTTCTTTTTTCCTTTTTTTTTCTTTTTTTTCCTTTCCTTCCTTGGCCATGGCCGACGAGGGCGTCGCGGCCCTTGCCGTCGCCACCCAGGTGCCACCCAGGCGACGGCGAGGTCGGCCTCACCAGGGCTGGGCGAGGCCTCGCCGACCTTGGCCGGTGGCAGCGGCAGGCTAGGAAGAAGAAGAATAGCAAACCAAGAAAAAAAAAGAAAATCAAGAAGAATTAGAAATGGAAAAATTGTTCCAAAATCAAGAATCTACTTTTTTTTTACTTCTTAATCCTTTTCCAAAACTAATTTTAGGAACAATTTTTTGCAAATTTGTGCCTGGGCAAAAAAAAAATTTAACAAACAGATTTCTGTTTTCAAACTGATTCTGGAAATAAAAGAATAAAAATTTTCACCGTTTGACAAGTTGCCAAACGGGCCCTAAACGTGCTAGTCACTTTAATACTTGATTAGCCCACGAAACAATCTAATGAGAAAATTGTTTTAATGTATGGAATATGAATTGAATTCCTAATATATTACTCATAACCTTAAATTTTAGATTAAAGTAAAGTTTTACTATAAACTTTCGGGACATACGGAGAATCCGAGTAAATTGCCCTAGTTTTCATTAAAATCTCAAGAGATCGCCTCAATAACGCTCAATCATTTGCATTTTTTTTTATCAATAAGATACACCACAGTCCTTCTTCCTTTTTGCCTTTATTTACCCTCTATGTTTTTCTTAAACCATGTACGATGAAAAACAACTTGTCTTGTAAATTAGAAAAAAGGTCCTTAAATTTTGAACACGACACCATTTAACATGAGCCAAAACGAACGAATTATCGATAACACACAACAAAAATTATGTACATATTCCAATGACATAAGTTCATAAACTTGATTTGATACATAAATTGAAATCCCCAGCCATGCCAACACGAGGCTCGTCTTATAATTAATAAGAAATGAAATTCATTTTCATGTTTGGACGACAAAATTATCCAATAATTTTGTCAAAAAGGCGAGACAAAATCTAGATGTGGGTCCATTTCGACAAAAATCTATGTTTTCGAAGAAAGTACAACGAAAGTACACAAGAAAGACGGGAGCAACATAAGCTCTAGAGAAAAAGAAAAAAACATAAGATACTAGAGAAAATATTCAAACCAGCCCTGTTCCGTCGTCCTTTCGGGGATATTTTCTCTAGGTGCGCGTAGACGTGTTCCCATAATTTCTTGGGAAATTTTCAAAACAACCCCTGTAATGAGGCATTTTTCTCAAAATACCCCCAAGAGAGGGATTTGTCTCAAAGTACCCATAAAGTCTATGATCTTGTCTCAATCGATCACCTTACCACCGGCATCACAAATCTTCGCCGGGCGATGATCACAGCGCTATCACATTCGCACTATGAATAATGGCATTTTTGTCAATTTGAGCCATGAGCTTTTAAACAAATAATATAGTTAATAAAGTCGGTTATGCATTGATGTCCTTTTCTTTTCACCTCGACAACCAAAAAAATTTGTTTTAAAGGGCAAAATGACCCAAATTGAGCTCTGATTCACACTTCAACCATCGGTTTGGGCCCACCAATTGTGCGCGCCGCTACGATTTCTTTCGGAGATATTGCATAATCCGTTGATGCCTTTTATTGAGTTCGCCAAGCGGCTGGATTCGACCTTTTCTCCGCATTTTTGTCCATGCAAAGCTCACCACCTCACTCCCAAGGTGATACAACAGTGACTCAACTATCGCCAATGTCAATGATGCTCCATCAACCATGGTTGCAATGCAACACCCAAGCACCAAGACATTGCATTGTAGACAGACATAAACTCGACCCCTGAGATCTGTTATAGTGACGCACTCAGGTGTCTTTGTCCATGCTTAGCTATGTGCTCTCTTTTCCTTGTTAATGATTCCGATGGTTTGCTTTGAGTATGATATGGGAAAATCGCTACTTCAAAATTAGGTGAAATTGCCCTCTTTGTGATGGCTAGAGTTTTACTAGTGTGCAATCGCCTTCTCTCTAGATGAAGGAAGAATCGAATTTGACTTTAGCTCAATTGGGAAATTAGTAATTAGGGTTTAGTATGATTGTGAAATTTCAAGATTTCTTTTTCCAATTTGGAACACACGTGAAGTGCACCTGCTCATATTAGACATTTGGGGACAAAAATGCCCCTGCCCATGTGGAAAATACGACACGTAACACGCATACGGTCATCGCTCGCCGGAAATCTATGCCGCCCGAGAGACAGGAGGCCAATTCAGGCAAAATCACCAATTTTGGGGGGTACTTTGATACAAACCCCAAATTGGGGGGGTATTTTGAGAAAGATATCCTCCTCCAGGGTTTTTTCTTTCAAAATGTTTCCTAATATCTTTTCACATTAATTACTTTCCACTTTTTATTTTCGATTGCAATATATATTTTCCCCCTTTATTTTTTTTAATGCCAAATAATAATAATAATAATATCGTTCGTGACTAGAGCGGCGTGAAGATATAAAACGCGCCCCCCTCACTTCCATCCTCGCTTCCTCCTCTTCGTTTTATGCGTTCCCCTCTCTTCTTGTTCTTCTTCTTCGTCGTCGTCCTTCCCATGGAAAATCACTCCTCTCTGCACAAGACGCAGTGCAGAGGAAATCAAGAATCATCTCCTCGTACGTCGCGCGCGCTTCGCGGTCGCCGTCCTTCGTCCTCCCCTTCTCTCCTCGAGTAATTCGAATCTCGTTCCATGTCCGGAGCCTTCGGACTTGGGGATCTCCCCTTCGCTCCCTTCCTGTGATTGCGCGGTGCTTTCAGGGCTCCCGGCGCGCCGCCGGAGGCGATTCGTTCCGGGGTCACCCGGAGAAAGCTCCGTTCCAGGTACTCGTTCGGCGCGCATTTCTCTGTCTGTGTATTTTTCCTTGGGTGTAATCGTCGGGCATTGATGAGAGGCGCCTGCTCGCGCTGTCGATTGTGTTTTCGATTGGTTTTTGTGGTGCTTTAATCGCGGCGTCTCGATTAATGTATTCGGGCAGTGTGGGGGCGGCGGTGTTTGATCGTTAGGTTTTGGTCGCAGGGCATGCATTATGGATTTTGCAGAAGGTTTTGATACGGAGTTTAGAAGAGAGTGTCTGCCTGCGGACTGTCTGCCTTTGTGGTTGAATTTCTGATGTTTCGGAGCATAAAAGGTGATGCTTTTTAGCCTAGTGATTTTCCCTTGTTGATTCTGATTGTTGGGGGTTTAAATTTTTGCTTGGTTTTACCCGTGTTTTTGTGGGTCCGCGCAGTTGCGATTGCATCTGTGAAATTGATTGTCTGCTTTTGAGGATTGATTTGTCTTGGTAAGCATGTCAGCTTAGCTTAGTTAGCTTAGGGCTACGAAGAAACGAAAGTCTAAGATATCATCTACCATAGGTTGGGCCTGCGATTCAAAGGGCTGTACGTTTTGGATGGAGATGGGTAAAAGGACAGGACGAGTCTTTTCGTTCATTAGCTATGCTTTGTGGATTGTTTTGTCAGTACTAACTCATTCTTGTGTATGATGAAATACTCGTGTTCACGATTGATCTTGTCTGCCTCTGGGACAAGTTCACTGTTTGGCAACTCACGAGGGAGGATAATATGTGCTGCACTATTTGTAATTGAGCAAA
This sequence comes from Syzygium jambos, assembly GCA_031216235.1. Classification (NCBI taxonomy): domain Eukaryota; kingdom Viridiplantae; phylum Streptophyta; class Magnoliopsida; order Myrtales; family Myrtaceae; genus Syzygium; species Syzygium jambos. Next base: position 34,935,822 of record CM062227.1, on the reverse strand, counting down.
CAAATCTGGACAGTGGTTTAAATGGTTCTCTGCTTAGAGGTTCTTTCTTCCCTTGAATTACATGGAAAAGGAAACTAGTATAGTTGGTTGGCCTTGGGCCTTGTGGCTTACTTCTGTTTACAAGTCGTGCTTGCGGGAAGTTTCTCCTTGGTATGAGTGTTTTGTTCTTCTATCGTGTTAGGTCAGTTTTGGCACTGGAGAATCTGCATATCTTACCTCAGCTTGTATTACTTTTTGCTATATGTGATGATCTCTACCGAATTTTTGTCTTAAAGCATTATTATTTCTTGATGAACAGAACTATGGCTCTTCGAAAGTACGTTCCTCCTTGTGACGCTTCTTCTGCTGGTATGAAACCTTTGAGTTTCTCTGGTAGGGTAAAAGTGAATGCTCAGGTTGCAGATCCAGATCAAAGGAAGAAAATGGAAAGAAACATGGACGTTGACCTCAAGGAGGTTTACTTTCTAATCATGCATTTCCTGTCCGCTGGACCGTGCCACAGAACTTATGGACAGCTTTGGAATGAGCTACTTGAACACCAACTCTTACCTAGAAGATATCATTCATGGTATTCGAGGACTGGGAGGCACAGTGGTGATGAGAATGATGATGGCATGTCATTCCCATTGAGCTACAATAATTTGGTAGAAAGGTATGTGATGCCTTTTGCTCACTATAGGTTACTTATAGACAATAATTTCTAGATACTTAATGGTGTGAATGAGGAACTTGACTAATGTACTCCATGCCGCGATGTAAATGGATAAAATAAATCCTTTGGTTGACGAAAATCGTAAAGTTTTTGTAATTATTGAAAGTTGGTTGAAAGTCTTACACTATGGGTATAGTGGAAAAGTTGTGTGGGGATGTATATGCTTTAATTGACTTTGTAGATGATTTGGCTTGTAACTGAACTACTATGGGATATGGGTTTGCACCCCCTTGGTGCTGTGCCCTATAGTAATCTTTTCTTTTACCTGTCAAAAAATAAATCCTTCAAGTTCACGTGATGACAAGATCACATTGATGAGATTGCACTTAATGATTCTATGTTTTGTAGGTATCCTCACATTGCAAAGGATCACTTGGTAAAGCTTTTAAAGCAATTATTAGTAAGTACAGCTTCTCTATCAGAAGGTGTGGACAGTGGACGGGCTCCAACTGCAGCTGATGTGCCTACTCTGTTAGGAAGGGGTTCATTTTCCTTATTGAGTAGGTGACTTTATATAGAATTTGGGCATCATAAGCAATTCAATCCTATGTTTTTTTTGGGGCCAACTTAATCCTATGTTAGTTGATCATAAAAAAATGACTTTTTCTTTGTCGAGATTTCACTTTTTTTGTTTGTGGATCATAGAATGGCCCCAGGAAGCAGTTTGTGCTTGCTTCTTTCTTTGTCATTGTTTGAGGATATCTTCTGCTTTAAGCCAAGTCAAAATACTTATCTTATGTGAAGTACCTCATGTTTTTTTTATGCAGAGGAGAGTGATGATGATATTCAGCATCCGCCTCCTTACATGCGATGGCCTCACAAACAGGCCGATCAGGTTCGTGGATTGAGTTTGAGGGAAATTGGGGGTGGTTTTGGTCGGCACCATCGTTCACCATCTGTTCGCGCTGCATGTTATGCAATTGCTAAACCATCAACAATGGTTCAGAAGATGCAGAATATTAAGAAGATTCGTGGACACCGAAATGCTGTATATTGTGGTATGATTTCTTTATAAGAATAATCATCATTATCATCTAGAATTATGCTGTCAATCAATACTATGATTGTCCAGCAAAACCTATAGTTTGAAGTGAATGATTGTTGCTTCGTTTTTTTTAAAGAAATCCTTGTGATATTATCGAGAATATTAATCCTTTGCTGGAACAGTTATACTTACAGCTGCTTTTTAACAAGTCCTTAGGTTGAAGAATAGGTACTTATTTTGGCTTGATTAAAGCAGAACCTTTTCTTCAATCAAAACTCTCCACCAGACATCTCAAAATGACAATAGGAAAAACTATGAATTGTTTTCAACAATAGAAATCCTATTAAGAGAAAAGCACTTCAAATGATTTAAAATATAATAATTACTAAATCATAAAAAAAAAAAATTAGGGGTGCCATGACAAAGGTAAATAAATTTCTCATTGAATGATTAAAACTGTTTCAATAATTAAATTGCAACCACTATGACAAAAGTAAATGTTGAATTACTCGTAATATCAAGTCATGTCGTAACAGTATATTTTAAATTCCACATTAAAGGACTCTAACTATTATGATTGTAAAATCACTAATCAAATGAAAATTAAATCACTAATTATAATTTCAATTGAGAATGAAATAGCAAGGAGTGTAAGTCAAAAAAAAATTATATTCACAAAAAGGAGATAATTTGAAAGTGCTAAAAAAAACCAAATTGGATTTGATGTTGAACTACTATATCTTAAATTAGAAGTGCTGTTGCAAAACTAACTTGAAGGTGTAACCACAAACTGTCATCTGTGAATGTGTAGTCGAGCATTGTGAGCAATAGGAAAGCTTAGAAACCAAATTTAAGCATGATTGCAACTACTCTAAAACTAAAAATCAAGTTTTCCGTTTTAAATTTGGTTTTCGCAGTTCAGAAAGAACCAAATCTTGATGTAAATGACACACTAGACTTAGTGGACTCTATTTTTTCTTTTTTGGGATAACACTGTATACTGGGAATCACCCATGGTGCTGTTTTGAATTCAATCTTTTTTATCTTCCTGATTAAGAAAAAGTTTGCTTTTCACCTTTCACGGTATCGGTCCTAACTGTTCCACATGTTCATTTCTGTTTTACTTCTGCAATTAATCTTTAAAAATCACACTAAGCTAGAACTTCCTGTATAAGATTTGATCTGCGGTTGCCTTAAAACTTAGTGGTGGGAATGCAATTCTCCCTTTCTGTGGACTTTATTTGACCTGCCAAATTGAAGTGTAAGTACTTCATCTGTTATCTTCTATGAAAAATCATGCCAATCCTGTAATTTATGGGTTGAAGAAGTTTTGGTAATCATAGTGATAGAAAAGGTTGACATTGTGTGGTGCTTGTTCTTCCATGAAAAGAATATGCTGTGAGCTAATTACTGGTTTCAACACTTACAGCTTCCCAATATAGTTTTTCTATTTGTGAATATTTATGCTCTGAGGTATTGATTGCATCGCTGTGAAGTAAAAGGTCTTGGTGCCTGTTATATCATTGTGCCAGTCTCTCTATGTGCTATTTATTTGTATAAGATATAATTTAGGGATCTGTTAATTGTATGTCATGTGTATCAGAGAATGTATCCTATCATAAAAATGACACTTTTAATGAAAATTTTGCAGCAATATTTGATCGCACTGGGAGATATGTTATAACCGGGTCAGATGATAGACTTGTAAAAATCTGGTCAATGGAAACTGCATATTGCCTGGCAAGTTGTCGTGGGCATGAAGTGAGCTTTTTGCTCCATGATCTGAATTTACCACTTGCAATCAATTTCCCATTTTCATGTTCTTATTTACTACATTTACTTTTATCTAAGGGTGACATAACTGACTTAGCTGTGAGTTCCAATGATGCCTTGGTGGCATCTTCTTCAAATGACTGCATCATCCGTGTTGTAAGCTTCCTTTGGAACTGAAAAAATATTTACTTGTGCTATTTCATATTGGTGTCAAAGGAACGTTTAACCTTTCGCTTGTACTCCCACAGTGGCGTCTTCCAGATGGACTTCCAATTTCAGTTCTAAGGGGCCATACCGGAGCCGTTACTGCCATTACTTTTAGTCCAAGACCTGCTTCTGTATACCAGCTACTGTCGTAAGACTGATATCCGTTCCTTTTCTTTTCCCCATCACTTATAGCATACACATCTCATATGGTCAGATCATGACAGCATGTCTGTGTTGCGGCTTGTTGGTGTGCTTTGCTGGATAAAGTTGCTCATTAATCTGAATTGAGCTGTTACATCCTATATGCGTGGGTGATTCTCTTCTCTTGAGTACATTATAGTCATGACTTACAGTCCATCTGGGAGTAAGTGCGTCCGCTGGACATTCCTAGACCTTTTGTGCAAATTCATTTGACAGATTGATAGTACCCTCCTCTTTTTTGTAGTTTTTTCCCAAGCAAATGCTTTTATGTATGGTTAGTGCTGCTGACAATTTTAATACATGTGTGTCATGGAAACTCAATTAAATAGCAATCTAAGAATCCTTGACTGGAGATTGTTTCTTTCTCGTCAGTTTGTGGATGATTAATTTTGCCAGATTTGTATCTTCCTTCTCTTTTTCTCTCTTCAATCCATTGCTCCACATGGATATTTGTATGTTTATTGAGAGTAGAATTATTTGTTGCTTGTTGTAAATTCTAGTTTAACTCTTTGAGTTTTAAAGAACTATAGAATTTGATTTACTTCTTTGGGACTCTTCTCTAAGCACTAATGGCCTCTTGGTTTTGACTTTTATGTGCTGCTTGTTCTTTCTTCTAGCACTCTTCTAGTTGAAGATTATGTTGAAAAATTGTCATTTTTTTCCCTTTCTGGAGTGCTGCCTTAAAGTATTTTACTGATTTTGCATTTAGATCACCCTTCATTATTACAATGGATGATAGGTTGTAATATATGTTCTCCTCTATTCTCTTCTCGTTTATTTTTCTTTTAGATAATTTTAAGTTGCTTGTCTTCAATTCATTTTGGGATTCACCTATTCTGAATGAGGTCTCTATTTGAATGTGAAATTATCCCAGGTTGTCTTCTCTTCCATCAATTCTATTTGTAGTGCTACTCATTGTTTGAATTTGACGATGATTTCCATGTCTTTTGGAGATATTGGAGAGAAATTACATGCATTTTGTGATTTGCTCACAGTTGGTGTGGGTTTACCCTGTAGGTCGTCGGATGATGGAACATGCAGGTTATGGGACGCAAGGAATTCCCAATTTAGTCCAAGGATATTCGTTCCAAAGCCTTCAGATACTGTAACTGGTATTTAGCCCTTGTTGTGCTATTTCAGGCAACTGATTTGCTGGTGCTAGTAGCTTATGTGGGTGTTCCATGAGAAAATTGCAGGAAGGAATGGCGCTCCAGTGTCAAATGCTGTGACCCATAATCATCAAATATTCTGTTGTGCTTTCAATGCGAACGGAACTGTATTTGTTACAGGGAGTTCAGATAATCTTGCAAGGGTATATTCAGATATCTCTAGATTGGTCATTTGTGCATAGTTCTTATGGATGCTTTACCAATGAGATTGCCATACTTTTTTCCAGTTTATCACTTTGAACCTCCATATGCAGATGACTGTTGTTTTAACAGAAGTAAATTGCAGGTTTGGAATGCCTGTAAGCCCAACAAAGATGAGTCTGACCAGCCAAATTACGAGATGGATGTGTTGTCTGGCCATGAGAATGATGTCAATTATGTGCAATTTAGGTTGTATGGATTATGTTTCGTTTTTATCTTCAATCAATTTATTATAGGAAAGAATGTTGTTTCTGATGCAAGATATTGCCTTATCTTTCAGTGGCTGTGCTGCAGCATCGAGATTTTCCGTGGCCGACACTTTAAAAGAAGAGAGTGTTTCCAAATTTAAAAACTCTTGGTGGGTAAATTGCTTTTGAATTGTACTATATGCACCGTGCCCTTTCCTTTTATAATTTCATTTCCCTTTATATGGAGAACTTTTAGATGACATAGAGAGAATAATCATTACTTATCTTGTCGTGTGATCTTCTGATATGCTTCGACTTAGTCATCTTCACCTTCTACATTTGCTTTCAGGTATAGTCACGACAACATCGTCACTTGCTCTCGCGATGGCAGTGCAATTATCTGGACCCCAAGATCACGGAGATCACATGTAAGTGTTTTTTCAGGTACTTGGGATACCTTTACATTCTTTAAATAAAGTTTGACAATTGAGTTATAAATATCTTCTATACTCATCATTGTCTTTCTGATGCCATATTTCTGGTCCCCTCCCTTTTCTTGAATAATTATCTGTCCTTCATGAGTCAAAACTATGATCACCAACATTCTATAAAGGTTTCAATGGGAAGTCAGTCTGCAGGTAACATCAAGAAAATATTTAACCGGGTGTGCACGTTACTATGAATGTAATCACTATCTGAGAAACGGACCCCTTCATCTGCTCATGGAACTTGCCACTGCAGAATTAACTCACTTTAAAGGCCCCTCCTCTTAATCCCACAAAATAAATCTGAGAAAAAAGGAAAGCGTCGTTGGTTTGGTAACTTTCTTTTTCGCTGTAGACCTGCGAAACACTTCCCATTTGGAAGATCTCTTCCTTTCTGAGCCTACTTTGACCCAACTGACAACTAAATTGAGCAGGTCGTCATCAAATCTTGCTCAGACAAACTTGTGCTTTGAATAGACAGTTATTGATTGCTTCAGTTTTCCATGGCTAAATATCAGTTGCTGTGTGTAAATTCCTTTAAGATTTATTGGCAACAAATATCCGAATGTAGGGCTCTTGGAGAAGAAATGGTATATAATGAGGTTACTTTCCACTTATCTGCTGCCCAGGAAGACAGTTGATTGATAAATCACCCTTCATTCATCTTTGTTCTTTTTTTATCTGTCAACTAGAAAGGACGATTCATTAGCATTGCCAGGAGTTCATTTGTCTTCGTTTTTTCCTGTCAACTAGAAAGGTCAATTTATAAGCATTGCCATGAGTTCATTCCTGTTTAATTTTATTTTTATTTATTTTTATTTTTTATGTGTCAACTAGCAAGGTTGATTCATTAGCGTTGCCTGGAGTGTTCGCCTGTCTACATGTAAAGACTTTAGCAGACAAAGACTTCCAAGATATTAGAAATAGAATAAATTAAACCAAAAAATGAAACCTTAAGCAACCGATATTAAAAATACAATAAATCAAACCAAAAAATGAAACCTTAAGCAAGCCAAATATCTTTTTGATCAACCAACTTCTCAGAAATTCTTGCAATGAGAAAAAAAAATTGGATAATTACCTGAAAGTATCTCAAATGTTATAGTCTCAATTTACATGTCTGTTTCACTTTCACCATGATGGAAGCATTTGTGACTGTTAAATGCTCATTTGGCGGCTTACTGCAGCGACTTGTGACCATTATGTGTTCATCTAACTTTTCTATTTTTCTAAACAAATACCCGTATAGATATGAAAATAGAAGAATGAAGAAAATCATCTCCAAGAATTTAAGAAAGACTTCCAAAATTCGTTATGACATATTAAACATTGAATTATCAGGTTCCACGCTAATAAATTTTTGGAAAACTTACCTTAATCAAGCTCATTGCATGGTCTACTCAACTTGTTGACAAAAATTAAAGGAACAATAGAGTATAAGTGAACCCTGTAATTGAAGGGTGAAGAGAGTTTTTAGTCTCTTTTTTCTGACACGAGAAGAGATTGCTTTTGTTCGTTTTCAGTTTAAATAGCTAATAATAATTTACAATTTCCTTTTTTTCTTGTTTTGTTTTTCTTTCTTTCTATTCTTGTACATTTTGGATGTACTAGAATTCTTATCTACAGAATCCATAAATAGTTAATGGAAACAGTGAAATGAAGTTTTAGCCTCAGACCATAGGATATAGTCATGGTTTATCACTCGTACAGTTACCTCGAATGAGCATCTATATGGCTTGTTCAACACTAAAGGTAATAATGTTAATCATCTTATTGCAGGGAAGAGTTGGCCGCTGGTGTCGAGCGTATCATCTTAAGGTTCCTCCTCCACCGATGCCACCTCAACCTTCACGAGGGGGTCCAAGACAGAGAATTCCTCCAACCCCACGTGGTGTCAATATGATAATATGGAGCCTGGATAATCGATTCGTTCTTGCTGCTATTATGGGTAACCCTTTAATCTTTTCATCTTCAAAATTTTGGAATATTTTTAAGGGCAATCGAACGCATGTGTGCACATGTTTCTTATTGGAATTCTAAGTTCTAACTTGTCCAATGGTTCTACTGTTGGTCCCATGTTCTTTACTCTCATTGCTCGCTTTTATTATTGGAATTCATAGTTTATCTCCTTGGCACTTATAGAAATAGTTCGGTGATTTCATATTTTTATTTTTCTGTGGATTTCAACTGCCGTTACGTGTTCTTGAAGTAGAGAACTTTCCTTGGAACTTGAAGTCAGAGTGAATATTTGCTAAGTTACCTCGAGGTTGCTTAAGTTGCTAGCGTTAAAATTGTGATCTTAACATCCTTTGTTTTGATTTTTGCCAGGATGTTATTGTGTGTTTTTTTTCACACTTTTCACATCTATTTTCGGCAGTTTACTGTGGAAAACTATATGCCAGGTATCCTTTTTGCGTTTGAAGTCAATTAACCACCTGGAAAGAGTCATGAGGTTCTTCCTTTTCTTGAAAGCTAAATAAGGATAAGCAAGGTGGCAAAGGAATACCACACTGTAGAAATTTACAGAGATCGAGAGTCTACTAGTTTTAATAAACTACCCAATTTGAAAAGTGGTTTTTGGTGAAGCTCCTTTGAAGTGGAATATGAATAGTCTCATTTTTGCGGTCAGTGTTATATTTAGTGGTTGGATCAGTTTGAAATGCTGGTGAGATCTCACAGATGTTTGTCTTTTTAATTCACGACTAGAGTGGACTTAAAAAATTACAGTAGGAAGAGAATGGAAATTTTAAGGTGTCAAGACAGATGAATTTGCTTATCGTAGGTCCATGAACGAGTATAAGGACTTTTGGTCTTGGTATGGAGAAGTACTTGCTTTTTAGCTGTACGTATGGGAATTACTTCAGATTCTTAAAGGATTGCAAGATAATCTCCAAAATAACTTCGGATAAAGGATTCCATTTCTTGGAAAATAAGGTGGAGCAAACAATTTTGGCCATTTATTTTCCCTCTTGTTGCTTTTTCTCCGGAACTTGGCTGATATTTTCCCAACTTGAGTGTATGCCTTAAGAAGTTTTGTTAGTATATGTACGGGTATTTGCAGGATCACATGGTAGTTATGTTGTTGATATGTGGCATTAGTAGCAACTTTTCTGTCTACTCAATTCTACTCACAGAATCTCATTAAGTATCTTGGTTGTGTTTTGGAAATAAGACAGTACCATGAAGATATTGAGTAACAGCGGCATATGTTTTGGTTGTTTTGTAAGATGGGAATTTTAGCAGGAAGGGTCTTGACTATATTGAAGATGTTTCTTACTAGGCTGTAAATGGTCCTTAATTTGACAAGTCAATGAGATTAATAATTCATTCTAATTTTTAGCAAGGGAGCTTAGGGACATAAATGATTCTTTTTTGCTGATTGCATCTTCAATTTTAAGGGATGAACTGTTATTAATATGCTTCTACTGTGGATTCTGTTGACGGAAGACATCATGGCATATGTGGGGTTTGACGTGTCTTCACTTTTTATGCTTTTAACCGCATTGAACTGGCTACTGGATCTTTTTGTTTCCCTAGGGAAACTTGTCTGACCTGGTCTCTCTCTCTCGCTCTCTGTGGCCCTTTCTGGTCATTAGTTTTGTAATGCTAATTAGACATTTTGAAAATTTCAGATTGCAGAATATGCGTTTGGAATGCATCTGATGGTAGCTTAGTGCATTCATTGACTGGCCATACTGATTCGGTAAGTTAAATCACTCGATTGTTTGAACCTTTTCGTGTGAAAGTATAGAGTTGATTGCCTGTGCTTGTGGGCTTTGGATTCGGCTATGTTTCATTCAACAGATGTAAGATGTTTGTGGGGTGATCTTTATTAGGGATCCTCATTTTATTGGATGTAATTTTTGGTTGACGATTATAAATCTGCTTTGGAAGGGTTCTCTTTTTACAAAACAAATGCATTTTTGCCTATTGTTACCCCATTTCTGAACATTGATGTAGGTGCATGTATGGAGGTCATTTATATCGTGATCACAAAAGTTGAATTTTCAGTTGCTTATCCGCACTAATTTTCTTGTTCAGGATCAATCTTGTTGTTCCTTGCTTTCATTGTGCCATAGTTCTTGTTGACTATTGTTTATGGTTTCATCATCACTTTTCTCCCCCTAGTTAATCAGTTGGTAGCTTTCTCGTAGAACTCCTGCAGTCCATGCTATGTCTGTAATTCTTTGTAGACTCTGTGGCTCAACTTGTTTGTTCCCCTTGTATTCCAGTTGTAATTTTGTAAATTTGCTATTTGTGACTGTTTTACTTGGATTGTGTCAGACGTATGTTCTTGATGTTCATCCTTTTAATCCAAGGATAGCTATGAGCGCGGGGTATGACGGCAAAACGATAGTTTGGGATGTAAGTCCTCCATTCATCTGGCTCTGTAGGGTCTCACTCATTTACTCTCTAATTGACTATTTTTTTTTATTCCATTTAGATATGGGAAGGAAAACCTATACGGATATATGAAATTTCACGTTTCAAGTTGGTCGATGGCAAATTTTCTCCGTAAGTACATCCCAGCTGGCATCAGATTTTGAACTACTTTGTAAATGGAAATTGGTATTGACAGTTGATGCTTTGGTCGAGTCAGTAACATTCAAATGTTTGTACTTGTATATTTTGTGTATGTATCTATGCATGCTCTGGTGTTTAGGGTTCTGCATTTTCCCAACCAGTGCCTTTGCGTCTTTTGGTAGGCGTTACTAGATATAGCAATCTATGTTTTCAAGATATTTCCTTATAGAGACTTTGTGTATGGCAACACATTGAAATGTGCTATGCCTTCTTTCTCACATTTTCAAAGTATATTAAGCACCTAATTAAGTGCCTTCCGATGATAGGTAGCATATTATTTTACTAGATGGCTATTCATATGCATATCAATGCTTATTCAATTAGACTGGAAAGTTCCTTTGACATGAAATTTTTTCTGTCACTCAGGGATGGGACATCAATCACTCTTTCAGATGATGTTGGTCAACTTTATATTTTAAGTACTGGCCAGGGCGAGTCACAGAATGATGCCAAGTATGATCAGGTCTGTGATTGGTATGATAAACGCGTGTATGGTTTTGATATGTATCAGGCAGTTTATTTATGAGTAATGTTTTTGTCTCCAAACAGTTTTTCCTGGGGGACTATCGGCCTCTTGTTCAAGATACTTATGGCAATGTACTTGACCAGGTTGGTTAAGCAGTTAACTTCTTGTGTTACTCAATCTTTTGTTTCAGCGCATCTGTTTACTGAGTTTTTTGGGACCTGCTTGAAGAAATTCTTATTCTTTCTGTTCTCCTCGGTTCTTATATTATAAGTATCACATATTATGTATGGGTACTTACAGCACGAGATTGTGCATGGGAGGATTTTCATGTTCTTGCAAAGTCTCTTTTTCTAGTTGTCAGTATAGATTGCCATTTATGGCGATTTTGTGCATTATTGTACATGCACAAGGTACTTCCATCATTGATTTTTGTAGTTTGCTTCTTTCTGACATAGAAGAATGCAATATGAGATGGGTATGATCATCTTGCCTCACCTTTAGTGGCTGAGCGTAATTCTTGACTATATCCTTTCTAAGGTTCTGCTTAATATTTAATTCAGGAAACTCAGCTTGCTCCTTATCGACGCAATATGCAGGATCTCCTTTGTGATTCGGGTTTGTGTTTAGTTATCAGATTGCTGCTTGATATGTTTATTTTCAATTGTTATGGTAGCATCTAAATCTAATGTTCTCTTTACATTTTTGGTGGTCCAAAATGCTAGGTATGACACCTTACGAAGAACCCTACCAGAGCAGATACCAGAAACGCCGACTCGGAGCTTTAGGCATTGAGTGGCATCCTTCTTCTCTAAGACTTGCCATTGGGCCAGACCTAAGTCTAGACCCGGATTATCACATGCTCCCCTTGGCAGATCTGGATGTGCTAATTGAACCCTTGCCAGAATTTATGGATATTATGGAGTGGGTGCCTGAAAATCTGGTGCAAAGTGATGATAATGATTCGGAGTATAATATCACTGAGGAAATTTCGTCTCGAGGGGAGCAGGGAAGTTTAGATTTTAACTCCTCTGATGATTCTGAACGCAGTGCCGAAGACACTGGTGGTGATGATTCTAGTAAGGAAATCCGCAGATCAAAAAGGAGAAAACAAAAGGCAGAGGCAAGTCTTTGTGGAGTATCTAATATTTTTTTTCCTAATTGCATCCTTATTTGTTTAGAAGTAACTAAAATTTTTTGTCTAAGCTCAGGTAGAGATCATGACATCTTCAGGTCGGCGTGTTAAAAGGAGGAATTTGGATGAGCATGATGATGATTCATTGAGAAGTAACCGATCAAGAAAACAGAGGAATGGTAGAAGAAAGAAAAAATCTTCCAAATCTAAGGCATTGAGACCTCAAAGAGCTGCCGCTCGGAATGCTCTCTCTTTGTTCTCTAGAATTACTGGAGCATCTACAGGTGAAGAAGAAGAAGTATCAGAATCTGACGTGTCCGAGAGTGAGTCTAACGATCGAGATTCAGACATCCAGAGTGATGATTCTGAGGAACCATTACAAAACGAGCAAATTAATCTTTCAAAAGGAAAGGAGATATGTAAGGATTTGTCCAGGGGAGTGTCTGCGAACCATGAACATCATGATACTCCTGTTACTGCTGGGAACAAGCGGAGATTGATTCTTAAATTGCCAGTTCGCGATTCGAATAGGCTTGCTCCTTCCCAAAGAAGAGAACATACGTCTGACAGCCTACCTGAGTTTGTCGGTTCATCATCTGGGATTCCCAGAGACATTACTGGAGGGAGCAGCATTCATTTAAATGAACAGAATCCAGAGTCTTCTGCTAATGCCAATTGCAAAACAGTTGAGAAAGAACGAAAAGAAAGTGAGAGTAATGTTGATCACATAAAGCTGAGTCTTGCATACCAGAATGGTAAAATTAAGTGGGGAGGTGTCAAAGCGCGCTCAGCAAAACGACCAAGACTGGGAGAAACAGCATCAGCAGTGCCATGTGGAGAGACTAGTTCACATTTTGTAGCTCATGACAGGAGCGAAAATAAGGAGAATGGAATTTTCAAACTTGAAAGACTTTCAGAAGTTCAGGGTGATAAGGCTAAAACAAATGAAGAAGCTACATGCATGAATCAGAGAAGTTTTGATAATGGAACATGCGAGAATTTGGGTGATGCAGTAAATGGCCAGGAGCACCCCAAAGTGATTAAATGCAGTGTTGATGATGATTCATTGGAGGAGGTTTTTATTCCTTCTGAGGATAGATCTCCTGCTCTTGCAGGGGAGGGAGCTGAGCAGCTCTATGATGTTGAGGGGAGCCTTAAACCATTCTCCAGTGAGGTGAAAAATAGATCAGGAGTTACAACTGACTCTGCTGATGCTATGAAGCTAGAGCTGCGAAACTTGACTAATGACTGTAAAAGTGGTTTGCATGATGAAACCTGTGAGAACCATTTGTGCATGGAACAGGATATTGCCCAAGTGCCTGCCCATAACCAGAACAAGAGAATCGGTCTAGCAAAAGGAGATAACGGATTACTAGGTTCAGACAATAACAATGATATATCTTGTTCGACTCTACCTAACTCAAACTTGCATTCGAATGCGAGCAGGATCTTCAGTGCTGTATATAGAAGGTCGAAATCAACTAGAACTAGGACTAATTTAGAAGGAGAAGCTAGTGGAGTGGGAGAAAGTACTTCAAATGCAAACAGTGCTCAAATGGACTTACTCGGAGGATCTCCTGATTCATTGCATAAGCCACAGCTCATGGGACTGAAGATGAGGCTTCGAAAATGTGATGCAAACACTGGGATAGGAGACATGGAGTTGGGTCATGTACATGAATTAGAGGATCCATCACAGGGTTCTGAGAGTAATCACATTAGTAGATGCGAGCTTCCACGTGAAGAATGGGGGTCAAGTTCAAAGGCAACAGTTGGATTGAGGTCTACTAGAAACAGGAGAGCGAGTTGTCACCTGCGTGACACTAGTCCTCCGATAGAAAGGAGGAAGTCAAGTCAATCCTCGAAGAAAGGTTCATGGTTGTTGTTGACATCACATGAAGATGGATCTCGTTACATTCCACAGCAGGGGGATGAAGTAGTATATTTGAGACAGGCATGTGAATTGGTATTTGATTATTGTGATAGTTTTCTTGGGCTGGACTACCTTTCATACATCTTCCATTTAATTTCTTGTGGATATGGATGTGATGAATTTCCTTATGTACCATGACTAAACTTTAACTTTTCAGGGGCATGAGGAATTTATTGATTGTGGTGGCTCCAAAGAACGAGGCCCCTGGACAATGATAAAGGGAAACATTGGACCAGTGGAATTTTGTAAAGTTGAAAGCCTAGAATATGCCATTTATCCAGGGTCTGGGGAAAGCTGCTGCAGAATGATACTTCGATTTGTTGATCCCGCTTCCAGTGTTTTTCGTAAATCGTTTAAATTAACTCTTCCTGAAGCGACTGGCTTCCCAGACTTCCTTGTAGAAAGAACTCGGTTTGAGGCTACTACGCAGAGAAATTGGACAGTTCGGGACAAATGCAGAGTGTGGTGGAAAAATGAAGGCGAAGATGACGGTAGTTGGTGGGAGGGTCGGATCGTCACTGTGAACCCTAAATCTCTTGAATTTCCAGATAGTCCATGGGAGAGGTACACTGTCCAGTACAAGAGTGATCCCAGGGAGAAGCATCGTCACAGTCCGTGGGAGCTTTTTGACACGGATACACAATGGGAGCAGCCGTGTATTGATGATGAGATCAGAAATAAACTTCTCTCAGCCATTAACAAGCTAGAGAAGTCAGGGAACTATAACCAGGTACTCCATTTTTAGGAAGCATAAGAAACGTGGCTGGCTTATTCGTAAAATGTAAATGTTTCTGAAGACTAATTTCTTTTATGGTCAACATTCAGGACCGTTATGGCATACAGAAGTTGACCCAGGTTTCTGAGAAATCAGGTTTCATTAACAGGTATATACTTTTTCTGTTGAACTGGTATTCAATTCTTGCTTATGTGGATTCACCAAAGATGCAATTTTAGAAGTTATGAAACTACATTTTGGGATCTCCTGTTCCCCATTCCCAAACAATAACTTGAATACTAATTGGATATTTAACAATTTGAGCTGTCGCTGAATTGAGTCATGTCTAATAATTTTGCAGGTTCCCAGTTCCATTGACTCTCGAGGTGATTAAAGCAAGGTTAGAAAACACCTACTATCGAAGTTCAGAGGCGGTGAAGCATGATATTGGAGTACTGCTATCAAATGCTGAAACTCACTTTGGGAAAAGCCCAGATCTCTCATTGAAAATGAGGCGCTTGTCAGAGTGGTTTGCGCGGACGCTATCTGCTTCATGATTAGGAGATTTCTGGCCAACAATGCCTGCGAAGAGTTGCGATGAATGCCTTTTTCTTTCTGTAGATAGAGTTTTTGGAGCTAACTATTTGAAGGGTTCCTTTTCTCCCATTTCGGATACGAGGATATTTCAGGGCTTTAGAGATCTCAATAGAAAAGAGCTGATTGTGGAGAATTTCCACCATAAATTCATTCTTGTATAGGCACACTTGATCATTGAAAGCAATAAAAAGCAAAAATTCTCACCATACCACTTCGTGATTCTGCTCTGCAGTTAATCAATCATCACAAGCCTATGCTGCTTGATTTCCATGACCTTGTAGGAACTGAACATGTTAAATGACATGGTGGAGCTGCGGTTTTATATCCATTTGCCTGGGAGAGAATACACTAGTCCATGCATCAAACCAATTGATGCTGTTTTATATCCATTTGCCTGGGAGAAAATATGCTAGTCCATGCATTGGACTAAACGTTCGGCTACTGTAACTCTGAGACATCTCTATAGACTAGTCAGGCATTAGTTGATTGTTATTTGAACATATGCTTGGAAAGCCCCATCTGCTTGAAAATACAGAACTAATGAGTAGAGGAGTGAGCTTCCCCAACAAGGCTCATCTTCGATCAAGTTCTGTCATTCACTTTGTAACTCGCTAGTCTTAACTTGTTCTTCAGCTGAATTACACTAGATGGATGATGTAGCGACATGGGCTTTGCTTTGGCCGAAAAGAAACCAGGGATGGAAATTCTCTGAGGGGGCAATTATCCAACTGAAAATGATGTGTTTCAGTGCTTATGTATGTACTTGGTATATTTTGAATATGTTGCCTCCATATATTAAGGATTGAATTCACTAGAAACCCAATTTGAGTTTGAAATTCTTGTACAAACATGCTTAAAAAACCATATTCATCTCTACATAGGTTGCATAATTAAAAAGTAGTTGGAGCCAATGGCGAACATGACTTGATCCGATCTAAATCTCTCTAAACAGTTTACGACTTGAATCGAGTGGCTCAAAAAATTGAACCGCGTTGAGATTGAGTTCCATAGCACTATACAAAAGTTGCGTGTTCCATAGCACTTTACAAAAGTTGCTAGCAAAACTAATTAAATAGTAAGTATTCTTTACGGTTTCTCCACACAAGTGATCGAGGAACCTCAATCAAACTTGCTTGCAATACTGTATATAAGTTATCTCCTGCTGAATAACCAAAGGTCCATGCAGATTGAAATTGAGGCGTTTATCTCCAGCTCGAGTAAGCATATGTGGTATTAAGTCGAGAAATCAAAACTCGAGTCGTTTCCAAACCTATGCTGCGAATTAGCCCTTTTCTCGATCACTTGCTCGCTCATCCGGAGAGGCTATAAGAGAGAATAAAAATTACTTCTATTGACTGGATGATCAAAATGAAAAAGACACCCTCTAGATTACATTCGTTAATCGACTCTTGGACAAGATCGCTATCTTCCCATCCACCAATTACCAGCATTTATGCCAACAACTCTCTAGAATATGACACAATTACCGTATCATCCGTTCCTGGAAATATTCCGAAAATCTCACTAAGGCTTGGACAAACCAAAAAAAATACTAAAACACGAGCATACACGATGAATTGAGTGAGCTTGAATTGACGAAATCAAGCTCAACTTCCTAAAAAGACCTAATTGAATCGTTGGTTAACTTTAAATTTCAGTATCATCTTCTGTTAAGCAAGCCCAAGTTCAAGCTCAAGTAATACCCTTCCTGCATTAAAAAAAAATCAAAGTGCCACGCAATTCAGAACTAACGTTGTGACTCATCCAGTTCAATTCACCGACAAAACTTCAAAACCATGGTTCAAACATCATGTCGAATAAACACAAACTCTCCTGACCAAAAAAAAAAACACAAACTCATCCTTCCATTCAAGACTGACAAAAACAACCCTCCTTCAGATTCCCCATGCATCAAGCACTTGCACCCTCAACAACACCGCTGCGAGGAGAGACAAGCTAAGAGACAAGCCTCAGATGTTCCGATTTTATCCAGAATCTGTCCATCTTTTCCAATTTGTAATATCTTGTCAAAAAACCCTGGAATGCCCTTATGTCTATCTACCAAACTTTCAGCATTCAAGTAAGCCACTCATGAAGAGAAGACAAGCAACAATCAGCAAGCATACACAAAGAGAGAGCAATATAAGGCTCAAAATCCTGATCATGCATATCAGGAAAACAACACGAGCATAGATTCAGATATGGATAATAGATGGCTTAAAAACAGAGTAATGTCACTACAATAGCAGTCAAAATGTAACCCAGTAAAACTGACGAAGATCACGAATCAAAAATCAAACTTTGACATAATGTCTGGAACAAAACCAAACCCCTAGTAATCCATGGCCCCCAAAAAGAAGCCATCTTTTTCAGTGCGGAAAAAAAGCTAGTCTACTCGTCCTCGGATGCACCTTCCGTCTTCTGGTTGTGCTTCCTGGCGTACCTCTGGTTCCTCAGGAACTTGGGGTCCATCTGGAAACCACCACAGCAAAATGACCAACTATAAGCAGCCGACAAACCACGAGACACCAGAGAGAACGAGAGAGAGGAGAAGGCAGTGATTACCCCTTTGGTGGAGGTGTGGCGGTGCCTCCTCGGCTTCTTGATGCCGTTCTTGTGGGCCTTGTAGGACTGGTTGTGCGCGGTGTGGTTCTTCGACTTCGCCATCTCCCCTCTGCCCAAAACACGAATCGAATCAGACCCAAATTCCGCAGCTTCAAGATCGAAATCTTCAGCAACAAAAACAGCGACCCAAAACCCGATCGGCCACGACTCCACTCGACTCGAATCGAAGAGAAGAGGAGAGGAGATAAAGACGGCGTGCGGCTTACCGAGCTCAAGCTAGGGTTCCTTCGTCCTGGTTCTGCTGCTGCTGCTACAGATAGAGAGAGAGGGGGACAGACTGAGGCTTTCGTTTCTTCTAATGATGCCATTTTATTCGAAACCCTAGCTTCCCGTGAAATGACGAGAATGACCTCATGGGCCTACGGAGGAGATTATTGCCTGAGCTTCAGGGCTTCCTTTGAGCCCTAATAGATGTGATTGTGGGCCTTGGCGGCCCGTGCGAAACGGGCGGCTGCTGCGAAGCTTGTACCGAACCCCCCCGGCCATTTTAAGCAAACCTTTTCACCTTCGTCGAGATCACGAGTTCGATTCCCGATTCGGGACACGTATGTGAGGTACGATGTGCTAACGAGAAGAGTTTTTCGAGCTACGTTGAACCGATGTCCAAAGGTGCTCTTCATCGATCCCGCAAATAGCATTCTCTAGAGTCCACCTCGGCAAGATTGGTGCCAAGTATCAGTGGATCGAGGTAAGTTCTCTGGGTTTTAGCATAAAAAAAAAAGAGATAAGTTCTCTGGGCGCTTTGATCGATTTTGATGTGATTTAGAACTAGAACACTGAATGTTATGATCCCGATCATTCTAAGTGAACTCCATTTGGATTTTTATTTTTGTCGATTTGATGCACTTTAATCACGTTTTCATTGGCACGTAAGTGACGAAAACGCTTGGGTGATTGAGAATTGCTTTTGTGAATCTAATGATGGAAAAAACACGGACCGTGGAGCTATTGGCCTTTTAAAAGAAAATCGATGTCAAAAGAGGAAGAAAAATCACATTATAATTATTTTTTTCACAAGAGAAATGGCAGAGAGGAAAGACCAATACAGGCGACCTCCTTTGGATGTTATCGTAAGGACCTTACACTCGTTCCGAAATGTTCGGCTTAAGCCGAAAACTATCCTGCATGGCCCGTGACCTGAAAGTTCGAGGGCGACGAGCCCTTCACTGCAGCTCACCACGATGCCGATACTTAATCTCTCTCTACGAGGCAATGCGGCACAAGCTTAGTTGGAAGTGCAAACTCGTGACTTCGTATAGCACAAACAGGGTCCCATTGATCGCCATGCCAACTGCCTCCCTCATTTTCAAGATGTAACCATCGACACGAGAGACTATATCACAACAAGTTTGAATTTACTTACGGAATCAGACAAAATGCAAAGTTTGACTTTCTCTGGGCCAGCAAATTTGACCAATTCGAGTAACCAAATCCGCATGCTACTCATTCTTTTGGTGCGTTTATTTTTTTCCCCTTATTTTTTTTTCCAAAGATCTGCTGCTGCCGCTTCAGGAAACGGACCTATTTAGATCTCATCTTCCTCTTCTCGTCTCCCCACCCTCGACCGATTGATTCTTTCGACGACTCCGTTTCAACCGAACTTCAACGCTCCGGACGGAGGGAGGATCCCTCCGAGGAAGAACGCCGGCGATGTTCCTGTTCGATTGGTTCTACGGCGTCCTCGCGTCGCTGGGTCTGTGGCAGAAGGAGGGCAAGATCCTGTTCCTGGGCCTCGACAACGCCGGCAAGACCACGCTGCTCCACATGCTGAAGGACGAGGTGCGTCCTCGTTCCGGGTCGATCCGGACGCGCGCCAAGTGTTTGTGATAATGTCCCCGTTTTTTGGGCTTTCCGACTTGTTTCTGACGATTTCGGAATGGGGTTTGTGGGTTTCATTTCTTTTTCGTGTTTGGGGGTTTTTTTTTCTTTTTTTTTTTTCAGAGATTGGTGCAGCACCAGCCGACCCAGCATCCGACGTCGGAGGAGCTGAGTATTGGGAAGATCAAGTTCAAGGCTTTTGATCTGGGTGGTCACCAGATTGCTCGGAGGGTCTGGAAAGATTACTACGCCAAGGTATGAAAGGAATGAAATGGGTGATGACGATCGCTCATTTCGCTGTTCAATGGGCTCATTCAATTGGAGTATAGGATCGATGGTTTTGAAAACTCTATTTGTGGGATTAGGTGATTTGCATCTGAATTCGTTTCAAGATTTATAGGATGCTGATGGTTGCTGTGCCTATGCATTTTCATCTTATACTTCCTGTTTGGACCAGATCCATCCGGCCGTGCTCGTTTTGTTCTTTGTTTTCTGAATCCGAGGAACACGTCTAGGTCCTCAATCTTTGATTGGGGGCACATATCTGCCTTAGATTTGTCGTCGTGTCTAGTTGCTGCCATGCTGCTTTCTAGTGGAGTTGAGTTTTCGTGCTTCTTGTTGGCACTTTGAAAACGGTCGTAGATCACCATATAAGAAGCCAGAAGGCATGTCTCCATTTGCCAAATTTTTGCTGTACAGATTCTGCCTTCATAATCCCAGATAGACCTCCTTATGTTTATCTGATTCATGCGAGGCAAACAATGATGGGGAAAGTCTCGGTGGTGGCACCTACTGCAGTTTCGATGGGAGGTGTCCTGTTAGTAACTAACCGTACATTGTCTCTTTCTGTCTCTCGAGATATTGAATAGGACACCCTAGTTTCATTCTAGGGAAGAAGCAAGGCTGTGGTGTTAATTCTATGAGTTTTTCCATGATTTGTCAATGTCTAGATGTTTCAGTAGCATAAGCCTACAGTTGATTGGCACACTCGTTACTTACAACCAGATGGTTTTGTCAGGAATTGTAGTTGTCACCAACATATCTTGCCCTTTCCATCTTGCAGTACTGTCAACAGCTTCAGACCTGTTTTGCAATACCTTTGTCCACCTTGCGTGGATTTGATTGTAAATTTTCTGGTTTTCTTGATCCTTGTCTGGTTTAGTAAATATGAAGCAACTCGATCGCATGATAGCAGTAGCAGAGCATGCCTAAGGTTCCTATTGAAAGCCCACTGTTTTTATTGTTATGAGTGATTCTAGTTGGAACTTGGAAAGCAATACCTAGAGGTACTAAGAAAAGATTGGTGTAATGTAGATTTTCAGGTGTTTGTTCGCCATTATGGAATTTTTCCTTTTCATATAACTTTCTTTTTTGTTTTGGAGGGAAAGACGGTGCCTTTTCCACACAGGGCAAATAGGGGGAAGGGAATGTCTTTGCATCTTTAAAATTTGGTTATTGTTCTTTGTCGTTGGCAGT
Source organism: Syzygium jambos (assembly GCA_031216235.1). Classification (NCBI taxonomy): domain Eukaryota; kingdom Viridiplantae; phylum Streptophyta; class Magnoliopsida; order Myrtales; family Myrtaceae; genus Syzygium; species Syzygium jambos. The sequence goes on along the minus strand of CM062227.1, from coordinate 34,914,555 downwards.
ACTTTCCTTCTCAGAACATATCTTTATCTCTGGCATTCTCATGAGTCCAGACTCTAGAATAAGAATAATTTCCTACGATTCAGGTTTTGCCCCTTCCACTATGTTAACTGAAGTTCTGCCCAGTGCCCTTGTTCATCAACTGTGTGTATCTCCGAGTTCTTGCTGGCTCAAGTTCTCATCTTGGATGTAGTTTTGTTTGCCACTTTCTTAAGACGCCGCATGTCAAAGATAGCTGAAGGCTTTACGAATCTTTCTTACTAAAAACAGGTGGACGCTGTGGTTTATCTGGTGGATGCCTATGATAAGGAGAGGTTTGCTGAGTCAAAGAGGGAGCTGGATGCGCTCCTTTCTGATGAAGCCCTGGCTAATGTTCCGTTTCTCGTGCTAGGAAATAAGATTGACATCCCTTATGCAGCCTCAGAAGACGAGTTATGCTATCATTTGGGTTTGGCCAACTTCACAACCGGCAAGGGGAAGGTTAATCTCACGGATGGCAACATTCGACCCATTGAGGTTTTCATGTGTAGTATTGTCCGTAAGATGGGGTATGGCGATGGATTTAAGTGGCTTTCGCAATATATAAAGTAGGGAGTTTTCATTTTTTATTTGGGCAGTAGAGAAACTCTCAGCATATTACTTTTTCCATCACGCTGCACTTAGCGGCTACAGTCAAAGTAGAAAAGGTTTTTTTAGTATTCTTTCAACGGAGTTAAAGATAAACAGGGGTGGCAAGTCCACATGATACATGGATTGGTTTTACATTTTTGGAATTGCGCGATTTTCATAGTCTCTTCTGGCGAATTTTGATGCTTATTAACTTTTTCTCTTGGGTTTTAGGGTCCTTGCTTAGCATGATATACAGTGCTTTGTTTTGCAATCAACTTTGAATGACTAAATCGTCATCATGAGCTAGCTGTTGCTCGCGTAAGGCAGTTTTTTCCTCTTTTTGATCACGGAGTTGAGAATTACGCGTTGTTCACCTGCCTTGTTCTTGCTACTTTAGCGTGGTTTCGATCCTTGGAGATGAGGTGCGGGGCGTTGGCAGGAACTAAAGAAATGATGATGTCAGATATAATAGCTTTAGCTGGTTGGGAATTTTGCTAGGTCAAATTTTAAGAATTCAGTTTTTTTCTTTTCGGATTTATCCTACTCTAAGTCTTCTATTTCGTTCATACTTTTACTCGGCCTCTTTGCATTGCGTGAAAGTTAAATCCCATTCCTAAAAGTAAACATCCTCACCCGACCTAATTCTCTCATCATCTCTCATCACAGGGCCGCAAAGTAAACATCCTCACCGTACCTACTTCTCTCATCACAGGGCCGCATGCCCTGTGGGTGTTAATGATCCAGTTGACTCATTTATTTCAAGTGACAGACTTAATGAAGCATTTTAGCAAAAGGCCAAGGAACTGGCATATAGGGAAAATGAAGTCAAAGCATTTCATTCGTTTGCAAAGGTTATGCCACTGGAGATGGATGCGGTTGTGTATATACCATTAACCGCGCAAAGAAGAGATTTGCCAGAGTCGAAGGAATTTCTTGCCCTCTCGCCCATGGATCATTTGCAAGAATCACACTCCTAGTTCTCCACAATAAAATCGCTATACCATATGCCAGTTCCAATGCCATACGTGGGGTTCGATGGAACTTCGCCATTGGCAAGGAAGAGGTTTCCACTTTTAAATTGCTAAATTTAGCGAGAAATACAGTCACGGACTTCGGATGCATGGCACTGTGAAGGATAGAACATTGATCGGCTGTACCTACTCAAATCCAAAGAGTATCCACACGTCTTGACAGATATTAACACAAAAACCATGAGCCCTTCCATTTTTAAAACACTTTGAAAGGATCAATGCAAGTATATCTACGTTCGGCTAAGCATTTACAGGCGAAGTCTACAGAAGATAAACTAACCCTTTTAACATTTTATGTGCTAACTTGGGCCTACAGATAGCAGTTCCGTCCTTAAAAGACGAGATCCCATGAAGCCCGCTTCACCTCTCCATGTCAACATTATCATCGAACAATTCTTGAAATTCTAGCTGCATAAACAAAGCACAGTTGTCAATTATCCGAAGATGGATTTAGACATTGATAATATCACAAAACCTACCTGTGCTGCGCTGTGCGCCAGCTTCATCCTGCGATAGTCTTCTTGTGCTTTCCTTGAGCGGAACATGGCTTGGACCTTTACTACTGATTGCTCGAGACGCTCTTCAGCTTGTCTTCGGCTTGTTCGGAAGAAGTCCTCCTCTGCATCACTTTCTTGTCTCTGGTCTACATTTTCTTCTACAGGTTCAACATGAAGCCCGCGGAAACCTCTCCTCTTTAACCGCCAGCGTAAAATTGCCTTTTCGAGAACTCCCACTGACCAGATAATTTTTCGATACTGCCTCCGCACTTGATAGCCTCGGAAAACAGCCTGTACGATGCACATCGACAACATGGTTTAGACTGGTTTATCACTAACCACTGAATTAGTGACCGTAAAAAGGAAAATGCTCACCTGAATTTTGATAACTTGTCTACGCATATTAAGAAAGTCTTTACGCATCTTCCATGTGCGGAACCTATACTGAATTCGGGCAGCAGCGGCCATTTTCTTCCGAGACTCAAACTTGCGGAATGCATGCTGTATCTTCATGGCTGCAACAATATTGCGCGCTTCATCCTCGGGGTTCAAAGACTCGACTTCTAGAGTTCTTACTTTCAAGGAATGCTCCCGGAATGCATTCTGTATACGTGCAGCTGCATCTGCAGCTGTTCGATAGGCTGCTAAAGTGTCCTTCAAATACAATTCATCCTCACTGAGGTTCTCAGTGTTAACTGTGTCATTTGTGCTAGTATGTAATGAACCACTGATATTTCCAGCTATGCTCATATCCTCAAAGTGCTGTACAAGAGCTTTCTCTGCAAGATAAGCAGCTAAGCCTTCATATCCCTTTTTTGTTGCGAGATCAGCAGCAGTCCATCCAGCAGGATTTTCTGAAGTAGGGTCAGTGACCAAATTCGGCTTTGCCCCAGCAGACAACAATATTGCAACCATTTTCTCACTGTTACATGGAACTTCACAGGATGAAATAAGATTTGACAAAATAATATAACTTCACAAAGATTGTTCTTGGACCAACTCACAATCAAGAGGCTTAAATTAATTGACAATTCAAGACATACTTGCTGATCTCTAAATGTCCTAATAAAAGCAATTAAAATTAAGAGAAAACAACCTAGTACATTTTTATCATAATTAAGCAGGAAAAACCACAAATGGTTGACGTGGCAGACTAATGCCCTAACTATAATACCATATCACTAGATCACAATGACTTACCTCCCATTATGTGCTGCCCAATGAAGAGCTGTCCAACCATACTTGTCCCGAAAGTCCAATGACAATGGCGACAATGCAAACAGATTAACAGCCCATGTGTATTCCAGAATCGCACATAGATGTATAACACCTTGACCATGCATATCATACTCAGTCAGTTTACCACCAGCAATTACTCTTTCCAATATCCAATCCTTCAGTCTGTTCTTCAACATAAGTTCGAACAAATTGGATTTAGCTTGCGGAACTGACATCTTATCATCTTCGACTGAGCTTAATATATAAGCCCAGTCTTTGGAGATGTTCAAAGTTTTCTGGACAAACTTCTTTGCTTCTTTTTGGACAGTTGGAGAGGCCTTAAAGGATGCAATCTCAAGATATTTAGAAGTAGAAAACAGCAGAAAAGCAAGTCTCATTTGAAATTGGAGCCTCTCCCACTCTGATTTGTCTTCATTAGAAGGCACGGGATCACGTAATGGAGGAGTCCGATACTCAAAGTGGATTACGTGGCTGATAGGTTTATGACCATCCAAACTCATATATAGATTCACAAATCCAGGAGTATGTGGTGATACCAAACAGCGGTAAACTCCAACTTGAACAAGTTCGGCAGGAACACAAAGATCGCCACAGATACAAAACATGTTGGATTTGGAATGTTGAAGATATCCCTCATGGAAGAAGCCAGTAATTAGTATCTGTTAGGACAAGCACATGAGCTTAAACAATCAATCGAGCATTTCATGCAAACATTGTATGATGCAACACTAACATGTGGGCCACATGGCCAAATAATTGTGTGACATAAGTAATTACCTTTAGGTATCTCTAACAAATAAAAAGGAAATTACAGGTGGCAAAATAAAGGAAACTAAAAATTCCATATCTTATACGTTAGAAGGGGAAAAAACCAATATTCTTAGCCAGTTCAATACATCGCATGAATGAAGAACTGATGTCCTATATTTGTAGGACACTCTACTATGCTCTTTAAGCGAGTGGAGAATCAGGCATATTGCTTTAATCAAGGAAACAGAACTTTCCACAAGTTACTAGAATTTTCACCAAGTACTACCTCCTCGAATGATCTGCTGCTCGTTCTTGCAATATGTAGAAACCACAGTTTTCCAGGTTTTTTAATTCTACTATGTGCTCATTTGTTTAAATGAAAGCGATCCGCTATTCCCATAAACTAGTTGGTGCCCTTGCCTCATGTCTTCCGTCTTAGGACGTTGCTGAGACAAAGTGAATCAGATCCTTGACACTATTAAGGCAACTGGCAATCATGGCCCGAACTATATAAGCTCAAGTCTAATTCACAAGACCATTAAACCCGTCAAGCAGAAAAGTAATGATTTAGCATTAGCTCCTAACTTTGTTACTTTACATGAGATGAATTACGAATAATTGCATATTCATAAATACACAACCACCACTAAAAGTTGCAGTTAATTTGCATGAGATGAATTATGACTGCATCAATCATCCTAATACTTCCATCTTTCACACTTAAGGGGAGTCTGCTACATATCAAAACTAACTTATTCAGTTTTAGAGGAAGAGCAGCACTTTATGCATAAACTGAGTTAAAATATGAAAGATTGCAGCGAAATAAAAAAAAAACCTTTGTTTTCTCAGTTGAAAAGGCCCATGCAGGTGCAACATCAGTGATGCTAAATATTATCTCAGGAGAGGAGGGTAGATCATTCATTGATACAGATGAAAGTCCAAAGTAAGGAATTGAAGATTCAAGTGCTGCATCATGTGCTGAGTCCGGTGTTTCGGTCATGATGTAGTTCATCCACCTTCCAAAACTATCCTGACTTTGCCAGCCGTCATTTCCAAAGAAGCCTGGACTGCTAACTGGCATATAATCACTTCTTGACGGATTTGAATTTGCCTGAATTCCCATAGTAGAAACTGCTCCGTTTAGCTTACCAGGAGGACATACTTCTGGTGACAGGACACCCTGCAAAGGTGAATAAGGGGTGACATCCTCTTCCAGATAAATAAGTGTACCAACTCCCTCAAAAGAAGTAGAGGTGCTAACAAAAAGACAACGAGACAAGCAACTAAAGTTTTTCAGAATCAATAAATCATGAAATCATTTCTTGGAGTCCCTCTTATTGTTCAACAAGTTAACGAAATCAAGATTTTTTCTACTATAATGAATTCATGCCTCAAATTGGCGTGTTCCATTTTTTAACCCATTTGAAAAAAAGTAAAAAAAACATACTTAGCATGTATTCGTTAAGAGAAAAAGAATCTTGATGCTGTTACGGCAATTCCAACAAGAAGCAGCTCTTATGGAGGCTTACATTATTGATAGTAACAGACTCTGCCGTTTTTGGTGGTTCAAAGCACGAAATTCTGCCTGGAACTATAGCAGAAATCAGAACTGTCAGAAATTTCCAAACCGCAAAACATTATGCCACTACATTTAATTAGAAAGGTCCAGTCAGTTACCTTCTTTATATGCACTTAAGTTATTTGGATCATCTGTCACCAGCTCATCCCATTCAAGAGTGTTAATCTCGAGAATCGTCCTTTCATGATTTTTGACAGTCAAAGTATCACCAGGCTCTGTTGAATATGCAGCAACAAATAGGAGCATGAGCGATAGAGTAGTCTATATTCTTTGATGGCACGAAGTAATTAATCACTATGACCACTCATCGAGTACAAAGGAAGAACAATCCAAAAATCCTGATTGCTCTTTCTTCAATGGATATGTAGTCCCTTCACTTTGACATCCTATAATTCTCTATTGCACTGTCAAACAGAATGGGACAGATGACACAGCTTAAAGTCCACATGTTTCAAATTAAGTAACTTTGAGGGTAGTCACCTGCATGTTCTTTTTCTGCAGAGTAATAAGCTTGATTAGCCCCAGTATCAAGTTCTTCAGACAAAACCCAAGGAGCAGAAGGATCAGAAGGATCAGAGACTGAGCTAGAATGTGAATTTACAGGTGTTGCAGGAGAACCCTGTGACTGGATAACAATTCAACAAAGACCAATGCAGGATTAGAACATAGTACTGTTTCAGGGGGATAATGAATAAGCATTTCTAATGGGATGACTTCGAAAAATTTCAATAAGAAGAGCAAGCTTGATGACAAATAAATAGCTCACACACTATCAATTTTCCTTTCCTTTAGGTAACATCTCTGCTAACCATGGCTATAGTCACATGGTCGTGACCATAGAAAATCTAAGTTCCAATTAAGAGAAAGGACGTCCAAAGCTACAGAACCAAATGGAACTCCGGTAAAAATGTTTTCTCGCAGTTTTCTCACAGTTTCTACATATGCCCTTGCCCTGTTAATTTTGATGTTGCCTGTACTCGTAACACTCATCCATACAGGGAAGCCATCATGTGAGTGAGAGCTAAATCTCCACTCTTGGCAGCACGACACAGGTTCTTTTAGAATATGAAGTAAGAGAAACACAAAATAAGCAAGTCTACAATGAAGGTAAAGCTGCAAGTTACAAGAAAAGATAAGCCTCACTAACACATATCCCTTTCATTAAAAACTTTACGGAGGATGATTTTACCAACCCAAACCCCAAGATATGAGCCCTTGTTAAAAAGTCTTAATGTCTAAGGAGTTTCTGCAGGGGTCCTGCAGTCAAGATCTCTCTATGCTCACCATGACACAGAATATAGTGCATTGTTGAAGATACCTGACTGAGTGATGACTAAGAAGAACATTCAACTGAGCCAATATCACTAATGAGAAATGAAAAACCAACCTCCTGTGTCTCGCGATAATGAACAAGGACTATATGTTCTAACGTCCTGAAAAGAAAAGGCAAAACACCAATGGTTAGTTCATACGCGATTAGGTGTATATCATTTCAATTTATAAAAGAGAGAGCAAATCATCCTACTATATTTTACAAACAGATATAGGAGTTGAGCATGTAGATTGTTGATCTAAAAATACCAGGAAAATACATACTTATCAAGCAGCCAGTAACACCTACGAACGAACGTCGGATTATCTTCACCGTGTGCATAATACACATGGATCCTTTCTTCATTACCAACCTGGAAATGAAATGTAAAAGCAGCGTAATAAGGGATAAGGAAACCACAATAAAAAACTAAGACGTAACAAAAAGATGGAGAAACACGATGAATAAGTGATGACATGGATTGGCCCCAAAAAGAAGTGATTGCAAGGGTTTAAATCAGGTGCATTTCCTTGACATGACCTCAGGCAATTATAGAAAGTCCTTAGCATTTTCTAAGCAACTTATTTTGAGGGCAGAACAACAGTGTCTTCAAGAAAATCATTTTCATGTCCTTAGATCTGCTTGATCTATCTATTTTCAAATCATCTAAGGCTTTCCGAATATGTTTGTTTGGCTCCCCTCAGATAGTATTCAAAGCCTTATTTTCATAAGAGCCAAGTTCAACATAAATTTAAAATCTACGGACTCAAGAGAGCAGCACTTGCAATGAAGTTGCCTATACTTGAGAAAAATAAAAAAGAAGACACACCTTTAGATGTTCATGAGCCTCTTTAACAGTCTTCCCATCTTTTTTCTTCTTCCAGTTGTGACCATCTTTCCTGAAGTTCCTAAGCATTTTACGGTCAAATAATACAATGGTTCCACCTGTTACATAACAAGGAGAACATGATCTATGAGAAACTGGTGAAACTGCAAATTCCAATGAAGCCAAAGACAATACATACTTCTCCATCTTGCTTGGAATTCTTCTTTCTTTGGGTAAATATAATGCTATGTAGGAAGAATACATATAGCAAGGGAAGTTGACCCTTGGTGTTGGTTACACATACATAAGTAACATAACCGAAAGTATAACTTGAAAGAACCTGAGTCCCATCATCTGTCTATAACTAGGACACTATTTCCCAGTCATGCGTTTCAACATTTTGCAAGATTTACAAGAAATGCACAAGCATCTGGAAAAAACTTCTGAAGGGTCATAAGAGCTAACTGTCACCAGATCATGGAATTGGCAGTTTATATATTGAAGAAGAACTGTACTGGGGGTGTGCGAGGTGATCTTATATATAAGCAAAGATAGTGTACATTGCGATGTTCAGAAAAAAAAAAAAGGTAGCCCACAGTCATCAGGAAACTCAATTTAATACTACTAAAGAAATAAGACGGATCGATTACTTTTGGGCAGGTTTACTGGCTTGACAAATATGCTGAAGTACTTGTGATTACAAAGCATAGCGTGGATTTCATTCGGCCGAAGCCATCTCGTCCTGGCTTCCTCCCAGATGTTGTCAACTTCCAAATCTGCCCATATAGAAAAATCTTAGGAAAATAGGCATGCCAAACAGTAGGAAATTTCGAGGTAATTCACACCATCTCTCAGGAACGACCATTTAAGCAGCACTCAGCCTTGTGACAATGAGAACACTGCAGATGGGATTACAAGAGCTCGATCATGCAAGTCTAAATTCCAACGACACGAGTAAAACACTTGAACCGATTGGATATATTCACTATGGCCTTTTCATGCTCCTAAGGTCTATAATCTTTGCAATATTAGTCCGAGATACTGACCATCACAACCACTGCTAGTTGCTCATTCTTGAACGTTGCAGTCTGAAATTGCTGCATCTCACCACACAGACTAGGGCTTTACAAAACCAGTTAACTTGACACCATCTCTCATTAACTTCACATTCTAAAGCAAACTGTCACTTCTTATAATTGAATCACAGCTTCTTGGAATCTTTGTCCTTTATTCGATATGGCATCGCACTCAAGTCGAAACTTCATAGCTCTAAAAAGAAGCCGGTCAAACAAAGCAGCGACGCCAATTAAAAGAAGCTCTCCACCGGCGAAATTTCCAACAATATCTTACACGAGCACACCAAATCCTAACATCAACCCTTCATTTTGTGCTTAACCAGAGAGATCGCTGAAAAAGCTCTCTTCTGGTTCTCTCTTACATACCCAGACACACAAGCAATCAAACAAAAAAGCTGGCAACTACAAACACAAAAAGACTTTGCACACCACACCACACTCCTCCACCATTTTCGATCAACCCACGTAATCATCCGTACAGAACAAGATTCAGCACGCGACCAAACGCGCTTACCTTGCAAAGTGTGGAACCCATGAATCTCAGAACCCACGAGCATCCCCTGCGCACTGTTCTCCATCGACGACTCAACGCGCTCTCTCCACCCTCTCTCTCTCTCTCTCTCTCTCTCTCTCTCTCTCTCTCCCTCTCCCTCCACTTCGCTTAAAAAAAAAACAAACTTCTCAAGGCCCTCGATCGCAACGATCCCTGAACGAAAACCAAACTCCATCAGCAACGAGAAACAGGACCCGGAACGGGAAAATCGAAGCAAAAAGCAAGAAAAGGGCATGGCATCACCGACCACCCGATTTCGCGCGGAACCCTCAGCGCAAATGCGGAAAGGGAAAGGGGAATCGGAGCTGCCGCTGCCGCAGCCGCGATGAAGATCATCGTCGCGGAAGCAGCTGATCAGCGCTTAGCTGCCCCCCCCAAGAAAAATCGATGGAAAGGGCGAAACTCACTCCGAGAGACAGATAAAGAGAGAGAGAGAGAGAGAGAGTGACCTCGTCGCGTTCGTTTGTTGAATCGCTGTTCTGCAACGACGTTCGTGGGGCTTGTTTGTCTGTCTTTCTTGACCCTTTATGGTCTCAACTGCAAAACGATATACTCCAACAGTTCGCCTTAACAGTGTAAGATTGGGTACGGAAGAGGTTGGGGAGGGGGGGGGGGGAGTCATCCGGTGCGCCACCGTCCATCGTGCGATTAGCGCGAATTGACGGCTCTCGCTCGCCCGTTCACCGCCGCGGTCGACTGCGTTGACCGCTCGCGAGCTAAGCGTGGGCGGCGGAGCACCCGATCGGGCCCCTCGCCAGCTGCCGATTTCCAAAGACAATGAATAGTGCGTCGTTGTTTTGTGGTAACATGAATAAGACAATGAATAGTACTTCGTCGCTTTGTCGTAATCTGAATAACACAAACACAATGAATGAATAGTGCTTTAAATCCAGTCAGCAAACTACGTAGATTTATTAGTAAGGCAGAATAGTCAAGTTGGATAATCAATGGTTCTAAGTTAATGGGGACCAGATTTAAGATTTAAGTAAAAGTTGGTGTTTTTTTACGATACAAAAAAATATCGAGGCCAGAATTGTTACTCAATCTAAAGTTGATGTTTTTTTACGGGACAAAAAAAAGTTCGGGCTTGAATTGTCCCTTGACTTAAAATTGGTATTTTTTTTTAATTAGGCCAAGTGTCGCGGATAAGAATCCCCTGGTGAAATGACTTTGCCTAAAACATGAAGATCTCCAATCATGGCTTGCGATGGAATTTCACCTTTATAGTATACACAGGAGAGTAGTACTATACAATATACGGTATGTACTATCATCCCAATGGATTAATTAATGTACCTGTTAATGTGGTACGAGATTCCATGGTGGTTTTTACCGGCAGATGGTGTTAGGGGAAATCGGATCGCGAATGCAATCGGGGAACATTTTAATCGGTTCGGTCGAGTCGCGGGCCTTTACCCAAAGAGCAATCCGGGTCCACACCTCGTTTAATCGGTTCAGTTGAGTTCTGAACCGAAAAAAGTTACGCTAGGAGTGTAATTTAAGGATACCGCCGCGTAACTAATTTTGAAACTACGTGTGGGTAAAGTTTAGGAACCGTTCATCGAGAGGGCACAATTGCGGTTTTTGAAAAATGCAATGACTCAATTGACTCGATTACGTACCAAACAAAAAAATTTGACTCGAATGAAATGTTTAGCTTTATATAGAAGAAAATAACGATTCGAATCGGACATGTGAACCGTGAATATAAAGTCATAAGACGTCGGGCTTTAGCGATCCAATCCACTACACGGTTGGCCTCCCCCAGCAGAACGTGCTACGGTACTAGTTTTAAGATTTTACCATGTAACCGGATTTCTAAGCATCCCCCAAATCTTGTCGGCCGCATCTATCTCGTCGTTCAGAATCGGATTTTGCTTCAAATTTTCCCAGTTCACACGCGCGCTCGAACTGACAAAGGAGCAACTGATAAGAGCTGACTGTTCAGACGCGCTAATTACGGTTTTGCCCTCCGAATCAGCGCCGTGCAACTTTGAATAGTTTAAAGCATTGGGCTCGTGGAAAGGATGGCCCAAGCGACAATATCATATTCTTCTCCATTGACTATAAACATACCCCCCACAGAAACTAAGAGCAAGCGAAAAAGAAACCCGTAATTGCCGTTGATTATGATTTTAACAGAACCTTAATTTCCATCGGCGGGAAAGTCGATACGACCGGGTTCGTGACAGCGATAAAAAGCGAAGACTCCTGTAGTGTCGCGTCGGGAGTAAGTGCCAGAGGCGTGGAAAGAATGATATAAATGATTCGTGAGAGTAACGTCGGGATGTTTGTGTCAGGAATTCGAGGATGCAATGATTATCGTCCTAGAGGATCTCTGAAGGCCGGGTTGCGGAGCTGGACTCTTGCTAGTGCGGTCAATTGCGAAGATGCGATATGCCGTACTGCTGGGTTCGTGACAGTGATAAGATGCCCCCGGGCTCGTTCTCGGCTTCCCAGGAAGCTTTCGGCCTCGTGACACGTCGGTCAGATTTCCAACCCCCTTTAGGTTCATGAATCACACGACTTTTGCTTGGCTGCCGTTGGCACGACAGTGACTGGGCATCACGTCAAGACTCGTACCGATCACACGTGAACAATTTCCGGCCACAAATCTCCGGACCCCCTATACGACGAAAAGCTCCCCTCGTTCTTTTGGTCGTGCTTTCACACGTAAATCCCGTCGCGGGGTACGAGGATGCTTGCGCCCTCCACGTTAGAGAGGGACATACGGAGAAGTGGGAGTGGCTTTTCGCTTGATGCGATGTGTTGGAACGGAAAGGGACTGCCAAGTGGGACTTGATGCGAGAACACGTGGGAAAATTTATGCGGATCGCCGACCGTCGCCGGCCAACATGTCGGTAGGCATGTAAAGTCCAGCGCATTGGATTGCCTAGAATGAGAATCTAATTGGCCCATATGAATTTGGGCCCAAAAGTATTGTACACACGCCTAAAGAATTTACATGCAAATTAGAGGGACAAGTAGCTTTTTTGTCCCGTGTCTAAGCTTTATGGCGTGGCATTATCGAAAGGCTGACGCGTAACGAAAAGATTGATCCCGACGTCGTTTTGAATTATAGTTTCATTGACAAGATTGTCATTTTCTCCCCCGTAATGTCCCTACCACGCCCCTTGCCCCAACCTACCCCTTCTCACTCTCTAAAAGACTGTCGGTGAGAACCCAAGCGAGCGCAAATTGAAGTTCACCCAAAAAGCTATGTAGAAGGCGGGAGGGTCACGGCCTCTTCGTCTCGCCACCTCGGCTGCCACTGAGATCTCAGCTTCTGAATCCGCGCGACTTTGGATTCGAGGTCACTCGAGCCCCGGAATCCGAGTCAACGACGACCCTCCATGGATTCGCCTACATAAGCCGCGGCTAAAGTTGCAAGTTGCAGAGAGAGAGCGAGCGAGCGAGCGAGAGGGGTCGAGATCATGGAACATGATTGATTGAAAATGTCTTTTTGATCAAAATAACAAAGTACCCAGAGCGTTTAAGACCGTGACCACTCCTACCTATCTCTGTTCCCCCGTCCTTTCCTAGGCAGAGGAGGGACCATATAAATTGAATGCAGAAGTTGAGGTCACATCATCAGAACCGAAAAGTCCACCACATTCCAACGACCCGGCCCAAGTAATATTTGCTCTGTCCACGAACGAGAACCAGGCCCATATTGGGCTTATCTGGCCCGACTTCAATCTCAACCAGAAACGAAGCCCAAATGAGAAACGAATCTGCAGGTCCTGATGCTTTCCAACACAAATAATTCTTGAACTTTAACTCAATATGTAACGTAGTTCATAAATATTTTATTTGTTCAATATACAATGTCGTCCATGAACTTTTAATCTGTTCAATGTGGTTTCTGGACTTTTGGTAATGTCTAGTCGCTAAACTATTTGAAAATGTTGAATGTTGTCCTTGAACTTAAATTAATGGATAGATAACATTGAACATTTTTATATAGTTCAGGGACCATATTGAACATGTACCAAAATTCTAGGGATCGCATCGAAAAAATTAAAAGTTCGGAGACCACGTTGCATATCGAGTTAAATTTCAAGGATCGAATTGAACAAATTAAAAGTTCAGGGACTATATTGTACATCCGGACAAAGTTTAGGGTCAAAATTTCACATTGGACTGGAGTTGGGGGACCATTTGTGTAATTATTCATTTTCCTTTTCTTCTGCATCCCACCTTGAAGCTGAAAGCAGCTCTGCTTTGGCTGCTTTGCCTTCAATGGCTAACTTACCTTGCACTCCAAGCATTTGCGAAAAAGAACCAAGACCTACTGGATTCAATATGCTTCGCACCAACTCAAGCCCCCATGAAGAGACCCTCCACCATCTTCCGCCCTTCAGCTACACCCTCACTTTCCATCTCTTTCGCTCTCTCCCCACAATTCATACTCACTTCCTTCTATAAAGCCAGACCCACCAAACATCTCTTCATCTCATTCGCATTCGCATTCCTCTGGTCAGCTTTCGCGAGAGAAATGGAGGGCATCAAGTGGTTGCTTCTCGTGGCGTTGCTGCTGCTGTCGCCCCTCGTCGTGATCGGGGACGACGACGGGGCGGTGGCGAAGCCGGTGGTGAAGATAGTGAAGGGGAAGAAGGTGTGCAGCAAGGGGTGGGAGTGTAAGGGGCTGTCGCCGTACTGCTGCAACAGCACCATCTCCGACTACTTCCAGGCGTACCAGTTCGAGAACCTCTTCTCCAAGAGGAACTCGCCCGTGGCCCACGCGGTCGGCTTCTGGGATTACCACTCGTTCATCACGGCTGCTGCACAGTACCAGCCCCATGGGTTCGGGACCACCGGCGGGAAGCTCACGGGGATGAAGGAGGTTGCCGCGTTCCTCGGCCACGTCGGGAGCAAAACATCTTGTGAGCAAAACCTGATTCCGAACTCCATACATCAATCGCTTTACTTGTCAGTAAAACATCTCATGATCTTGATTTTCGTTCTTGAATTCAGGTGGGTATGGAGTAGCGACGGGAGGGCCATTGGCATGGGGGCTTTGCTACAACAAGGAGATGAGCCCGAGCCAATCCTACTGCGATGATTACTACAAGTACACGTACCCTTGCACTCCTGGTGTTGAATATTACGGCCGTGGCGCCATCCCCATTTACTGGTAATTGCCACGTTCACATGGTTCATCGTGCGCCTCTTAATATACATGAGTTCGAGATGAAAGACATCGAAAATAGAGGCGATCGCTTAGCGGTTCAAGCCTGAAATTGGACCTATCACCTCCTTTCGCACCTGGTTGTTAGCTCACGACAGGCTTGAATGGAGAGATGAAGCCCGCTAAACGAGGGGCGAGCCGAATCGGTTGGTAAAGTCTCGATCTAGATTAACATCATTTAATCTTACGATCCCAAAATTTTTAAGACATAATACCAATCTTAGTTAACTTGTAAATTTGTTAGAATCTTTGGAGATTTCTAAATAATCGATAACATCGTAGGACCGACATGATTGTGTAGGTCATATCGATTAGATCATCAATAGATGTGATACTAAGGTTAAGGCATGTGCTATGCGGGTACCATAATTAGGTAATTATGCTTTGAAAGAAAATGAGTAATTATGTCTGAAATAGGTAGGTATAAGAAAGTTCGGAAAGTCCAATAGCAAGAAGAGATAAAGAAAGTGGATGGTTTTCATTGAATGAGTGTGAGAGAAAAAAGCCAGGGCTATTTAGGAAATATAAAAAATGAGACTGATCTAAATTTCAAATCTCTATATTTTGAGAAGATCTTACATATAATTTTACTTCTAGAGATCATATTGGTCATCAAAGCACCAATTTTACATAATTAGTTGCTTTCACACGAGCATTTGTATTTGACGTGTATTGACAATCGCTAAGATGCCATGTCGATCTTCGATTCCACGTTTAACTTCTGTAATTGTTCCTGGAAAATTTGATTTGGCGTTGAGCTGAGTCTCTTCTTGCCTGATTATGCCGTATGTGTTAGGAACTACAACTATGGAAAAACGGGGGAGGCCCTGAAGGCGGACCTGCTGAGCCACCCGGAGTACATCGAGAACAACGCCACGCTGGCCTTCCAGGCGGCGATCTGGCGGTGGATGACGCCGGACAAGAAGCACCAGCCCTCGGCCCACGACGTGTTCGTGGGCAACTGGAAGCCCACCAGGAACGACACCCTGGCCAAGCGGGCCCCCGGGTTCGGCGCCACCATGAACATCCTCTACGGGGAGGACGTCTGCGGCAAGGGTGACGACGAGCACATGAACAACATGATCTCCCACTACCAATACTACCTCGACCTGATGGGCGTCGGCCGCGAGGAGGCCGGGCCACACGACGTGCTCAGCTGCGGGGAGCAGGCCGCCTTCAACCCATCGTCGGCATCGCTGGCGTCCTCATCCTCGTCTTCTTGAGCTCCGGCAAGCGATGTGTTTTTTCATTGTATAGAAATGTATAGGAAATTAAACAAGAGTGTGGGGGAAGGTAAGAATAAATGATGCAGAGAGATTTTTGTAATTGTGCTCGAGTTTGGTGACCGATTCGGAATGTGTGCATTCAAAGTTGTGAATTTCCAAGATAATATGATATCTAATCCGATTGATCATTGCATTTTCAGTGATACTTGATGTTAAAGGGAAGCAGACTTATCACTAATTATGGTTTAGTTGCTAAATATCATTAGTAGGATATCCTCTTCGGTGTTTGACGTCGCGTTTCATGTTCTAACTCTATCTAATATGGAAAAATTCCGTGTCGGTAGAATTTCTAGAATTTCAAAATTGCCGTGAATTTATATATATATATAAACATTCATAAGTAAATAATTATCTTGAGACTATTATTTTAAAAATATGTACATCATGAAATATAACCTTTCTGAACATTGATTTATTTTATTATAAACTTCATCAATGCTTAAGAATTCTTACTTTATAACTTAGTATTGTCTTTACTTCAACAGCTATTCATAAAATACAAAAAAATTACCATTCATTTAATTTTCTTGTGATGGTTAACTCTAGAATTATGTGAGTATGAGAATTGCCATCTGATATAAGTTAGACACAGGAATTTGTTCAATCAACTTCAAAATGCAGCCTTACATGCATTTAGAAAAGTTTAGCATTATTTTTAATTGATAAGAACTATCATGTCCTGTAACTTAATTAGATTTAAGACTCTGTTCTTCATCAACTTGGAAATTCATCATGACTTTTGGTGCTGAGAATGTTAGATGCAAATTAGGTATTTCCTCGCATTAGAGATTTGCTAAATTTAGGCTGAGTTTGGCCGTTCAGATTTTTTGTCAAAGTAGGATATAGTTCGGATAAAATAACGATGGGATTTTGTAGTGTCTCATAAGGTGTTTGATATATGTCCAAACATGGATATAAGACAGTAAAAGAGAAGCAAGACGAAACCTACCGCTCTTGACCACTGCCAACCACGCATTCACCTTAACACCGCACCCCGACATCATCACCCAGATAGGGGGCCAGCGTCTTCCTCCGAGAGTTCTTCAAGGAGTCCAAGAGGTCGTGGTTCCTCGCCGGCCCCACCGTCTTTACTTCGCAAGGTGAGTCTCAACATCCTCCTAATCAAATCATCAATCATAGTCATCCTCATAAATCTTTAGGCCGAATCCTCGTGGACTAACCCTGCTTCTCACCGTCATCCCACCTTTCCTTTTCTTCGGGGCCTCTTCTTTCTTGCTAAATTGACTGGACAGATTACATTTGAAATTTCGCATAAATATTTGAAACTAAATTATCAAAATTGAAAAGTTTAAAACTAAATTGATATATGTACAATAAGTTTAGGACTTGTCGGGTAATTTTAGCCCTAAAATGACCTTCGAAAGCAAATGGGTAAATCTCACATATGAGATGGCCACATATGTCGCATGAGCTTTATATACATATAAATTTAAATTAAAAGGAAGCGTGTACTTATGAAAGATGGAAAAAGCAAGTGGTGCCTTGCATTTAAGGGAGAGTGATATGCACTGATGCTTTGCATTTAAGAGGTAGTTCGGGAGATAGCGAGTGCATTACTCCTTGCAAAAACAAGTCCTATCATCCCTCCTGCTCAACCAAGATGAAGGGAGAATTTTTGCAAAATCAAGAAAAAAAATTTTAGGTAGCTAGTCTCCACTCTTTTCTGCGTATAGGACCCCTCTCGCAGTTGAAAAATTCTTGCTTGATTGCAATTTTCAAGCACTCATGCTATAATTGCCATCGCGCCTAACGTAGAACAGAAAACGCTCTTACATCCTCATTTCATGGAGGGGATGAATATTGATCGATCGCTCTACCTAATCGATATTATCTTATGAAGCACCCCGACCCTAATATCCGTCTCATCATATATTCTTATCTAAGATGCTATGGAACTGTCAATCATGCTGTGAACATCACAAGCAGTGTTCGTGCAATTAGAGATGGATAAAGTTTCCAAATTAGAAGGAAATCAAAGCAATAGGAGGATGCTAATTGGAGGATAAGGGCAAGGTGGCTACCAAAAAAACCCCACAAAAGTGGTTCCATTGCATGCATGGCAGGCCTATCTGATCTTCCTTGTGATATTCCCCTGGATAAGAATGTTATATCCAACCGCATACGCCTCCCATTCCTCTGTTGGATTTTTTTGAAATGCATATGCACTGCTCCCTTTTATCTATCACATCCCAATCGATGTGTTGGTCCCATCCATGCATGAACCACCACACGCACTTCTTGAATTTCTGTGTCGTGCACAACCGTGTTGAAGTTCTCTTCACGCATAATTTGGGGCGACGTTATGTATAACGATTTCGGCAAAAAAGTAGGTAGTGTTTGCTCTTAGAACTAGTTACCCTTTGAAAAACACGATGCGTGTTCACTCAACAGAGCTATATCGTTGTCATTCTCATCCAAAAAAGGGCTGGCACAATCCCAAAATGATCTGGATAGATGGGTCCTAATAGTTGATCAGATATCAGTTGATAATGGAGCCGATTTCATTGACCCACTTGGGGCCACATATTAGCCAATAGACATTTATATGGTCATGAACCCTGTCGCCATCAGGTCTCCAATCATGCATGGATTTTTCCACGTAATTGTATGAGACTGGCCACTAGGAAGCAGAGCTTAAGAGAGTTTTTAGTTTGCAAGAGCCACACGCAAACACTAACCCAATCTTTATCAAAATGTATGAAGTAAATCGTAGGAAATGAGTCATACATAGCTTACTGGTCATCAAGGCTTGCCATAGGTGTCTGCTGAGTGAGGATTGAGGAGGTGGCCGATAGAGATCTGGAGAAAAAAATCTTGACCTGCTGATGGAACTCCTTTTTAGTACTTAGATACGAGACTTTTCTATTATTTAACTATTCTTTTTTTTTTGCTAAGTCTCGTATAATAAAGGAGACACGAGTTGGTATTGTTGGTCGCTCATTTCCATCGTATAGTTGGTGTGGCATATAAAAGATAATTACGAAATATAAGGTATATATCCGGTATCTAGCTATGTAAAATGTGAGTTTCGATTGGTTAGATTGTTAATTTCTCATCAAAATGATTGAATATTATATATATTTTCAATTTAGAAATTTAAACTTTTGACTGTACGGTTGCAAACGCTAGAGATACTCAAATGAATGAAAATGAATCGAAGTTTCACAACCCAAAGCTGAAGCCGATCGGTTTCTTGAATTCTTCGTTGGAGTAGGAATTGCAGCAGGCGTTTGGGGATATGACAGAACACAAAGTGGCATGTAAAGCTTTTTAATACATCTTGCTCTGGTCTGCTTGGTTGTCGTTTCTTGTTTCATATGACAAATGTTATACAAGGTTGTAAAGAAGCCAACAGAAAAGCTGAAATCGAGCATGGACACTGCTGCAGGCCCCTACACCAACCACTATAACTGAAAAGCTGGGGTCGACGACAGATGGGAGGGGTTCAGTGACGAAGATTTCTGATGGAGTTCAACAGAGACCCATCATTTAAGCTTAATAACCATCTCATCTCTTTGTATTCAAATCGCTCTTGAGGATTCTAGGGCAACAGCAAGAGTCGCTACAAGCATGAGACTTCATTTGTTATTTGACTACAGAGAGGCAGTTCTCTTATGTTACTCCTACGTACGCAAGTGCTTGGATGAATAGATGCAAAGAAGACACGTAGAAATCACGAGAGAATAGATGCATAGTCGACTTTTAATGCTCTTCAAGCAATACAGGCACCGAACGCAGAATTTTGGGTCTAGGATGAGATAACCCACCCGTGGGTGGCGCAGTTGGTTTGAGCTCTCCCGCCATCGCAGGAGGTGAGTGGTTCAAAACTCTGTGTCGTCAGCGATTAAAGTGGGGGGCCCTGGCGGTGGGTTGCTGGGCTAGTCTTCCCCCGGGTTTAGTACCGATTAGCCTGTCGGGCGAAAGGGAGGTTCCCGGGTCACCAAAAAAAAAAAAAAAAAAAAAAAAAAAAAAGAGACTGTTATAATCTTTGAATTGAGAAGGGTGTGATAAAGAAAATTTATAAAAAGTATCTTAAAGTATAGTGCATATCAAATAAATTATGCACAAAGTAGTCACGCATACCCATCACATGAAGGCTAAATAAATTGATGAAGACCTTATAAATTGCGTGAACTCTATGCACATCCATAAACAATAGTCGAAACCTAAGACAAATAGAGCCATAATATATTTAGTGTAGTCGTTTGCTCTCTGCAATATGCGAAAACGAGAATTGTTCACCGATTGCGAAGCTATCGATTTCTATGTCCTATTGGAACACTTTCCATTTCTGACCATCCTCAAAGGAGAAGATTCTCCTCCATTGCACAGCCATCTAATTAAGGGAAAATTCTAAAAGAACGAAGTTGATTGCCGCATAGAAGTTAAGCAAAAAATGAACAAAAACCAAAAGAAGAATCACATGGGACACAAACTCATTCACGGCATCCAGCATGGACTTCTGTCGTGGCTCCAGCGTTAGTTGGCGTTCAAATTCATTAATTAATCAAATCTAGCTATTAGCAATAGGTTAGACGAGAATCTTCTCCTTGCTTCTATTGTGCGTACCAACATAGAAAACGCGAGATGTAGCTTTCGACTGACCCATCTAAACCATCTACTAATCATATGATCAATATAGCAAAAATTGGATCCTACCCAGATGCCACCATAGTCACCAGAACTGATAAATTATAAAGAAAATAGTATGATTAAATTACTTCCCTTGAAGGGTACGTGAGCATCTTCAAAAAAATTTCAATTTTTAAATTTTATTTTTTGGAAGCCAAAGCATCTACGAGAGGAGAGCTCACAAGAGGTAAAGGCAAACGAGTCAGTCAAAGAGACAAAAACGTGACCAAAACGTTTCATCCTTTGGTAGAACAGCCCTGTGGTCACGGGGGTACAGTGAGTCATGCTGCCCCTTCACGAGCTTGACAAGAGTTTCCTCACTCCAATGATCTCGAAAACGAAAGCAACTTCGCGAACCCGCCAACCCTAACTCGGCCACTCTTTTTCCCCTCACCGGTGGCCAGGAAATTCGCGTCGGTGTGCCGTATTCGTAGTTTGTAATATACACAAACATCGATTACTTTGCAACTTGTACTTGACAGGAGAAGGCTACCCCGCCAGAAAACGCGCTTATTCGGATCGCTACGTAACTATAGGAGTTTGGAGTATGGCTATATCAACAAATGGTGAGGCAAAGAGGCTAGGTTTTGAAGTGCGGCTAGGGAAAGAAAGGAAAGGCTAAGCACGCTCGGGCTCACTAGTTTTTTGCATGATTGAGTCAACCAACTAATAATGCATGCTACATCAATCTAAAGCGCAGAAATTATTATGCTACATAATTGTACGGAAACCGGTATTTTTCTTCGGTTTATTTTTGCTATTTTTCGAGATCAATCTCAAGAGCTCGTATGATTTGTGAAATATGATCAAAGAACATGATTTTTGGAAATTCAAAACTCGATCCATTAATTCACAATGTTAATCGAAAAAGAGAGAGTATGAGATAGACTAAATAAATATTTTTCCCATTTTAATTTAGAGAAAAGGGAAGCCAAAAATAGAAATAAAAATAAAAATAAAAAATAAAAATAAAAAAACAACGTGGGATGGTCCGGGTAATGTGACGGTCGGCTCTCTCTATCTCCCCCCCAATAGCACATGTCAGGGAAAAAGTTCAACTCCGTGACCACGCTTTTTTATTTTTATTTTTTGCCAATATTCTCTTATTTAAAACTAAATATATAAATAAAATAAATTATTTCCAATTTTATTTTCCATAGGTTATGGCCAATAATTGACATTATTCATTTCGGGCTCTTTCCGTGTACACACCCACTCACCAGTGACGCAAGCACGATATCGTGGAACTATTATTTCAATTCGTAGATTATGTTTATCAAAACGTGGAATCCCATCATTGAAATACGAGATTTTTTAAATATTGAATTCTAATTTCGTGTCTCATTTAAATTTGTCGAAAGTAATCTTTCCGAATCATCTGTCTAATTCCGTGCCCCACAAAATATTTGATGAGATCGAGCTGATATACTTGCTTAAAACAAGCTTTCATAATCCGATCTTTCCCATCTACCGTGTGGGTAATCAAAGTACATATTACATATTGCTCGATGCGACGATGTATTACAATCGAAAGGGTATATATACTTCGACGAAAAAAAAGATCATATATACTCAATCGATGCATACGAGAATTGAGGAATCTAAACTTGACGAGATAATTAGCTATCCCAATCTAACAAGAACACTACCAATTCAGGAAATAACGAAACATTAAATAATATCACTAAATATATGGTAATAGATCTTCCAAATATTCTCTCAAAACACTCACGCACACACTCTTTGTCTTGTTCTATATCTATACTTTGGATAAGTAAGTGAGTGCACACAATCTTTCTTTTAATCTTTCTAGCTAGCTATATACACACTCTTTCTGTCTCTGCAGTCTCTCTCTCTCGAACAGCTTCTTCCATCACCAGTCGACGTGGAAACCCAATCATCAGACCTGTTTCATTCGCCATCGTCGTCGCCAACCTGTGAACGCAACCTTTCCTCCCTATAAATGCTCGACAATAATCCCGTAATAATACCACGAGAGACAGTTTTTATCTTAACACCATTATCGCTCTTTTCGCCGAAAAGAATGGTCCAAAATAAGCTCACCACCACCACCAAGCTCTCGCTCCCACATGCCGCCGCCGCCGCTGCCAAAACCACGCTCTCGCTTCTCCTCCTCCTCCTCCTCCTCCTCTTCGCTCCTACTTCGCGGGCTCGCGCCCCGTTCGCATGCGACCCACGGAACGGGCTGACCCGGGGCCTGAGGTTCTGCAGGGCGGGCCTGCCGATCCATGTGCGGGTGCGGGACCTCCTCGGGCGGCTGACGTTGCAGGAGAAGATCCGGCTGCTCGTCAACAATGCGGCCCCCGTGCCGAGGCTGGGCATCCAGGGGTACGAGTGGTGGTCCGAGGCACTCCACGGGGTCTCCAACGTCGGGCCCGGGACCAAGTTCGGCGGCGCCTTCCCCGGGGCCACCAGCTTCCCCCAGGTCATCACGACTGCCGCGTCGTTCAACGCCACGCTCTGGGAGGAGATCGGACGGGTAAGAGCTGGTTATTTCTCTGCGTACATCAATCTACATTATTCAATAATATAAGGAAATGTCTGCTTTTTTTTTTTATGTCCCTCGAAGTTTTCTATGTTAATATTCCTAAACCAACCGGCTCTTCGCAACTCTCACCCTTTCATGTCTCGCCGAACAGAGAGTTTTGACATATAGAAAGGCCCGATAGCTTCTCCTTACCAACTAGACACTCTTTACGAAATTTGTGATAGAATACAAAGTTAACATAAGAAGTAGGGTTTTCTTATTTTTTTTGGCCGTGCTATAGGTAGGGTTTGGTTGGTGACAAATGTACAATTACGCTGCTTGATATAATCAATTCTAGCATCATAAATATTAAGTTCGATGGTGTCGAATTGCAGCACATGCATGCATGCATACATCCAAAATACAAATGATTCCATGAAAAAAGCTGCTTTATATTACTTCTTCTCCTGTTGGACCCGTGAAAGTGTTGTGCCACCAGAAGCAACGTCTTGCATTGTAATGGCAGCTCATGCCATCCCTTTCCGTTTAGGAGAGGAGAATCTTCTTCCCTTTAATGAGTTTTAGAAGATAGGATTGTAGGCAAAAAGTCTCTTTCTTTGAGCTAAATCTCCCCCTTTAATATTCTTTGGGACCACCTCACATGGTTCTTAGTCGAAAATCTCATCATAAGGGTATGAAAAACCTTGTCTCAACAGCGTCAAATGTGTCAAATGTGCCAAGTCTGTCATACTTCCCAACGAGGGTCAGTTGTGTCCTCGTGAATGACAGAAAGCATCTGTCCAATCTAGTCCTTTTTAAGGGAAAAAGTAATATGTCAAGTTCACGCTAAGGAAAGGAAAATCTACGGCATTGGCAGTGCCAGTCACATGTTTTTATTTCTTATTTTTACATTTTAATTTCGAACCTATATGTATTAAAGGACTTTTGAGAGGGACCATCGCTGAAACGAACTCGGATTCTGGGCAGAAAAAGTTGGGTAAAACTTTGTCCCGTAGCAAGCAAGTTGCGTAGGCAGTGTGGATTTTTTTCGTCACCCAAGTTGAGGAAGATGACAGCAGTGCTAGCAGAGCTGAAACCCAGAAGATTTTAAGTCCTTCGCCCGGTATCTTTAGGGAGGAGAATCAAATCTTATGGCGAAAAACCTAGTTTGCCTTTCGCCTTCGGATCGTTGTCCGATCATAGTGAGGTCGTGTATTGGAGATTCGATGCGTTTGCGACCTTATAATCGATTATGCTTTTGTTGTGATCAGATGATTATAAGATCACAGGTCACTTTTTGAATGAAAGGGGTTATTGATTTATTTGTAGTTGAGTGAGACGAGAGTCTTGAGTCGGGGCCATTCTACCTTTTTCATCGAATCAATGCTAAAGGACAAGGTCTTTCTTCAAAGCTACTAGGAACTTAAGTGAGAGTTTGCTCAACTAACTTGGCTTTCACACTTAGGGTTAAAGCAATTGGCGAAAAGACATAAGATGAAGCTAGGCCTTTAGACTGTTGCGTTCCCTTGCACTTGTAATTCATCAATGATTCAACTTGCATGATCAGCAACGCATTTGAATATCATATGTCAACGCACCGAAATAATCACAACCGCCGATCACGATAGCAAATATTGAAATGCTCCTGTGATTCGTGAACGCAGGTGGTGTCGGATGAGGCGAGGGCCATGTACAACGGAGGGACAGCGGGGCTGACGTACTGGAGCCCGAACGTGAACGTGTTCCGAGACCCTAGGTGGGGGCGGGGCCAGGAGACGCCGGGCGAGGATCCCGTGATGGCTGGGAAGTACGCGGCGAGCTACGTCCGGGGGCTCCAGGGCAACGTCGGCAACAGGTTGAAGGTCGCGGCGTGCTGCAAGCATTACACCGCCTACGACCTCGACAACTGGAACGGCGTGGATCGATACCGTTTCAATGCCCGGGTAAGTCGAAAAAGGATAAAAAAAGAAGAGTTGTTGGAAGAACCCCAAATGATGAGAAGAATAATCAAGAACCGATGTTTAGCATCCATTTTAATTAGATCTGTCTACAAAAGATTAAGCAAGTGGGATGCTAATAATCATAATTGATTAGGCGGGGTCTCATTATCCTTTAATTAGCAACAGATTCTCAATCGGTCATCGGCCCTCGAAGAAGGGTTTTTTAATTTCTTCAAGGTAATTTTCGATTGGCGAGGATGACTAGGATGCTTCTTAGGGATTTGATAGGCCGGATGTGAGAGCCTCGAATTTGGCCTAAGTTCTTTTCCACGTTGGCAATTTTCGACTGGGTTCTCTTTGTTCCTTAGCCAAACCTAGGATAGCAATGTGAAAATGACTCTTGGGGTGGTAGTAATTTCATTCCCACGTAATCTATCTCGCCCCTTTTCTATTTTGCCTCATTCAATTCTGGTCACACTCACTCTCATCATAGAAAATATGTACACATTACAAATACCGATACCCACGAAAGAACACGACAGTGTTTCAACCGAATCACTGATGCGCATAGGGAAAATTTCCCCATCTGTCTGAAAAAATTTACATAAATGTCGCGCTAAGAGGTTCGGGTGTTTTTCCGACCGTGTAAAACTGCTCATTAGCAAATTGTGCTCGTCAGAGTGTTTGTGATTATGTTAAATATTAGATGGGAAAGTGAAAACCATGAAAAATTTTGTAATTCCTTCTTCTTTTTTTAATTATAGGTGACCAAGCAAGATTTGGAGGACACGTACGACGTGCCGTTCAAGGCCTGCGTGGTGGACGGGAAGGTGGCGAGCGTGATGTGCTCGTACAACCAAGTCAACGGCGTCCCCACCTGCGCTGACCCGAACCTCCTCAAGGGCACCATCCGCGGCCAGTGGCGCCTCAACGGGTGAGCACCGGCCGTCGGATCCGTACAAAAGGGACCGCCGGGCTTTCCGGAGCCACCCGAACGGGACGGCTCCGATTTACGGTTCATTAACGCTCGTGATTTCGGTTGGGTTTTGATCAGGTACATCGTCTCGGACTGCGACTCGGTCGGGGTGCTGTACGAGAGCCAGCACTACACCGCCACGCCGGAAGACGCGGCCGCCGACACCATCAAAGCAGGTTCGTGTTCTAACGTCGATAGGTTTCCGGCTGTCCGAATTGTTTGCTACTAGGACCGATTCGAGCTCATCTAAAGACATCGGGGCCTTTCCGGGGCGGGGCGGGGCGGGGCGAAAATGTTGCGCGCAGGCTTGGACTTGGACTGCGGGCCCTTCTTGGCGGTCCACACGGAGGAGGCCATAAGGGGAGGGAAGCTCGCGGAGGCCGACGTGGACCTGGCCCTGGCGAACACGGTCACGGTGCAGATGAGGCTGGGCATGTTCGACGGCGAGCCGTCGGCGCAGCCGTACGGGGACCTCGGGCCGCGGGACGTGTGCGCTCCGGCCCACCAGCAGCTAGCCCTCGAGGCCGCGCGCCAGGGCGTCGTGCTGCTCAAGAACCAGGGGCAGGCTTTGCCGCTCTCGGCCAGGCGTCACCGCACCGTCGCGGTCATCGGACCGAATTCGGATGTTACGGTGACGATGATCGGGAATTACGCGGGTATACGTAATTTGATCATACATCGTGTTTGTTTAGCGCTTTTGCGCTTATTAAGCGCCTAGCTTTTGCCATTTAAATTCGGTGCAGGTGTCGCGTGCGGCTACACCACTCCCTTGCAAGGAATCGGGAGGTACAGCAGGACGCTCCACCAACAAGGTTGCGCCGGCGTCGCGTGCAACTCGAACCAGCTTTTTGGGGCGGCCGAGACCGCGGCCCGGCAAGCCGACGCCACCGTCCTAGTCATGGGACTGGACCAGTCCATCGAAGCAGAGTTCAGAGACAGAGCCGGGCTGCTCTTGCCAGGACATCAGCAGGAGCTCGTGTCGAGGGTGGCCATGGCCTCCAGGGGCCCGACCATTTTGGTCCTGATGAGCGGCGGGCCTATCGATGTGTCCTTCGCGAAGAACGATCTGCGGATCGCCGCCATATTGTGGGCCGGGTATCCGGGTCAAGCCGGTGGGCAAGCCATAGCCGATGTCCTGTTCGGAACAGTTAATCCAGGTACTCTTTTCAAATTTCCATTCCTCATGCACTGTACTTGCATTGAAAATTGACATTGGAGAACAAGTGAATCTTATGGCTACTTTAGCCGGTGACAGATTCAATTCCAGCTCACGAGACGACTCTAAAATGTGTCTTGTTTCCCTCTTCTAGGAGGAAGGCTTCCTATGACTTGGTACCCACAGGAATATGTTGCCAAGATTCCTATGACAAACATGAACATGAGGGCAAACCTGGCCAGAGGCTATCCCGGACGGACCTACCGCTTCTACAAAGGCCCGGTCGTGTATCCCTTCGGGTACGGCATGTCCTACACCACTTACAGGCACTCGCTAGTCGAGGCTCCGACCCAGGTCTCGATGCCGCTGGCGAGCCTCGGCGCTGTCGCCGTCACCCGAAACTCCTCCTCGCTAAGCACCGGGATCAAAGCCGCGCACGTGAATTGCGACTCTGCGTCGCTGGGGATCCACGTCGACGTGAAGAACACCGGCTCGATGGACGGGACGCACACCCTCCTCGTGTTCTCGGAGCCACCGGAGGGGAAATGGTCCCTGACCAAGCAGCTAATCGGGTTCGAGAAGGTCCACGTGCCGGCCGGGTCGCGGCGGCGGGTCAGGGTCGACGTCCGCGTGTGCGAGCACTTGAGCGTGGTCGACGAGTTCGGGATCCGAAGGATCCCGATCGGCGAGCACAAGCTCCGCATCGGCGATCTCGAGCACTCCATGACCCTCCAAGCAAACTTGGAGTGAAATAAGAACACAACCAAGTTTGAAGGGGCAAAGGTACAGGTAGGTGTAATTGAAAGGAATAATCGCATTTGTTGCCTTGTCTTTTCCAATTTTTAGAGGCAAAGGAAACATCACTGTGAAATAAGCATACGTATCGAGTCCAGACCCATTCAAGCTGCGCAAAAGAGCAATTTGACTGGGGAAATTGTAAGTAATTGGTCACAATCAAAGGCAGTGGGAATAGGCTTTGGAGTTTGAACAAGTTCCTGTCCAAATCCATGCACAATTGGCTCATTATGTCCGGTGCAACAGCAATCGACCGGTGCAAATGTACCTATACGATAAGTACTACGTTCTATTTTTTTTTTGGTCAAACGATAAGTACTACGTCAGAACGCAGAAATTGATTGATTTTTACTCGGTCTAATGACTCGTTGACCATGTCAAAATTTGGTGGCCTAATTTTGAGGTCACTGAATTAGGTTGACCTGACAAAACATTGAGTAAAAATCTGACCCGCAAGCCATCATGCCCACTCCCCAAAAAATTGACCCAAAAAAAAAAGAACAAAAGAAAAGGGTTTTTGATTTCTAGGTGCTTGCTCACCGGTCACAATTGACCAAAGGATCAAGAACTCTTGGCTTACGAAACCGATTCTATGAATTTACAAGGTCTTGATTTCTATGACTTATTGCCAATTTCAAGTTTTCAATTAATACCCACGATAGAGTAAAGTCTTTCTAGTAGAAAATAGCCTGTTTTCCGCAAAAGAAAAGGATGCTTTTTCGGCCGAAAAAGTGGGAAATATTTTTCGTTCCGGTGATGTTCTCAAATTGACCGATTTTGGTTTTTCATGGAAGGCGCTCTACATGTGAGTGGAAGCTATCCGCGAATTAGTGTTGAGAAAAATGGCGTCTTGTATTCGATTTTTGCACCGATGTTGAAAATGAAGGAGATGCCACATCAATCGAAATCGCAATTTAGTTGCGAAAAACGCGTGTGATATGACTTATAGCCACCCAGTGCCATGGACCAGCAGCCATTGCGGCAATGATGGCATCATAGCCTATAATCACAAAATGCAACTTTTGCTGCGGTTTTCCGAAAAAAAAAATTTGTTGACATTCAACTCCTAATTGATATACATATATATATATATGAAATATATTCACTAGAAGTCTTAAAATTTATCACGAAAGTGTAATTAAATCTTAAAACTTGCAAAAAGTGCAATTAATTCTTAAAACTTATCAAATTGATTCAATCGAGTGTTAAAGTTAACATCATCCAATTTGACTAACGGAAAATGCTAACGTAACTTATTTTAATATTTTCCCTCTCCTACGTGGCTAAAACGAAGTCGTTTTGGTCAGGCCCGCGACCCTTGCCGGCCCCTCTCGACGATGGTGGGGAGGCAACGGGGTGGGGAGCGCAAGCCCTCCCTCCCCGCCTATCCTCCTCCCTTTTTTAAAAATTTTTTTAAATTTTTCTTGCTTTTATATTTAATTTAAATAAAATTAGTATTAAAAATCAAATTTGAATCAAAACGACGTCGTTTTAGCCAGTAAGAGAGAGAAAATATTAAAATAAACCATATCAACGCCACATGATCATTTTCCGTTAGTAAATTTGACAGTGTTAATTTTATGACTCATTTGAACAAATTTGATCAATTGTAAGATTTGATTGCACTTTTTGCAAGTTTTAGTACTCCATTACACTTTTGTGACAAGTTTTAGGACTTTTAGTAAATATATCCTTATATATATATATATATATATATATATATATATATATATATTTTTTTTTTTGAAATTGCGGCTGTTAAAGAGTGTCGATATAACATTTTATTTAATTTTTCGAACGTCTCGCGTGCACATAGCGCGTGTGCGCACATTCGATATGCAATGTATCCCTCGCCTAACCCCAACCATCATTATTCATTAGGGGTCCAAAAAGATTAGTTTAGATTTTGTTGTCAAATTCAGGTTATTTCGTCGAATCAATGCAATTTATTGCTCTCGATTCTTACCGGTAAACTACTAAATTAAGGATACCCTATGCGAGGCGGACGGTCGAACGAGCGGGGCGACGGGACGGAGAGAAAGGGAGAAATACACATATCACGAGATCACCAAGCAAAGGCAAACATGGTCATTTTACATCTACTCATATTTAAATTCCCAAATTCTCCTGACAATATACGTATTGCCACACACAAAGCAAAAGCCAATTTCCCCTCCGACGAACTTTTAATCGCCTCTCTCTCTTTTTTCTTCCATCGATGAACGTGAAACGAACCACAAAATTGCGCAGTTTCATATTATTTGACGCCTTTTTGTCCTCTATAAAGAAAGTGGTTCAACTATAGAAACTGCAATCGAATAAGTAAAACCAAAATTGCCGAGATATAAGAGAGTTAAGAGCTTGCTACTTTTTTTGGGCATATATGGTATGAAACGACGAAATAAAAGTCCAAATTTATTGCATATATATATATATATATATATATATATATATATATATATATATCATGGTCTCACCTTCTCGCTCAACCTCACGATCACCATCTCCCTCCTCCTCTGTTCTTCTGGAGTCCTGTGCCCCTTCTTCTCTCTCTCTCTCTCTCTCTCTCTCTCTCTCTGGAGTCTTGTTCTGGGTACTCTGTGTTTTGAGAAATCTTGTCTTGGGTACTCTGTTTCTGCGTCCTGTCGTTTCTTCTTTGAAACCGGAGTAGTTCCAGGGAAGCACCTCTGTTTCCCGATTGGGAGCTGATCGCGGGTGTTCTTGTATCGGTGGCGCAGGAAGGAGCAGAGCTCGAGATGGCGGATTGCGGCAGCAGCAGAGGCGGCGACGGCTGCTGTGCTTCCCCGGACCTCCAGGTATATTCCTTCCTTTTCTTTCCTTCCTTCCTTCTCTTTTTCCGGCGAACCTCGCTTCCTTGAGCTCGAAACGACCCGATGGATTCCAGCACGGCACGGGCTGTGTCCTTCTTATTGATCCGTTTGAGGGGAAACAATCAGATCAAAAAGGCTCATACATCAACCTTGGTTCAAACCAATATTCATCTATCAATCTCGAGTAAAATATCGTATCTTTTTTCGAAATTCTGTTTGTTTTGTGAAAGATGGATATTTGTGAAGCGAAATAATTAGCCCCGTCGAAAATATTTTCATCGCCGACAATACTTTTATATCTAGATAATTTCTGCGGACTATGAAAATATTTTTATAGCATTTCGCGCAAATAGACTTAATAAGGAAGGTCTGGTGATTACCTTATAAATCAGTTTATTGCCGTTTTATATGGAGATGTTACCTTAAACATATTAGGAATTCTTTTCCTTTTCAATTCTGTAGTTTTTCCTTCTTCTTTTTCTTTTCTTTTTTTTGTGTGTTGTTTTGCCAACAAATGGGGAAAATTTATCCAAAAAATCATAAATCTATTGCACTTTTACCAATTGAGTCTTAAACTTTTCAAATTTGCCAATTGAGTCATAAAATTTTACACTTCTTACCAATTGAGTCCATCCGATCAATTTTGAACGGAAATTATTGACGTAGACGCGGGGCAGCCACGTGATGCTTACGTGGATATTTTTAAATAACATTTTAATAATTTTCTGAAATTTTTATGTTTTTTTCTTCTTCTTTTTTTCCTTTTTTCTATTTTTTTTTAGGTTTTAGAGTTAGCTGGTGAGGATGACCAACTGACCCTCGCGGGCCCCAGGCGAGGTGCTTGGCGGCCCCACACCCTCGCCTAGCCAGATCTGGGGAGAGCGTCACGGCCCTCGCCGAATTTGGGTGAGGACTTTCGCACCATTGCTCTGGCTAGCGAGGGTCGGCCAGCCACCCTCGCCAGCCAACTTTAAACCTAAAAAAAAAGCAAGAGAAAAGGAAAAAAAGAAGAAGAAAAAAACCATAAAAAATTCAAAAATTTATTAAAGTATTATTTAAAAATATCAATGTCAGTATCATGTGGCCGCTCAGCATCCACGTCAGTATCATGTGGCCCAATCATGACGATTCGATGTTGGGCCCATAATGCCTGGCCCATCATCTCAGAGGCAACAATTAGCAAAACCGGGCCAAAATGACGTCGTTAAGAGAACATTTTCTTTTGACTGAAATAACTCGATTTGCACGTGTCGTGAGATCAGCGGCCGCTTTTCGACCTGCGGTACTATGTTCTCTTTTTAACCCTCGTGCCGTTTGCCAATTTCCTGCTCTTGTGAATCGCAGGAGGCATCTTTGGCAAAGAGATACGGAGGACTAGAGCCCAAGAAGAAGCCACTGATTTCAAAGGCAGGCTATTGCATCAATTGAGAGATTAATATTGAAATTCTCCGCCTCGTTACGGTCCGGAATCGCGGGTTTAAATTTGATTATCGGTGCTATTTTGTTCCGTGTGATGTAGGACCATGCACGAGCCTTCTTCGATTCAGCCGACTGGGCCCTGTGGAAGGTAAATCCGATGCCCCTGCCGTGATTTGTGCGAGCGCTAAAAATGCCTTTTGTTGAGCAATGCAATCGATCATGGCATTGACGGGCGCAAGCGCTTGTAAATGACGATCTACATCTTTCCGGAGAGATATTGAACTATTCTCTTGGATTTCGCGCAGCAAAGCGCCGGGGCGAATCAAGGCTCGAAGGTCCCGGTCGAGATTCTGCTCCCCAAACTGGAGGTACTGATAAACTCGGAAAGATCCGAAGTCGCTTGTGATTTCGCGTCATGTTTAGGGGACCGCGCGAAACTTTTTCCTTGATTTTCCTTTTTCTCAGAGGACGCAGCATCAGCAGCTACCCCCTCGGAGGCCGGCGTGCACGTCGGGCCGGGATAGCTAGGCGAGCTGACCCGTGAACAGCCTCTGAGCAACGAATGTGAAGGGGCTCGGCGACGTTTCATATGGACTCATCATCCTTCGAATTGTGCCGGCAGAAAAGTAGATTTGACTTCGAGCCATCGAAAGTCAACGAATCACCGAATAGAAAAGAAAGTCAGCGAATAAAAAGTTTCTCCGATTGTCGATTGGCCATTTATATGTTGATCTATCATGGGTTGTTTCCGCACGTTGTCGGTGTTCTGTGTTTGTGGGTGGTGTTGGATCAGTCTCAACTTCTGACTAGGGGGAGCTCGAATTGCTAACGCCGCAACTTTGTTTCGGCAACCGGCGACCAACCTCGATCGTTTCTCCCCTTTACTCGAACAGGAAAGAGAACCCGGCCCGAAATTTTCGGATCGGTTCGGGTCGAGTTTCGATTTTGGACCGTTGCTTTTGACACCCATAAGACCTTTTTCACCCGACGTGTTGATAGGCTATGTCGGGTAGCGAAAGGAATTTTTTTTAAAAAAAGAAAAGGATAGCGCGAGAGCACACAAGATCCTATGTCCGATAGCCAAGCTCGCGGTTCTTGTTCACGCCGGTTCACATTTTAGTCCAAATTCTCGTACCGCACTTGCCCTCGCTCTCTAAATCGCCCGATGAAGATGAACTCTTCGTTGGAGGGGACGAACCCGACGCCAAGCGCGTCGGCCATGGCCGCCGCATGCTCTTTTGCGTGAAGACTTCGCCGCCTGTGCCATTGAACGCCCGGTTTCCTGGCATTTGTCGGCGGCGGCGGCGACCCAAAATGCTACTTTGCCAGGACTAGCGCATTTGACGGGTTATATATTTGCTCTCAGATGTAACGAGTCCGTGGGAACCTAAGTAACAAGTACCAAAATGAAAATAGAATCATTTATTCTAAGTTAGGTAAATCGTGTTTTTATTCTGAATATCGACAGAGGTCGCTCCTTACGTGTTCCGTGTGATTGCACACTCCAATAAGTTGATCTAGGTTTATTAGGTATCGTAGTTCTTCGTTTTTGAGTCAATTTACATTCACATAATGATGTAGTTGGCATGATGTAAAGGGTTTGGGATGAAGAGAAATAATTCAAAACAAAACATGCAACGTCTTTTTCTTGGTGAATGATTATTGTTCTTTAAAGTAAATAATTTCGAACTTATCGTGATTGTCCACTTTAGTTCTTTGTTAGTTAGCTTCCATTAAACCTTAGTGGACGGGCAAAATAACAACATTACAGATACGTTGCATTTTCTTTTTTATTTTAAAACTAATGGAGTTAACGAAGGAACTCAACTGCGTCGAAATTTAAAGTTTTAGAACTTAATGGCCGGCACGAAAGTTTGAGAATTCAAACGCATTATCACGGTAAGTTTTGCCCGTAATTATGCATATTCTTCCACTTAATTGTTGCAAATGAACATGTTTTCATCAAAAGGGAGTGCTTCACCTAGCTTCGTAGGAAGGGCTAATGGAAGGGTTAAAGTGTCGAGTCAGGAAAAGTTTTAGGGATTGCGTGATTTTTGAAAAACATTCAAATAAAGGCTTGAAATATCGTCATCTTTCTAAAAAAATAGATCAAAGTAAATATTACTTCAAATAAGAACACGAAGTAAATAAATCAGTTTCATAAAAGAGCTTGAGTATGTCTGCCCAACAAATCAAGTGCTCGCTCGTACTCTTATTTGAAATTGGCTTGATCACTTCAAATTCTTATTTCAAGTAAAATTCAATTTGGCCCTTCTTTGATTAAAATCGCTACATTTCGGATCTTTATTTAAAATTTTGCCTATTATTTGATGAACAAAGTATCGAATCGACCTGAATTTTACTATAATACCCAACGGAGCACGGCCGAACGGGGGCTGTCATCGACCGGTCTCCGCCGCATCAGACGAACTTTCTCTCCCTCGTTCGTCTCCTCCTCCTCCGTCTGCTACTGAACTTTTTGCCGGAGGACATGACATGAGACGGGTTCCTCCTCTAGCTTCCAGGGCTTCGACTGCGCTCACGACCCTCTCCGACGAAGCTTTTGCTCACAAGAAGCTCCTCCCAGATAACCCCTCGAAGCCCCAACCCAAACCGCCCGTTCGCCAGGGAGATATCAGCCGAGCACGAGAAGCGCCGGGCGGAGGTAAGGCTATGCGCGACTCGGGCCCCAGCGACACCTTTCCCAGGGAAAACCGCAATTCACGTGACCAGCAAATCGATCGCCGTTACATTTCTCGAGTCCTTTCGAGGAAGGACTGGTTCTTGCTGCTTACCCACGAGCACAGAGCGAAGAGGGCGGCGGTTCTGAGCGCTCAGTCTGTGGCGAGCGTTTTGCAGAATCAGGAAAACCCGGTGCACCCTTTGAAGTTTTACATCTGGGTATCGAGTTTTAGCCCCGGGATTGCCAAGAATCGATCGGTTAGAGCTGTTTTGGCCAATGCGCTGCATAGGAAGGGCCCTGTTGTATTGTCGGCTGAGCTGATTCAGGATGTTAGGAGTTCTGGCGGCCGGTTCACGGAGGATTTGCTCTGTGTGTTGATTGGCAGCTGGGGCAGGTTAGGATTGGCTAAATACTGCGATGAAGTTTTTGGGCAGATTTCCTTTCTGGGTTTTAGTCCGACTACTAGGATATATAATGCGGTAATCGATGCGTTAGTGAAAGCCAATTCGTTGGACAAGGCTTATTTGAAGTTCCAGCAGATGGCTGCTGATAACTGCAGACCGGATAGGTTCACTTATAATATACTTGTTCATGGGGTTTGCCGCGCTGGCGTGATGGATGAGGCACGTCGCTTGGTTAGACAAATGGAGGGGGTCGGTTATAAGCCTAATGTGTATACGTACACGATACTTATTGATGGTTTCTGTAATGCAAAAATGGCAGATGAAGCATTCAAGGTCATAGAAACCATGAGGAAAAGGAATGTGCCTCCAAATGAAGCCACTATCAGATCATTGGTTCATGGAGTGTTTCGATGCACTGATGCCGGGAAGGCATTTGAATTGTTGTGTAGCTTTGTGGAAAGGGAACCGAGGTTGATCAAATTTACTTGCGATACTTTGCTTTTTTGCCTTTCAAACAATTCTATGGCAAGAGAAGCAGCTGGTCTTCTGAGAAAGTTTGGTGAGAGAGGTTATGTCCCTGATGGCGTGACTTTTAACATTGCAATTGTTTGTTTGGTGAAAGGCTTAGATCTGAATGAGGTGCTTGAGCTACTTGATGGATTTAACGAAAGAGGTGTGAAGCCAGGGTTCAGTACTTATTATGCACTCATCGAAGCGCTATACAAGGCTGGAAGAATTCAGGATGGTGATCAGTACTTAAATTGGATCTTTGAGGACGGGCAAGTCTCAAATGTCTTTTCGTACAATATGCTGATTGATTGCTTCTGCCAAACCAAAATGCTGGGCAGGGCACTGGAAACTTTGAGAGATATGCAAAATATTGGGATTGCACCTAATCTTGTGACTCTCAACACCATCATTAGTGCACATTGCAAGGAAGGAGACATGAGAAAAGCCCAGGAACTGCTGGAGATGGTTTTTCAGTTTGGTTTTAAACCTGATGTTGTCACTTTTAGCGCAATAATTGATGGACTTTGTAGACTTAACAAGATCGAAGATGCACTTGATTGTTTTGCAGAAATGAGGGAGTGGGGCGTCACTCCAAATGCTATCACTTACAGCATATTGATCCGATCCCTGTGTTTTACTGGAGGTGTTGGGAAATCATTGAAACTGCTAAGAAAAATGCAAGCAGATGGAATTAGCCCAGACATTTCTTGTTTCAGTGCACTTATTCACAGCTGTTGTAAGATTAACCGTGTTGAGAAGGCTAGGAAGCTCTTCTTTTCAATGTTGACATTGGGTTTGACTCCTGAAAAGCAGACCTACAATGCTTTAATCAAGGCATTGCATGAATCAGGGCGATCTGATGAGGCCAAGGCGCTTCTTGCCATGAATGGAAATGGATGTCCACCTTGTTAGAGTGCAAGCAATTTTCTAGAGGCCAAAGTCTGATAATGACAATATAGAGAGGCAAACAATATAGAGTAAAGATATGGATAAACAAGAGATCTTTCTAAATGTTATTCCTATTGTATAGGGGGACGTTTTCAAGGATTGTTATGACTGGGTTTCATAAGTATGTTCTGCATTGCAAAGCATTGAGCCTGAAGGCAATTCGACTAGATAACATCTGATGTTCTGTTTTCTTGTGGCATTCATTAATTCAAGAGCTAGAGGTACTTTGGAGAATTCAACTCTATGGCTATTGATACAGTCCACATTTATTTGTTACAGAATTGCTTTTAAGTTCCGCTGGAATTTTGGGTCATTTATTTGAGGGAAATCTAATTATTTGAACAATCTAGCGTACAAACCATGTAACAAGGTGGATGTGTCAATTCTGAAATTGAGCACATTGTGGTAACATAGTTCCTTTCTTTAATCTGACAATCCACTGATAGGATGGCTAGTTCTTCCTTTAATATGGAGTCTCATAAGTTCTAAATGCTTTGAGGTGTTGCGTTTATGTACATAAGAAAGACTAGCATTACGAGATCTCACTGAACTTTGTGTCAGTCGCAAGATGGGCTTGGGAAGCTTTGTAATACCAGTATTAAGTTCCGTAAGACGTCTTCTCGCCATCAGTTGGCATTATGATCCAGTTGGAAATGTGGAACTGATTTTTCCAAGAAATGTTCAGCAACTTCAGTTTGTTAACCAAATGAGTGGCTGAACTCAATCTTTGGGTTTAGTGATCTATTTTCTTTCTACACTGTTGACAGCTTCTTGCCCGGGATTTCATTTTTCAATTTTTCGGCTTACTTAATATATGGCCTTTGTAGAATGATAAATGGATATGTAGTTTGCACTGTTCTCTGCTACCAAGACCATTAACCATGTTGGGATGACCAATGATTGTTGCAGCAGTTAGGATGTGACCTAAGATATGGGTACGTGAGTACCAAGAATTTAGATGAGTCCTTGTCGTGACGTTACCATGCAGTATACACTGTCCATACTCAACTAGGGTATTAGTCCAAGATCAGTGTCCTGATGCTGTGTAGTTAAAATAAAGCATGAGGCTATCAACATCTTTTTGTAGGTTGTGATGTTGGGTCATACATGCGAAAATAGATAACATATCCTGATAGGTTTTTGTAGAGTTACCAGAGTCATGAGCATCTGATGAATAGTTTATTGCTTAAGTCATGTGTTTCATTCTTGCAGCTTGAATCTGGTTGCATTTTTTTTGGTGGGCAGAAGAATCCAGAAAATGGCTCTAACCGTTGGTCCAACCAATTGTCATCGGTAATTTGCCGAAGTCAAGGACTGGACATTGTGAATTGGCATTGTCTTGCAAAGGTGAAAAGTGAACTTCAATCGTGGGAATGTTGAATAC
The DNA here is from genome assembly GCA_031216235.1 of Syzygium jambos. Taxonomy (NCBI): domain Eukaryota; kingdom Viridiplantae; phylum Streptophyta; class Magnoliopsida; order Myrtales; family Myrtaceae; genus Syzygium; species Syzygium jambos. Next base: position 34,876,422 of record CM062227.1, on the reverse strand, counting down.
AGGAAGCCACCATGATATTCTGTACTTAAAGTTGGCTTTAGGGGATCAGAAGATCAGTGTTGTCATGCGAAGATGTGCCAGAATCATTCCATAAGCTTCCTCCTCAGATTACTCGGTTACTTGGAGGAACTGAGAGGTGTCCCGGCGTGCTTTGCACGGAGGAGCATGATAAGAATTTAAAGTTAATGTGGTTAATGACCATGGATATTATACTCCTAACGTTGTGTGTAATGCGAATAAGGTTCACCTGTCCGCTATTACCGTTTAGATTCTTTGATCATCTGAATCTATGGGCAGATGCACAGACTGAGTTTCTTGTGAGCATACTGTGCCACATTTGTTCCTGGACATGTACCTGGTTTTGAGAATAGAGCACATCACACATCGGGGTTTCGGCATACGCCTTTTTCTAATAATTTATATATCTGTTCTTTGTTTGCTTTTTTCTTTTTGGTAGGTCGGTCGAATCCTTTGTTTGCTTTGAATAGTTTTTCAGTGTTTTTCATCTGAATGGTGTAACAAGTTTCTAGAAGACAATCAAGCTTGTTAAAGAATTTCTGCTGTAACTTTTTTTCCCAAGTAACACAGGTTTGACCACTTGGTCTGTACATGCAATTAACTGGCTCTCGTGCAGGGGTTTTCTTGGCTAACACAAGCTACTTGTTAAATTCTCTCTCATGGGACGTAATCTCTACTTGTAGAAAAAGGAAAAGAGAATGTCACCGCTAAAGAAATCATGGTTGTTTGAAATTTAACACACTCAAGTTAAATGCCTTCACCAAGCTTTTGCGTTTGGTGGCTGGCTATCCAACTGCTCTCTCTCTCTCTCTCTCTCTAGTCATCCTCATGCCTTAAATATCTTGCCAAAAGAAAGTCTGATTCATCCCTCTTTTCTTTTTTCCAAACTGAACCTACCTGAATTGTAAATTTAGTATTTTTATATTAGGCAAAGGAGTCATTTAATTTGCGACTGGTGGATTCTCTACTCACCGGTCGATTGAAAATTTTGCTTGTCCAGAATGGTAGGCCATGTCCAGATGGTTAAAAAGTGCAGAAATCAGAGAGACTAAAGGTGGGTCATCTATCAAATGTTTGACACAAGCGCTGTCATTTTCAGGTTGATCCTTCTGGGGCTTAAATATGCATGCAATTTAGGATCCAACCTGACATTTCTAAGGTTTGGTATGACCTCAAAGTTATAAAAAGCAACTCAATTATTAATTAGTCGTGTTTCATCCTTGAGCTTCAGTTTTTCTGTAAAACTTCCCCAATGGCATTGCCATCGACGACCAGGCTGAGGGTCTATGCCTTTACTCTTGCATGTTTGTCTGTATTCTGCCGTAACTATGGTATGTGATGCTTAATATCTTCTCTTTTTACTCCCTTTATATAAAATGAATTTATGTTTTTAGTTGATGCTGAGTAGTAATTTTTTTCCATGGTTCATCCAGGAACGGCCAATGGGCAAGTGACTCAGGTTGGAGGCAGTGGTGGATTTAATCAGCCGAGCGGCGGGATAGGAGGGATCGGTGGTGGTTTTAATCCGTCGGGGGGAGGCGGGGCAGGAGGCGGAGCAGGAGGCTCTGGGGGTGGTTTTAATCCATCGGGAGGCGGGGCAGGAGGGACCGGTGGCGAGTTTTATCCACCAGGAGGAGGTGAGGAAGGAGGGTTCGAAACGCCTGAAATCATTGCCAAAGCTTTGCTTTGCTTCGATGACAAATATGTAAGCAGAAGTTAGAAACCTCCTCAACATAACAATGCTAAATGCTCGTTTGTGTTATATTCTAAGCAACTGGTTAAGCATTCCGAGTTCTCCAGAGAATTTATCAGTGTGATGTAATTCTTTTGGTCTAATTTGGTGTTTTGCCTTCATCCTGTAGATCTATCAGAGCTGTGAGGAATCCTATAGGTTGGAACACAGTGGAGACCTCCACGTCCCTCCCGAATATACCGATGAGTTTTGTCACGGGCCGTGCTTGAGCGAAACGAACTTGGTGCTCAAGTGCATTGACGGGGTCTTGTCACACTTCATCTTTGAGAACCATGCGACGATAAAGGACATCCAAGATACAATTCACGAAGGGTGCAGCTATGGACCCCAAAGAGGTTAGTTCCGCCAACTTTGCGAGAATTGCCTATGTACTTGTATTGCCATAACTGACATGTTCTACGATTGACGTAATATGGTGCTTGCACATGTATTCTCTTTCACCGGCAAGTTTACTGTGACGAATAAACAGTTCATGTAGTCTCGGGTTTTTTTGAAAACAATACCTCTTCACAAACTCATCCACAGATATTCCACACGTGATATTTTCCGCATTGAAATTCACAGCATGCTCTCGACGTCCTCTCGGCATCGACGAGCAAGATTAATGATCATTCGCCGTGTGGTTTCGCAGGTGACTTCAATGTGGCCGAGCACATTCAAGCCCGAGGAGACGGTGCACCTAAGGATGCGAAGCAGGCCATCTTCTCCATCCTGATGGTGGTTGTGGGGGCGCTGCTCCTCCTTTGACATGGACTGTTGGAACAAGATGATATGCCTTAAAAGAGTCGTTTTTATCTGGTTTTGATGTGGGCAAATGGTATGAAACGGTCTACTGGAATATAGCATACTCAGTACCTAGCTGGGATCTAAATGTCTATGATATGATGCATGAGGATTAGTACAAGGGCACAAATCAGCTTATTGCCGGCAGTTGCTTGCTATCCGTCACCGTGTCGCTCGTCTACTTGTTCTTCCTTTCATCATGTGTTTGTGCATTTTGTTTGTTTGTCAAATAGTAAATAGAACAGATCAAGTCTACTCGTTCACTATCTCTCTCCTTTATCTACTAATCTAACTAGTCGTGGCCCCCCGCCGCCGCCGCCGCGTCGCTCCCGGTCACCCCTGTCCTCAACGACCTCTCTCTCTCTCTCTCTCTCTCTCTGTAGTTTGTGTGACTCCACGGACATTGCGACCATGGTAGGTTCACGGCCGGTATCACGTGCCCATCTCGCAGCCGTCGTCGTGACCTTAGGTACACCGCGACACCTGCCGCGAGCGACTCGCCTCTCTAGGGTCCCTGAATGGAAATGTTAATCATGGACAAAAAAGAATGGACCTAGATGTTTCCAGTTGCACGGTTCCTCGGAATTGAATGCGTCTCCTAACTAGATTGACAAGATAAGTGCAGAAAAATGCATTGCTTTCTTTAACATTATAGTTTCCGCCAAATTGCCTATGTAATTGTATAATAATCCATTCAAATTTCAAAGAAAAATAACATATATTAATCACATGGTAAATCAACCAAGAATCATAAACACCTGCCTACTTCTAGTCTCGTTAACACCATGCATTGTACATAACATCAGTCGGAGCACTGCAGAAGTAAAACTATCATACTTCCTTACTGCTAAAAGATAAATCATAAGTCGCCGGCAGCAGGAGGAGGAGCATACCGGTTGGGAGGTTGGCATCGGCGGTCGTGGATGGTAGCCGTGGAGCGGAGGTGGAGGAGGACGGCGGCCAAGCTGGCAAGAGGAGGAGGTGGTGAAGGAGCATACCCGTTTCGGTTTTTTTTTTTATTTCTGTTTTACAGTATCTTTTATATACTGAAACTCCGATTTATTTTTAGTTGTTTTGGCCGGCATCGTTTATTTTTTAATTTGTTGATTTATTTTCAAACTTTTTAAATGATAAAATTGACACGTCAGGAGCATCGTACCCACATCATTTGCCATGCAGCATGCGGGATACTTTGGATGAGGGAAAATCGTCCAAAAAGTCGTAAATTTATTGCACGGCTGTCTACTCAGTACTAAATCTTTTGACGATTTGTCAATTTAATCCTAAATTTTTTGATGATTTGTCAATTTAGTCCTAAATTTAGTCATTCTGGCCAATTATCATAATAATAGGTTTATGATTAAATTGTCAAATTTTCAAAGGTTTAAAACTAAATTGATACAGTCCAAAGGTTTAGGACTATCGGTCTCGTTGATTGGCGATGTCTCCTATCCATGTGAACATCGTTTAATAATCATAAAGCGGGAAGTATATTTCAAGAGCGACGATATTCAAATTCAACTACGATTGTCGAGAGAAATTTGAACTCGAATCAGTCGCAAAAATCAATGCTCATCGACACATTTTCGCTCGTTCTTAATAAAAAGAAGAAGAAGAAGATATTATAATCGTATTGGAAAAACAAAAAATTCGTAATGAACACCGTAGCACGATATAAATTAATTAGCAGCCAAACTACAAAGTTTTTCAAAAAAAAATAAATTAGAAGGAATAAAAAAGCCATTTTTGCTAATAGAAATAAAATGAATCATGACCATCATCGTGTCGACATGCGATGCGATGCGAGAAGAGCCTCCTTTCCTCCGGCGGCCTCCTCTTACCTTAACGGACAAGTTTTTCCGATCGTTGATCTCTCTCAACCTCCGCTTCTCCTTCTAGGGAGAGAGAGAGAGAGAGCGCGCGCGCGCGAGCGATCGATTTCTCCGGCAGCGAGCGGAATCGGAGTCGCGGCGCCCCCCGGCGATCGCCGCCGGAGACGATGGGGATCGACGTCAACTCGATCGCTCGGAGGGTCGAGGTCGACAATCGCATCCCGCTCCATTACTACCATCGGATCGCCGACAACCTCCTCAAGCAGGTGCTTCTCGCTCCTCCCCCTCCTCCTCCGCGTTCGGTGCGCCCCCGATTCGCGCGCACTTCCGCATTCCTTCCCCGAGCTTGCACGCGTCGAATCGGTTCCGTCGCAGCTCGGAATCGGAGAATTTGACGAGGGTTTTTTTTTCCTTCTTTTTCTTTTATTGCCTTAGCTCGAGAATGAGCCGGGTTCGTGAGTCTGTCTCCCTCGTGCAGAGAATGCAAGTATTCTTAGATAACCGTGCTAGTAGAGGGCGATTCGTGGAGTTGCCGATTTGGTAAATTTTAGTGCTTTTCTCTGTGCCAAGTATCACTGTATGAGATTAGGCATATGTGAGTGGTGCATTTGTTTACTCGATGAATGCTGCGTTTTGGCATCTGAAGTTAAACGATGAGCGTTTGTTGGCGCAAGCTATAATGAGGATTGCGCGGAGTTTAATTTAGTGTCAATTTGTGCGGGAAGTCTGAACTCCTCCGTCGAATCATTGCGTCGATACAGAACGGGGTGTCATCTTTTCGTGCTTGTTTGAGCAATCAAGTGCCTATTGAAGCCTTTGAGATCCAAGAGGTGCTGGAACTTGGAAAGATATAACTAGCTTAAATTTGTTGGAATGACGGGTCTTATTTGGTGATCGGCATTTATGCCGGGGGATGACGCGCTTAAAAATGAGTTGGATTAGCTCTTGGTTTATCGCTACTTAGAATGGGAAATAGTTCTGCCACCGGGTTTTTTTATAAGTAGGTTTTGTTGGAGTATCGTGAGCATTATTTGTTGTTATTGTCTATGCTACTTTTGTGGGGCATGGTGTTCTCAGCACTTTCTTATTGTCTGTATCTTCTCATTTATGGTCTAGGCAAATGTGTACCGGGAGGAGAAGAATATCGTGGATCTGTATATCATCCTTCTGAGGTTTTCAAGGTAAAAGGCTTTGCGCCAGGCCATTACTTTGGTTCTGTTCCTTTATTTAAAGTACAGATGTATCATATCTTTGATATCTTTCAGTTTGGTGTCTGATACTATACCGTTTCATCGAGATTACCAGCTTCAACGTCCTAAAGAAAGATCGACTTATAGAAAGGTGAAGTATATTGGTGCACACGGTTCATCCTTCTAATTTGAGAATGTTAGACAACATTTTTACGTTCAATTCTTGCCTTACCTCTGCAGAAATTGTTACATGTAGTAGAAGAGCTTGAATCCTTGAAACCAGAATTCCACCGTCGGGTGGATGAGTTAAATGAAGCTGATGCAGGGTCACAAATGCTTGAATTCGACAATTCAGACAGAACTGCATATGCCTCGAAGACACTTCCACTGGAATGGCCCTCCACCGGTAGGAGTTCTTACTCAAGCACAGATAAGAAGGTAAGAAACATAAGAAGGCTTTTCTGATGTACAACCACGGTACAATCACATAGCACTCCATTTTTTTTTGGCATGTTCATTGTACAAAAACTTGCTTTGATGGAACATTTTCTTTCCCATTGTAACTTTTCCTTGCCTTTTTAGGCCAGACAATCTCACTGTTTGAAAAATTAACCTTGTATAGTGATTTGCCTGTTTCTTCTGGAAATGTGGCCGTTATCTGATTGACCTTATTGTTTACTGCAGCCTGATAGTTTGGCATCTTCTTCTCTTTGGAAGTATCAAAATGACCAAACTCAGAGTTCGTTATTGAATACCATGCAAGTTGACAAGCAGTTCCAGAAGCTGTGAGTATTGTTAAGATTATTTATGTTATGTTCACTTCATTGACATCAATGGTCTGATATGACTGGGTTACTTCTTGCATTTCTTTTTCTTCTCATTAGAAGCATATAAAGTGATATATGGCTGGAGATGTAAGCTTAGGCCATTGCTTGATAGTTTTCCCTGTATTATTGTAAGGCATGCATGAGTTGTATTGGAGGTTTCTGCCAGAATTGCAACTTTTTCTCGGCATATCCTGTACAAATATTCGAAATGGACTGTGAGCAAGGGTTACCGCCAAATTTTGTTCCACAATGCTCAATTTTGAATGCTTCATTGGTCCATAGTGGTGTTTATAGATTTAGGGATATTTATGAAGGAATCCTTTGAGGGCAACGCCTGGCCGTGTTTGCATGTACGAGTTCAAGTGGCTCCGATTTCACGGAGTTCTCTGTAATGAATCTGATGAAAAGGTAATGCATGGAAGTTCGAATAATAGCGAACCTTTGCCTAGGGCCTGCAGTTGACTCAAACTAAAGCAAAATGGATTAAACTTGTCAAGATGCTAAATTGCCTTGGCTCATTGCTTTAAGCATGAAAGTAGATGACTTTGACCTACATAATGGAGCATTGTCATTGCTTCAGGTCGATTATAGATATTGCTGAGTTATTCAATGGTTTACATTGGTGGTAATGCTGATTTGCCCTTTGGATAAAGCAGATGCTCCTCTATTTAAGTATCTGATCCCTAACCTGCTTTGTTTAACCTTTTTTTTATCATTATCTTCTTCTATTTGTAAGAATATATCTACATTATATTGCATGCTGCAATTGCATATTAGGATGAAGCACTAATTCATCTTAGGTTTTTGCAGTTCTCTTAGTCTTCCAGTTCCAAAAAAGGAAACATTGTCTAGACACTCTATATTAGGCCCAAATGGCCTTCAAGGCCAGTGGCTAGGACCCACTGCAGAGATAAAGGTAGAATTTCTCCTTATATTATTCTCACTTTTTACATGTAATACTGTGCAAAGATGATGTGACCATGTTGCTTGAAACTACAGGTCCAATATCCGTGCAGTACAGACTTGAACCCTTCAGAAGATTTGAGGTTTGAACTTGTTGAACATTTTGTTTGTTGCATTGATTACTTAGACTACTGTGTTCAGCTTTTTAATCCAATTCTATTTTTTGCACAAGAATGGATTAAATTAATGAATGTATTCTTTCATTCTTGTTTATTATTTCCTATATGATGCTGCTTTAATAGCTCTATTTTTGTTTGTGAATGACGAAACAGCCTCAATCATACTGGTCAATATGAGCACATGGCAGTCAAAGATACTGATCCAGGGTCGCCTAGATCTACAATGGATTCAGTGCTCTCCTTGGATGATGGTAGATGGTCACGTCCTGCTGAACAGTCTTGGCCTGTATTAGCTACAGAAGCAATGGAAGATCCTTTCCAGTTTGTCGGTATCAAGCAACCTTCTCCACCACCTGTTCTTGCTCAGGTTCGGCAGGGCATTGCTCCTATCCCTCCATCTCAAGTTGCAGATCCAAGACCTGGACCTGCAAAATCTTTGCAGCAAAACGAAAGCTCTTATCAACATCTGCATGTGGTGAGTTTGCTGCACTGATGATGTAGTATATCTTTTATGAACAATTTTCATGTTCTCCTAGCCGTCAAAGACAAACTTATGTACTTCATGTGTCAAGACCTGTCCTGATTGATTTTCTGCACGGTGATGATTTTTCTTTCTTGTTTTCCTGGTTGATTTGTACCACAGCCTGTAAATATGATGCAAGACTTTTTGCGATTGGCTCAAAAAAATACTACAAAGAACTTGGAAACTTGTGGGGTTCTTGCAGGTTCACTGGTGAGTCCTGTAATTCATTTTTTTTTTCGCTTTCTTTGTTGTTTATTTCTCATCCTGGAATTGAGGTTGCCGAGGATTAAAATTGATTTGTTCTTTATTTGCTGTAGAAAAACAGGGTTTTCCATATTACTACTCTAATTATTCCAAAGCAAGAGTCTACTTCAGATTCGGTATGTTTCTAATCCGGTATTCAAGTTAGACTGTTCTGCTCATTTCATTCAATGTGGCAATGTGGCAATTGGCTTATGACTTTTTATCCTAGTTCTGTTATTGGGCGAGAGTAACTTACCAGTTACAGAAGGACCTTCCTGTCACCAAATAATTATTTTTGCTTTTGCTCATTGGTAACTTGATTTGATGCCGAATGATCTAGGATATTGGTCTCTCGAGAGTACATTATTACTTGGGAGAATTGATCCATTTTTCTTTTGACTACAAGTTTTCTGTCATCCTAGTCATTTTGTCATGTCATGTTCAGTGTCAGACATTGAATGAAGAAGAAATATTTGAAGTTCAGGACAGATTATCACTCTTCCCTCTTGGATGGATTCATGTAAGTGTTAATGACTATTCTGTCATCTTCATTATGACTGACTTTTGCCAATTTTTATGGATTTCTCCCATTTATGTCTCCATTACTTTGTTTGGAAGACCTCTCAATTTTGCAAGTCCTGCTTGATATTGTCAAACTATATATGTTCAATACATCTACTTATTTTAGATAATTCAGGAAAGACTAGTGGATGCAAATCCTTAGATGGTGCAAATCATTGTTGAAAATATATCTGAGAGCGGCTTTGAAGCAAGTTTTCTTTTTCCTGGTTTTTTTATGCATAGTTTAACTGTTGAGGCAAATCTTAGTGGATGGTATTAAAGAGAAGAAAACATGATTCGAAGTCTGTCAGATTCTATGGAAAAATGACACTGCAGATTGGCACTTGAGATTAGATATTCACAAAATTTTCAATTAGGAAACAAAATTGTTGACTTTTAGAGTTACTATAAATGAAGACAAATCTGGAGCGATTGAATCATTATGCATATCATCTGTTTAAAAGATACAAACATGTAGATGAATTCAAAGATATTCTTTTTCATCTGATTCTTCTGGGTACTATGAAAGTGGAAATTTATTTGAATGATAGAAACTAGAAAGGTGACTTTGAATGCACAAGGCGGAGGGTGAGAATTTCAATATGAATAGTTGTAGAAGTTGACACCGAGTGTCATGTTCTTTAGTTTTCTACATCCTAGTTTGCCAAATTCTGTTTAGCTACTATTACAATCCTCATTAGTCTGCTCTCTCTCTGGTAGCCTGCTGATTTTTTTCGACGACTTTAGTTTATGGTCATATGTTACAACAGGGAGTTCACTTTGCGTATATCTCAATTGTTGGCAGTGTACCTGTTACCGATAGTGAATTGTCAAAATTTGAATTCGTTCTTTCTAATTTTCACAAAGAGGTGTCCTTTTGTCATGACTAGTGTGAATATAACTTAATTACTGTTCTTCTCCTTGTAAAGCCCCTTAATTTGGAGTTAAACTTCCATCTATCCATATTTCGAGAAAAACTATCTCTTGTTTTTCATTTCCATTCCCTAGTTGCCTGCTCAACTTCCATCATTATTGAGCCCCCTATTGATCCCACCACAGCTAATACTGCCGGTTAACAGGGAAGGAATTCTTAGGGCAATTATATCAGGAGATGCATATGCTCAGTTTATCGTATAGTTTCCTTTTTTGAATGTACCTTTACAAGCAGTTATAAAAAAAAATTTTACCCCAGTACTTGATACCTAAGGTACTTTTGTAATTTACAGACACATCCATCTCAGACCTGCTTCATGTCATCAGTGGATCTGCACACACATTATTCATATCAGGTAATTATTTCGTTCCTTCTCTCTGATGGCATGCTATGTTGTTAAAGCTACAGTCAATTTGTTTTCTAAAATGTATACTGTAGTCTTAGCTGTTCAACTTGAAGTTTGTCCGTGTGCAGAATGGTTTTAAAGAACAAGCAGTCATAGTCATCTGTAAATTTGGAGAAAATGTATAACTTATTTAACAAACAAGAGTGCTTCTCTTAAAGATAACAGCAGCAGAATCTGCATCTACAACTTTTTTAAGGCTAAAGTTCTGTCTCTTAGTTAACCTCAATAAGGAAAGGAAAGTTAATTTGAGGTTATTTGATAGGTTCATTACTATAAAATTTGGTTTGGAAGCGGATGTGTACACTCTCAAATTTATGGGTTGAATCATACCGAATCTGATAAAATTTGCTTTGTGGACTTACTTGTAGATTATGTTGCCTGAGGCAATTGCGATTGTAATGGCACCTACAGACACATCCAGGTAATTTTACGCATGCAGTCTTCCTTTTTAATTGGTTTGGAAGCGGATGTGTTCCCTCTCAAATTTTCAGTAGGCGAGTTACCAGTTAGCATGCTTACCACTCGTGCATTTCAACTTACAGTCCACATGGAATATTCCATCTTTCTGACCCGGGAGGTGTCAATGTGATTCGCAATTGCCAAGAACGCGGGTTTCACCCCCACGAGGAGCCTTCGGATGGTAGCACCATTTACGAACACTGTTCGCATGTCTATATGAATTCTAAGTTGAAGTTTGAAGTGGTTGATCTCCGGTGAGATGGCAAATATACGAAGGAAAGGTATACTTAAATTATCAATACGTCTCCTTTTGTGAGTGATATTGTAAATTCAGCTGGGGTTTTGACACCTTATACAGGAAATGTAGAGCATGTTCATTTGTTTTACCATTCCACTTCCATGTATAATGGAGGTCGAGAGCATAATCGGATAACGAATTCGGTCACTGGAATTGGCCTCCTGGATTTAGAAACAAAATTCATATTCCTAATATGGTTGAATACATTATTGTTGAAAATGGGCATTCATAGCATAGCATAAACTCAGACATTGCCGAGAGAATAAGTCTCTCTGGAAAATTAGTTAAACTCACACTCAATCCGGAAATCTTGCCGGTTTATGATGTTGTGGAGTGGAGGTTGATGCTAAGCTTAAGCGTAGGTCAACCCCGACTTCGTTTGTCTCAACTTGGGGACATTCCATGGGCCTACTGATACGACCCATGGCTCGGGTATACTCTGCCCGTACCACATAAGACTGGCTGGAGTTGCCATCTGACTGCATCGGAATTGGCGGCGGCGGCGCATGGTGGAACCTAGCCGAAGTGGCGAATCCACCGTGCATTCTCTGGTGGGAGTGAACGAATGGTCCGAACGTCGCCGCATGCGCGGAGATGATAGGCCCCCCTATCACCCACGGTCGTTGATGACGATCGCTGATCATCTGGGCTCGCTTGGCCCGTTGTCGTTCCCTCTTGTGCGCGTTCTGATGGCCGCCCAGCGCTTGAGAATTCAGGAACCCCCGGCGGCAATATTGGCACTCGAATCTCCTGATTTCTCCATCACACGGTGCGGTCACCGGCGTTTCGTCGGACCCAGCCACCGGAACGCCGAACAGTATCAGCTTCGGTGGTCTCTTGTCTTCAGTATCAAATTGCGTGTGCTCCAATTCACACATAACGCAATCTAGAAAGAAAAAAAACCTGTTCCTTATCAGATTCTGCGCAGTGTTTCTCGTGATATGGGTAGTGAGACACTGAGAGCTGAGACTTGCGTATATATGGAGAAGGGATGAGCCAGGGGAAGCGTGCAAAACAGACACTATTGAGTGCTAAGCCATATCCAAAACTACAGAGAAAAGGAGTCGCTTTTCCTGTTTCATCTTGTTGCTTTCTCCTGTGCTGATGATGCTTAGCTCCAGTAGTCGTACCTCTCTTTATCTGCCTCAACTTATATAGGCATGCACAATAAAGTCACCATGCCTTTTGATTCCTCATCTTTGTAGTCTACTCACTTTCATCTCCAACCATTGCCCGACCTATCATCAGTGTAAAATGCGTATGACTCTGATCTAAAGCGGGTATGCTCGTAGAATCGGGATCGGATCTGCTAATTAGAGGGCTAAACTCCATTTCGATCTTCTTGATCAGGCTCCGGAAACCGATTTTGTCGGATCTCTCGGCACCAAATCGGTATGATCCGTGCCGGCAGTCACGGGCCGGACCGGCGTAGCGACGGATGATCGTGTCTGCCGCTACGCCGGCCCAATTTGACACAGTCCACTCGCTGCTGTTCTCTGTGTAAACAGACTTGAGCGGAGGGCCATCCAAAGTGTGTGGCAGGATAATTTGGAGATCCTCCCAAAAGGCCACATATCCTCCAAGCAACTCCTTTGTCCCAAGCTGAATTCCTTTGTCCCGAGCTGATCCAAAGGGGGGCGTGGGGCCTGTCTCTGTCGCGATCCTGCGATCCCTCCACCATCATTTGACGATAATTATCGTCACGGATAATGTCCGATTGTTGACATTGTGCTGTGTAGAGATCTTATGCAGTGAATCCTAGATTTTCTAGACTCTTTTAAGTGCTCACAAACCGAAATCGTAATACCATCCACCTATCTCATCGATACGTCGTATTACTAATTCGATTGTCCTGTCATTTCTCCTCATTCTCTAAGTCGGTATTAGAGTACGGCGATCCTGAGGAAATTTTGGAGTGTAGAGGGTGCACGTGGCACCCGTCGCACAATCGAATATACGCTCGGATGCACGCCCGGATACACTCCTGTCAACTCAAGACACCTGTTCACAAACATGCGTCTGTTTTCAGAAGTTCTCTCTACCACAATCACTTTTCCCCCAAAGCACCAATATAGGGTCCTCCTCCACCACAAATGGCCTCGCCACATACTGGATCGACCTTGTTCGCGTTGGCCCCCGCACAAGCAATTGGGTATCCCTAACGTGCAGTTGTCTTCACAAGACGAGCTTCATTGGATGCTTTTTCAGACAGTGTTTCGCAATTTCCAACCGCCTTTCCAAAGGCTGATCTAAACCGAGCTCCACTCACGCGGCGTAGTCCTCCTTTTGCATCGTCTGCTCGATGATAACATTCAGCAGCGCCCGCTTTCAAATGGCATCAGTTATCACATATTCGCACCATCCACTTTGGAAAGCTCATCATTCGGACGGTGTTTGCTTTCAAACGGCGTTTCATTGTCCGGCGAAAAAGCTAATGTTTACGGTGCTTTCCAACGGGTTTCGTGGCACCATCTATTGCAAACTTGGATCGGACTTTGATATTTCTTTTAAACTCAAGCTAATCTACACTACCAATTCGAGCTCAAGAGGGCATGTTATAGATGCTTACTAGATATCACGAAAAATACTACCGCCGATGCATCATATATTCAGTAATTCATTAAGTTCTGAATTTCCGGCTTTTTGCTAAAACCTAAAATCGATGTGACGCGAATTGTTAGCCTCCTCCTCTTGCAATTATCATAATTTTCTATGGGATTTAAGCCTAATAATCGTACGTCCCAATTCACATTTGTCAACTTATGAAATAAATTGTGAGAATTGCGGCCCCATGAAGGATTTATTTTCCTGGGATTATAAAAAGAAATAATCTAAAAGGTGTTTTGACAGGTGATTGATGCAAAACATTCTCAAAAAGACGAAACATGGGGGCGGAAATGGTAGGGCGTCAGAACTTAGTGGAGGGGGTACCTATCCGAGGATAAGGTACTATCAATCCCAAAATTAGATATGGAATTAAAATAAAATAAAAATGAAGATCCCAAATAAAAATATAAAGTGCATTCATGTTGAAATTGATATTGTTTCAAATAAACACCTAAAATGGATATGGCAGTTTCAAATAAATGCCTGACCTCATCGGCCAGCCAAATATTCCAGCCAATTAAGAGCATTTTCGTCTCAAGATAATTTTTTTTTTCAATCTAATTGTTCGTCGCTTGCTTGATTCAAACGATCTTCAATGACAACTTCTTGCTCGATTGTGAGATTTCCAAGGCCATTTCGCTGAATTATACTGATTTCGGCTCGAACTCGAAGAACGGTTCCGTTTTGGAGCTCATTGATGAGCTCGAATTCGTTGCGATTAGGTCGAGTTTTTCAGGTTTCGCTCTGAAACTTAAGCTCTCGCTCTGGTTTTGCTAAAAGGCGATCGAGCCATCGTCAGGGCAACTAATGTGTTAGAAAGTTCAATTCAAAAATTTAAACTATTAAGTGGAGGGAGACTATATGAATATAAAGAGCATTTATGACCCATCGTCAATCAACGTGCGATAATACTTTTAACACGGTGCAATTACTTCGGCGGTGGTGAGACGAGCTGGTAAGGCGGGCTCCAATCGGGAAGAGTTCGCCGACGAGGTGTTTGCTTCATGAGCTGAAGGCCCGTGGACACTTCAGTGCTCGGATGATGCTGCCATTTCTGAAGGAGCTTGGGGCAGATCGAGCTTTGAGCGAGCGGGTTAGAGAGCAGCATCTGAGTCATCTCGCCCTCCAGCTCAACGTGCCTCCGTTCCACCTCCAGCCTCGAGGCCTCCCTGGCCTTCGCCATCTCCACCTCGACGAGCTCGATCCTCAGCATCGACTCTTGAGAAGAGAATAGCTTGAAGCTCGTCCCTCGGCCGCGTCGAAGCTGGCCGAGTCGCCAGGGTCCTCGCTCGAAATCGTGCACGTACGTCGGAGAAGAGCGTGACGTGTTTGAGGTAGCCGCTGTCGTCGTCGCCGTCGCCGCCGAGGTCTCTGTCAGGTGTGGTCAGAGGGGTGGGATCCACCACCGGAGGGAGTGGAGGTGCGCGCTCCGTTCGGCACTGCTTTTGGGATGAAAAGACGGTGCAGCTTTGGCTACGAAGAAGAAGATGAACAGGGAGGAAATGAAAGAAAAAAATTTTCAAAAAAAAATTATCTTTGGACGAAAATGCCTCGATCAGCCGGAATATTTGGCTGACTAGCGGATAGGGGTGCGCAGAGGAATCAGGAATCGCCCGAAACTGGTAGTTCCTGTGAGGATTGGTCTGGTTCCCGGTTCTAATTTACTAGAACCGGTTAGTACCGGTCCGGTTCCCGGTTCTAGGTGTGAAACCGCTCACCTGCCCATCTGGACTGGACCGGTAATATATATATAATTTTATAGAAAAATTTCAACCCAAAAAAAAAAGAAAACATTTTAAAAAAAATGAAAACCATAAAATTTCTAATCTAAAACTCGACTCTCAACTCTCATCAGCTCACAGCCATGCCTTTAGCCGTTCATTGCCTCCCTCTCTCACTCTCGGTCACCTCCATTTGCGCGAAACTTGACGGGACCGGTTCCAATTTCTCGGAACCGGTCCTTAGTGAGCGGTTTCCCGGTTTCATGTCGGGAACCGCCCATCCAAACCACGCTCACCCTTACTGGTATAGCCATTTCATATTTTCGTTTGACATGAGATCCACTTTGGACCCTCTTTTGGAAAAAAGGAGGGTATCTCATATCTCAACTCGAAATTTTCCTGACCAAAAAGACCTTAGCAACACTTTTGGGACAACGCTTTTGTCTTTTCAGGACAAAACAAAATAAAAAGAAATATGAGAAGTGATTTTTCTGTTATGATATCACGTCTCCAAAAAATAAAAATAAAAAAAAATCCCCACGTGTCAATGTTTTTTGTCGTTGGGTGGAGGATTTGAAGATAAGAGTCAAATGCAATGTTAAATCATGTCCCCCTCCTTCCTTTGTTCCCGAATCCTTTCGCTTGAACTGATGCTAATGTCTCAGCTGCCTCCACCACCTCCCAATTTTCGTGCTCCAAAAGAACCTCTTCCCAGGGCTGGACCACCACCGGTCGTGTTGGATTCACTTTCATTTTCATTTCTCCAATCTTCTTCTTCTTCTTCTTCTTTTTCTTTTTTTCATTAATGTCCCGACTCAGCATAATTTGACTTCGATTCGATACTCCCGAACAGCTCGAATATTTAACACGAGCAAAAGAAAATCGTTCTTTATACTCGAACAATTGCTCGAAAAGTCTTGATTTTAAAGCGAGCGACGCACGGGAATTATAACCCTTCCGGTGTCCCTTTCTGAGGACAGAGCAGTCGACCTTTTGCAGTGGAGATCGAATTTTGCTAGATTGAATTTACGTGACGTTGATTTGGCGCTCGAACCAAAGCTAATTCTTCTTGGAAGAGGATTTTCCGAAAGGATTGCAACGAAAATCTTTTCCAAAACGCATTTTTTCCCCGAGAAGGGTATCTCGCGGGAAAGACATGGTATGATCTTCGGTATGATTCTTCTTGACACATTGAGATTCAATACCAACGCTCGATGTAGGGTTGGAGCAGGCTTTTGTGTAAAGATTATCCAAGCTCGCTCGGATGCTCGAAAGCATCCGCATGGAACGTACTACTGAAAAATTGTTAATCCAAAAAAAGGGTTTTCTAAGCTGAAAACCCTTTTAAATTGGCAGACGATTTCACGGAAATAAACATATCCGAACATACTAATTAATCATAGATTTGACAAAACACCACCGTTATTGTTATTGTTATTATTTGGAATTTTCCAGATGTTTTCAGCTGGAGATAAGCAGAACTTTAACATCGCAAATGTCTTTGAATCACAGAGGAGGGATTGGTTCGCTCGCTTCCGCATGGCTCATGATTTCTTGCACTTTCCTATCTAAAGCATGACCTGGGAAGGCCTACAGGCATATGAAGATGTTGATGTCCGACCACACGCATTCCCTGATCAACAACCAAGTACACATCCACATTGGCCGACTCACTCTCTCCACCCTCACATGTGAAACTTCGAATCCGACGGCAACGACGTGACCGGTCTGTCGGGACGGTCATTCGACGTGGATCCCGCTGCCGAGTGCCACGTTTGATCCCGATCGCGACGGTGGGTGGCCCTGCACGGCTCGTTGCATCGCTTGCGATCTGATCAAAGAGGCCCTATTGCATCGACTCGAGAGCTCGAGAGCTCGATCGTCGCATACCGGACAAGGTGCGAAACCTAGTTTGTTTGCAATGACAGAGTCTTCCGGCTGAGATCTCCGTTATCCTCTTCAATTCTCTTTTCAGGGTATTTTCCGGCAGAAGCGCTTAAATATTCTTCTTCTACGTAGTTACTTCGGTTTTTACTTTCAGACATGACCTAAGTTTCATGCATCGCGCTCTGTTGTTCATCGAGTCGTGCGGAGAATGAATCCCCCCTTCGGTCTCAATCAATGTGCCATATCATAGTTAAGGGCTTTCTTGATTCCCAGAGTTTGTTTGAACGTATGAAGGATTTGCGCGTGACCATTCAGGATTGCCACATGAGATAAGGGGCTAAGTAAAAAGGACGAGATATTTCGAATTCGGTAGACGCAGTATATCGTATTGTATGGAACTTCAATGAGTCGATCTGTTATTTCTAGTCGGAACAAGACCGTAGTTTGATATAAATCAATGCTCGAAATCACATAAAATCTCGCGAAATCATGAGATTCGATGTCCCTCATCTTGCCCTGAAGAATCATACGCAAGTTCCTTACCGCCAAGTTCGTGGTTATATCATATCTTTGTCTAACTATTCATAGAAATTTACAGCTTCATCAACACTTGCTACATTACATTGATTTCATATTTCTCATGTACATGGAAACTGGGCTGTTTGTATCAAATCAGAGTCGTTTTGTAACTCCAAGCTGTTAGAAGGCTTGTTCATACCTTAGTCTTGTGCTCCTCATCCAAGGAAACTTTGCTTAGCCTGCTTGGGAGCGACTTGACAGCCTCGCTCAAACTCTTTTTACCACCAAACCGGCGTCGGTGCGACCCAAAAAGCGCTCTCTGGACCAGCACTTTCCCCAAGTTGGAGCTCGATGCGCCCTCCAACTTATGCTCCCGTGCCACGCAGGTCGCTTGGTCGCTGCTCGTGCCCGTTTCCTTTCCGAACGCGGCCTTCTCAGAAGCCATTTTAGTTTTTTCCTTATCTTTCAAAGCGGAATTGAAGGAGAGTCGGACACTCGGACAAAATCTTCGGCAAAGTGAATACAAGCTGCAAGATCTGTAATCTGCAGAACCGATATCTCGCGAGGCGTATCGTCGGGAAACCAAATGGGTGGAGAATAGGAACACTTGGGAATCTTCTCTTGGTGCAATTCCTACTCATGGAATGAGTATTTACTGTCTTATGAGACAAGAAATGAATATTAGGATGTCGTTCTTTTTGGCAAGAAACAGCACTAGTTTCTTGTAGGTCCTTGCCCTGTGAAGATGTTTAAGCATCCAGCTCCAGACTGTGCACATTTTGAACGAAACAACGCAGATCAAATTGGAGGGTAGGAAATGCATGATGAGACAAGTTGATTCGGAAAAGCGATTCCACGAAACCGTTTCCTCCATGAGCATATGCTGGTAAAACATCTCGAGACAGCATCTTTCTGAGCTGATGACAAATTTGAAGCAGAGCATGCAACTTACAATTGGAGCATAAAAGTATATATGCCAAATGAAGTAGTCATTGACATTGGAGCCGCACCTGCTAATAGGGAATATGCCGCTCGTCATCTCTGCTTGTGCACTGCCTAGTGACATGTAGATGCAAGTGCCCGTCCTCCTGCAAAGCTTCTGGTTTTGATTCCGGTGCGTGACAATGAAAGAGATCGCGGTCACGATGAATCGCTTCAATCGACGAGATAATCGGATCATGAATGACGTGTGGCCTTCAGGTTTTAATTAGACCGAGTAATTTGCTCAACTTCTCGGTCGTTTTAATGACCGCTAAAACTCTCCCCTCAAGCTAAGGTTGGTAGGACGACAAAGGATTGAAATATACAAACCACGTGAAAGGGGAATACGGGGAATCAAATGGCTCGAAACCCTCTAGCTAGGACACCATTGTTAAGGTCGAGCGTGCAATCATCCGTTTTTAAAACAGTTACGAAATTCATAAATATCTCCCCTGAAATCCAGCAGAAAATCCTCTCCGGAACACCCTAGTTTATATTTATATTGCAGAATGACCCTTTCCGTGAAAGGCTTAAAAATTCTCGAAACTTATATTAACTTCCACATCAAAATGTGTAATTTCACCTAAGAAATGTTGGAGGAATTTAGCTGCTTATTTGGGCTAATCTACATGTTAGTTGTTAAGATCCGTCATTTTGCTACATTGTCATTGTCTTACTGAAAGATACGATCGCCATGAGCCTGAAAAATACCCTTTTTCGGACTTTAGTGCCTTCCCTTTCTCGTTCTCAACACCTTGAGAATGACGACCTAATCTGATCGACCCATAACATTTTTTTTTTGTCGAGATCATGACAAAATGTGAAGGTTTGTGTTTGGGGACTCCTAGAAATTGTAGATTTATTAGCCAATCGGACATAGTTTGGAAAAATGAGGACTACTTCAATCTTAACCTATAAATGCAACTCCTCATCAATCTCTTCTATATGCCAAAAAGCTCTTGATCTCAAGCCTCTTTCATCATCAAAGTGTGTTCATATTTTTCTTCTAGCAAACGACTTAATTCAACCATGGGGGTGTTCACATTCACCGAAGAGTACACATCCTCGATTCCTCCGGCGAGATTGTTCAAGGCCCTGATCTTGGACTCCCATAACCTCATCCCCAAGCTCATGCCTCAAGCCATCAAGAGCATCGACATCCTCCAAGGCGATGGAGGGCCCGGGACCATCAAGCGGATCAACTTCGTTGAAGGTGACTATGCCTTTTTCGCCTTACGGATGTACAAGTGTGCTGTGATACGATCTCCTTCTGTTGTATACAGGTAGTCAGCTCGGCGGCTTGAAGAATCGCGTGGATGAACTGAACGAGGAGACGTTCACGTATAAGTATACCATAATCGATCTCGAGGAGAAGTTCGAATCCATTGCTTACGAAGTCAAGTTCGAGCCGACACCGGATGGTGGGAGCAAGAACAAGATGACCAGCACATACTACACCAAGGGCGATGTCGAGCTCGCAGAAGAAGACATCAAAGCCGGCAAAGAGAGAGCCTTGGGAATGTACAAGGTCGCCGAAGCGTACCTCATCCAAAACCCCGATGCTTATGCTTGAAACTACAAGAGCTCTCTGTCGATGAATTTGGGACAATCCTTCTCAATAAGTACACATGGTACATTGTGTCTTGTCTCAAAGTCGTTATTGGGTTCTTCTGATTCCAATAAATGTCGTTGTCACTTATCTTTGGATGGTAATAAAAGGACATAGTTTTTATTCGGTTGTAGTCACGAGTCATTTAATAGTGCTTTCTTCTAAAAAATTTAGCTAACATGAAAACTCAATTTCCTTTCTCTATATGAGCTAACATGGCCTAATTTGCCATCACAAACCTCGATTTTGCCCCTAATTAACTATAGATATATATTTTTCCACCACAAAAAAACTACGGATATATATAGTAACATAGGACGACGTCATAGCTCATGGCTCTTCGAAAAATATGAGAAACTTTTGAATTTTATGATAATGTGATCAGTCCATTGACCTAATTTAAGTTTTCATGAAGAACCTTATGGTGACATGGATAATCTTTCCATCTTTTTCGAGTATGGTTTGACCATGAAAAAGTCCTGATCGCAAGAAATTCTCAACAAAATCAACCAGGTTCGGTAAACATACCAAATAGTCCTAATCGTGATTCGTGAGAAGCAAAATTAGTGAAATTCGAATGACAAAATCATTACTTAAGATCAATAAACCACTGTATGTACAATTCTGTCAAAGAACAGAGCCGATCAGATCAGATCAGATCCTCGACATGGACGAGTATAGCAGAGACTAGCGGTGATAATATAATAGGATCGAACAGGCTTGAGCCTTGAGCTCCGGCCTAACTTCCTGCCTTTGTGCACACCCATCTCCATTGAAGCCATCATCTCTGCCCGTGTACAGCCAGCGACACATAGATATAAGTCCCTGTGCTCCTGCAAAGCTTCTAGTATGGATTTTGGTGCTTGACAATAAGCAAAAGTGTCTAGAGATTAAGGCAGACAAGGACGAATTAGCTCCTGAAGATGTGCCTTACCTTAACATCATAAGTCTTGGATTAACAAAAATGTGTGTATAGGACGGTAAAGAGATCGTGGTCGCGATGAATCACCTCAATCGACGATGTAATTAGATCATGAACGATGCGTGGCTTTCGGGGTTTAATAAGACCAAGTAATTTGTTCAACTTCTCGATCGTTTTAATGACTGCTAAAACTCTCCCCCTCGAGCGAAGGTGGGTAGGACGACAAAGGATGGAAACATGCAAGCCACATGAAAGGGGGAGCATATGGAATCAAATGCTTCGAAACCTCTAGCCAGGACACCATTATTAACATCGAGTGTGCAATTATCATTTTATAAGACTTAAAACGGTTAGGACATTCATAAATATGTCCCATGAAATCCAGTCAAAATCTTCTTGAGAACATCCTCAGTTTATATTTATCTCGCGGAATGACCCTTTTTGTGAAAGGCTCGAATATTCTCGAAACTTCTATTAACTTCCACATCGAAATGTACATTTTCTTAAATTTTTCAACGAAAAACACTTTTAAAAAAAAACCCACGATCACCCAAACACCCCATGAACCAAGCCCATGTGAGCTCGTTGTTTCATCTAAGAAATGTTGGAGAAAATTAGCTGCTTATTTGAAATAATCTACACTGTTAGTCATTAAGATCCATCATTTTGCTACATAGTCATTGTCTTAAAGATTCATGAAGACACGATCGCCATGAATGTGAAAAATACCCTTTTTTGGACTCTAGTGCCCTCCTTTTCTCGTTCTCAACACCTTGAAATGACGACCCAATCTAATTGACCCATAACATCTTTTTTTGTCAAGATCATGACAAAATGTGAAGATTTGTGTAGGGACTCTCGGAAATTGTAGAACTTATTAGCCAATCGGACATAGTTTGGAAAATGAGGACTCCTTCAATCTTAACCTATAAATGCAACTCCTCATCTATCTCTTCTCTATATGCCAAAAAGTTCTTGATCTCAAGCCTCTTTCATCATCAAAGTGTGTTCATATTTCTTCTAGCAAGCGGCCTAATTCAACCATGGGGGTGTTCACATTCACCGAATTAAAAAGTCACTACCTAAGATCAATAAGCCACTGTATGTAAAATTCTATCAAAGAACAGAGCCGCTTCTCAACGTAGACGAATATAGCAGAGACTAGCGGTGATAATATAATAGGCACGAACAGGCTTGAGCCTTGAGCTCCGGCTAGCTGCCTGCCTTTGTGCACACCTATCTCCATTGAAGCCATCGGCTCAGCTCTTGTACTGCCTAGTCACATATAGATGTAAGTCGTCCCTGTGCTCCTGTAAAGCTTCTAGTTTTGATTCTGGTGCTTGACAATAAGCAAAAATGTCTAGAGATTATGGCAGACAAGAAGGAATTTTAGCTTCTGAAGGTGCGCCTTACCTTAACATAAGTCTTGGATTAATAACATTTTTTTTATAGGATGGTAAAGAGATCGCGGTTGCAAGCGATCACTTCAATCGATGATGTGATTAGATCATGAATGATGTGTGGCTTTTGGGGTTTAATTAGACCAAGTAATTTGTTCGACTTCTCAATCGTTTTAATGACTGCTGAAACTCTCCCCTCGAGCATAGGTTGGGTAGGACAACAAAGGATTGAAACGTGCAAACCACATGAAAGGGGAGTACGGGGAATCAAATGGTTCGAAACCTCTAGCATGGACGCCATTGTTAAGGTCGAGCGTGCAATCATCTATCTTAAAAGCATGAAATGGTTACCGCATTCATAATTATCTCCCATGAAATCCAGCCAAAAATCTTTTCAAGAGCACCCTCGGTTTACATTTATCTCGTAAAATGACCCTTTTGTAAAAGGCTTGAAAATTCTCAAAACTTATATTTACTTACACATCAAAATGTACAATCTCTTAAATTTTAGGACGAGGAATACTTTATTTTTAAGAAATTCTGTTTTTTTTCAATAAAAAAAGCCCCCACGATGGCCCAAACACCCCATGAACCGAGTCCACATGAGCTCGTTGTTTCACCTAAGAAATGTTGGAGGAATTTAGCCTGCTTATTTGGGATAATCTACACTGTTTGTTTTTAAGATCCATCATTTTGCTATATTGTCATTGTGTTACGTGAAGATACAATCGCTATGAGCGTTGTTAGGTGGATGAGGACCACATGAATATAAAAATCTTTTAGGATCCATTATCAAGCGACGTGAAGACAATACTTTAACAAACACGAGAAATACTCTTTTTCGAACTTTAGTGCCCTTCCTTTCTTATTCCCAACTCCTTGAGAATGACGACCAATCTAATCTAACCCATGACATTTTTTTGTTGAGACCATGACAAAATTTGAAGGTTTGTATTATGGGACTCTTGAAAATTGCAGAAACTACTAGCCAACGGGACATAGTTTGGAAAAATGACGACTCACTTCAATCTGACCTATAAATGCCACTCCTTAATGATCTCTTCCATGCCAAGCTCCCAAAAAGCCTCTTGATCTCAACCCTCTTTCATCATCAAATTGCGTTCACATTTTTTCTAGTTAACGACCCAATTCAACCACGGGGGTGTTCACATTCACCGATGAGTACACGTCCTCCGTTCCTCCGGCGAGATTGTTCAAGGCCCTGATCGTCGACTCTCAGGGAAAAGTGCCAAAAAAGTCCTAAACCTTTTGCATTGGTGCCAATTTAGTCCTAAACCTTTTTTTGGTGCCAATTCAGTCCTAAACCTTTTGCATTGGTGCCGATTTAGTCCTAAACCTTTTTTTGGTGCCAATTTAGTCCTAAACCTTTTAAATTGGTGCCAATTCAGTCCTAAACCTTTTGTTTTTGTGCCAATTTAGTCCTTCCGGTCAATTTTGACCGGAATTTGCTGACGTGGACGCCGGCCGGCCGGCGACCGGTCACCGGCGCCGACGTGGCGCTGACGTGGACAATTAAATAATTTTTTTAATTTTTTTTTGAATTTTTCTGTTTTTTTCCCTTTTTTCTTTTTTTTCCACTTTTTTTCTTTGTTTTTTTTTTCTTTCTCTTCCTCTGGCCGGTCGCCGGTCCGGCGACCGGCCAGAGGCCAGTGGCCGGCGAGGTCGAGCTC
Source organism: Syzygium jambos (assembly GCA_031216235.1). Taxonomy (NCBI): domain Eukaryota; kingdom Viridiplantae; phylum Streptophyta; class Magnoliopsida; order Myrtales; family Myrtaceae; genus Syzygium; species Syzygium jambos. The sequence goes on along the minus strand of CM062227.1, from coordinate 34,852,176 downwards.
GCCCTCGCCGGCCACCGGCGAGGGCGGCCTCGCCCGGCGAGGGCGAGCCTCGCCCTGGTCGGGCGAGGCTCGACCTCGCCAGATCCGGCGAGGTCGGGCCTCGCCCGACCATGGCGAGGCTCGCCCTCGCCGCGGCCTCAGGCGAGGGTTCGAGCCTCGCCGGGCGAGGCCGCCCTCGCCAGATCCGGCGAGGTCGGGCCTCGCCCGACCATGGCGAGGCTCGCCCTCGCCGCGGCCTCAGGCGAGGGTTCGAGCCTCGCCGGGCGAGGCCGCCCTCGCCAGATCCGGCAAGGCTGGGTTCGAGCCTCGCCAGATCCGGATCTGGCGAGGGCGGCCTCGCCCGGCGAGGCTCGAACCCTCGCCTGAGGCCGCGGCGAGGGCGAGCCTCGCCATGGTCGGGCGAGGCCCGACCTCGCCGGATCTGGCGAGGGCGGCCTCGCCCGGCGAGGCTCGAACCCTCGCCTGAGGCCGCGGCGAGGGCGAGCCTCGCCATGGTCGGGCGAGGCTCGACCTCGCCGGCCACTGGCCTCTGGCCGGTCGCTGGACCGGCGACCGGCCAGAGGAAGAGAAAGAAAAAAAAAACAAAGAAAAAAAGTGGAAAAAAAAAGAAAAAAAGGGAAAAAAAAAGAAAAATTCAAAAAAAATTAAAAATATTATTTAATTGTCCACGTCAGCGCCACGTCGGCGCCGGTGACCGGTCGCCGGCCGGCTGGCGTCCACGTCAGCAAATTCCGGTCAAAATTGACCGGAAGGACTAAATTGGCACAAAAACAAAAGGTTTAGGACTGAATTGGCACCAATTTAAAAGGTTTAGGACTAAATTGACACCAAAAAAAGGTTTAGGACTAAATTGGCACCAATGCAAAAGGTTTAGGACTGAATTGGCACCAAAAAAGGTTTAGGACTAAATTGGCACTAATGCAAAAGGTTTAGGACTTTTTTGGCACTTTTCCCTCGACTCTCATAAACTCATCCCCAGGCTCTGGCCTCAAGCTATCAAGAGCATCGACACCTTCCAAGGCAACGGACAGCCCAGAACCATCAAGCAGATCAACTTCGTCGAAGGTAATTATGCATTTTCGCTGTATAGATATACAAGTATGCTGTGATACAATCTCATTCTATTGTATACAGGTAGTCAACTCGGCAACATGAAGAATCGTGTGGACGAGTTGAACCAGGAGATGCTCATGTACAAGCATAAAATGATCGATCTGAAGGAGAAATTTGAATCCATTGCTCATGAAGTTGAGTTTGGGCCAACACACCTGATGAGGGGAGCAAGAACAAGATGACCAGCACGTTCTACACCAAGGGCGACGTCGAGCTCAAAGAAGAAGACATCAAAGCTGGCAAAGAGAGAGCCTTGGGAATGTACAAGGTCGCCGAAGCGTACCTTCTCCAAAATCCCGACGCTTATGCTTGAAAAAAACTTCAAGAGATCTGTCAATGGATTTGGGACACTTTCCCTCAATAAGCGCACATGGTATATTGTGTCGTGTCTCAAACCCGTTATTGGGTTCTTCATGTGATCGTCACTTATCTTTGGATGGTAAACACAGTTTTTAGTCGGTTGTAGCCATTAGTCATTGAATAGTGCTTTCTTCTTTAAAATTGAGCCAACCTGAAAAATCAATTTCCTTTCTGTATATGAGCTAACGTTGCCTAAGTAACTGTGTATACATTCAATAGCATGAGACGACGTGATAGCTCATGGTCTCTTTGAAAAAATAAGAAATCCTAGTTTTTTGATAATGTGATCAGTTCGCTGACTTAATTTAAGTTTTCACAAGAACCTTACGGTGACACGGGTAATCTTGCCATCTCTTTCGAGTATGGTAAGACCACGAAAAAGTCCCGATCATAAGAAATTCTCAACAAAATCAATCCGGTTTGGTAAACATACCAAATAAGCCTAATCGTGAGAAGCAAAATTAGTGAAATTCGAATTACAATGTCATTACCTAAGATAAATCAGCCACTGTGTGTAAAATTCCATCAAAGAACAAAGCCCATCAGATCAGATCCTCGACATAGACGATACCAGAGATTAGTGAAGACAATTTAAGAGGCTTGAACAGGCTTGATCCTTGAGCTCTGGCCCAACTTTTTGTCTTTTGTGCACAATCATCTCCATTGAATTGAATACGACCCACTTTTTGAATCGAGCAGACCTTCACTCGAGTCATTATCGAGTCGGGGCGTGTCGCTATACACATTTTTGTAAGCCTACCTAAAATTGCCTTCGGACCCATGTTTAGTGGATCTGGGCCTATAGTTTGATCCGTTAATTGCTAGGAAAATTGCTAAAAAAATTTTATACTATTGAAATTCTGCCAATTCAGCTCTAAATATTTTTTTATACCAATTGAGTCTTAAACCTTTTCCATTTGTATCAATTCAGTTCATTCGTTCAATTTTGGCCGGCCGGCACTGACGTGAATAATTTATTAATATATTTTTCGAATTTTTTAATTATTTATTATTTTTTCTCTTTTCCTTCTCTTCTGTTTTTTTTTTTTCCTTCTTGCTTTATCTAGCCGGTCGCCGGACTAAGGCAACCGGCCAGGAGCGAGGGCTAGCAAGTTCGACCTCACCGGTCCCTCGACGTCTCTTGATTCAATTGACCCAAAAAAAAGGTTTATGACTAAATCAACACAATTACAATCGATTTAAGAATTTTTTTTTGTAATTTTCCCGTGAACTGCCTCGAATCCTAAACCTTATAAACTAATAAAAGAGATAACCATACATACATACATACATACATATCATGTGCGTACATACATGCATACCATACGCATGCCTACGTACATACATATGAGCCCTCGATTTACCCTCTCAATTATTTGAACTCCTTTGACTCGGTCTCTCTCCCTCGCCAAACCCTGCAGCGGCACGAAACGCAGACACAGAGTCGCACGGCTATCTAGCGTCGCCCGAACCCGACGTCGGCAGCGGCGGCCCCCCCTCCCCCCCTCGCTTCGAACCCCTCCGACCCTCGATTTCCGTGTCGCTAGCCAGCCAGCCAGCCATGTCGCTGAGGCCGAGCGCGAGGGCGGAGGTTCGCCGGAACCGCTACAAGGTGGCGGTGGACGCCGACGAGGGGCGGCGGCGCAGGGAGGACAACCTGGTGGAGATCCGCAAGAGCAAGCGCGAGGAGAGCCTGCTCAAGAAGCGCCGCGAGGGGTTGCAGGTCGCTGCTCCTCTCCAACCCTCTAACGTGGAGAAGGTATCGCGCTGCTTTTGCTTTTTCTTCTTCTTCCTGTTTTTCTTCTGCGAAATCTTGTTGTTTCTGCGGCGAGTGCGCGGTCGTAGCAGGTTAGGGTTTGGCTGCGGTGATCGGTGGGTTTCTCGGATTTTGAAATTTCGAGTTTGATTGGTGTTGGGTCTTGAGTGAGGGCGCTCGGTTCGTTGGATGCTGGGAGATTTCGTTTCAGTGTTGTGTTGCCATAGGGGGGGAAGAAGGATATGATGTAATGGTCGTGCCGAGTGACGGCAGCTACACCGTATTGCGTGAAGTTCGCTATCGCGATGTCTACATGAAGATGCAGCGTGGTGCAGTTGTTGGACGATACATTATTAGGATTGCTTGATTTGCTCTTTCGTGATTGTGGAGTGCTTGGTTGGATTGGAGAATGGTGTTTTGGTGGGCTGATTTTGATTTTTGTTGCAGTTGGAGAGTCTTCCTTCAATGGTAGCCAAAGTTTGGTCTACGGATTCTGCATTGCATCTGGAAGCAACCACACAGTTCCGAAAACTTCTCTCGATAGGTATTTGGAAGCTGTATCGGGACATCTTCTTGTTTGCTGCTTTCTATCTGGTTTTTTTATTTACTTTTTTCGTCCATCTAAGTTGAAGTTGGAAACGTATGACCTTTTCATTGTAGTAAGCTCTATTGCCATCTAAGTTCAGATTTTGTGCATTGTGGTGGTAGTCACTTGTGTTACACCTGCACTGAGACTGATATAGCTGCAAAATTTTAACTTTCAGAGAGAAGCCCTCCAATTGAGGAAGTTATACAATCCGGTGTCGTTCCTCGCTTTGTAGAGTTTCTACTTAGGGAAGATTTCCCACAGCTTCAGGTTTGAAACTGTCAGTTGATTTAGAACATTCTGTTGGTAATTTCTGTATGGCATTTGAGTTGTGATTCCCTTTAAATCTCTTAGTTTGAAGCTGCATGGGCTCTCACAAATGTCGCATCAGGGACCTCAGAAAACACCAAGGTCGTGATTGATCACGGGGCAGTTCCTATCTTTGTGAAGCTGCTCGCCTCACCTAGTGATGATGTCCGTGAACAGGTATCCTCTGATATGGTTTCTTGACCCCGAAAATCGTATATTGCAAAAGTCTTATGTTGGAGACATTTTATTTTGTGGACTTTAGCTTTGTTGATTTTGGTACATCACAGGCTGTGTGGGCATTGGGAAATGTTGCTGGCGACTCGCCTAAATGCCGTGATTTGGTCTTGGGTCATGGAGCTTTGATGCATTTACTGGCTCAATTAAATGAAAATGCAAAGCTCTCAATGCTGAGAAATGCCACATGGACCTTATCAAATTTCTGCAGAGGCAAGCCACAGCCTCCATTCGAGCTGGTTAAGCCAGCGCTTCCATCTTTGGAGCGTCTCATTCATTCGAATGATGAAGAAGTTCTGACAGATGCCTGTTGGGCGCTTTCTTATCTTTCTGACGGTACAAATGACAAAATTCAAGCTGTTATTGAAGCAGGTGTCTGCCCTCGGCTAGTTGAGCTCCTTCTGTAAGTATTTGATTGATAAATAATCAGCTATTGCTCCTTGTCATGTCATACTAATTCATATATTTATTCGACAGTCATCCTTCTCCTTCAGTGCTGATTCCTGCCCTTCGTACAGTTGGAAACATTGTCACTGGAGATGACGTCCAAACTCAGGTTTGAGAGACCTACCTTTTAATTACTCATGGACTTTGCATAGACAAATTCAGTATTCTAGAATGTAGTCTAGTTCATATTTTGTCAAAGTTGCTCAGCTCAGCACGATGCTATAGTATGTGATTGAGGCAAGAATTCTTCATGTTTAAGGTATTTATATTAGATAGTGAAACCAATTTTTGTAAGTAGTAAGTTTTTCTTTTTATCCTTTTGTTCTATTGAACAGGTGCCTCGTTAGTTGAGGACATATCCCTGTCATGTTAGTACAGCAACACATATTCAATATGCTTTCATGATGTTCTCTATTTGAGCTGTGCTTTGTATGCCATGATGCTAATGCAAGTGTTTTGACCAGAGCATTATTAATAACGGTGCGCTTCCATGCCTTCTGAGTCTTTTGGCCCACAATCACAAAAAGAGCATCAAGAAAGAAGCATGCTGGACGATCTCAAATGTCACAGCTGGAAATAGTGGACAGATACAGGTACTGGTTATTTCAGAAGTTTCATAGGAAAAGCATTCGTGCAGTGTGATGATGCGGATCTCGATCTCTTGAATGTTGTTTAATGTCTCACGAAATGTTTCCAAAATAATATGCTTGGGTTGTAGAAAAGATAATGAAGTGTATGTGCATTGTCCTCTATCATTACATGAGTTCCCTGGTCATATGCTTAATCGAATGAATCATCAAGAATTTAAGACCTAGCTGACCTAGAAAGATACTCTAAGGAGGAAGTTGTGTTAATTGCCTGATGACTTGATGTAGGCTGTCATAGAAGCTGGTCTTATTGGCCCTCTTCTCAATCTACTTCAAAATGCTGAGTTTGATATCAAGAAAGAGGCTGCTTGGGCAATATCAAATGCTTCATCCGGTGGTACCCACGAGCAAATCAAGTATGTATTTTCTAACTTTTACCTTGAGTCCCTTGTTTCTTTATGCTTTCATGAATTATATAGTTCTTATTTCTCCTTCTCCACGGTAGGTATATGGTGAGTCAAGGATGTATCAAGCCACTATGTGATCTGCTTGTGTGCCCTGATCCAAGGATTGTAACTGTCTGCTTAGAAGGACTAGAGAATGTTCTGAAGGTTGGGCAAGCGGAGAAGGAACAGGGCAATACTGGCGATAATGTCTATGCCCAGATGATAGATGATGCCGAGGGGCTGGAGAAGATTGAGAATCTTCAGAGTCATGACAACAATGAGATCTACGAGAAGTCAGTCAAGCTTCTTGAGACATATTGGGTGGAGGAAGATGATGAGATAGTACCTCCAGGTGAAAATGCTCAACCGGGCTTCAACTTCGGAGGCAATGGACTACCTCCATCTGGTGGATTCAACTTTAATTGAAGGTAAAAGTAAGTGCATAATGTACTTTTTTTTTCTTTTGGCCAATTAGCATAATGTACATTTGGAAAAAGCTAGTGTGGACTGTGGGCTATCTATAGGGTAGTCTCTGATGGGTGGGCGCTTTAAGTTGATCAAACCAGAGAACCGAGGAACTTTGGTCTTTTGTCTTAGAAGATGCTGATGATTATCTTGTGATTGCAGGGATTTAACGTGCGCTATTGAAGTCGGAACAGCTTGGTATGTCTGGATGCACTGCCATAGTCAGTCTGGTGTCTGTTATGGTCAAAGGGGTCTATTAGCACATCTGTGTGTGCTACATCGTCCCAAACAAGCACGTTATAGACTTGACCTTCATGCCCTTGATCAATGATCGTGATGTCGAGTTTTTTGAGTGTCTCAAGACGTTCATTTATGAGGGTGGTCGCTTGAATGCTTTGGCTCTTCTTTGCATGCCCATCGTCTATCTATTCTGAGTCAGTTTACTATTGCTAGTCTCTCCTAGATTTGAGAAGTTTTCGGCTGGTCATTGCATCTCTGTTGAACACAACATCTGAAAACCTCATTCCTGATGTACTACAATTACAAAGGCAACTCCTTGAGATTTTGTTTTTCAGCCTTATCACAAGCATTCTATGTGAACTGTAGTCACTTTTTCCCCAATTATCATTTGACAATATGAAAGAGGAGAAAGAAGGCAAGTCTCTTCTTTCTTGCTATCCAACAAAGAAACCACGCATGATTATCGAAGCAAATTACCTATGAATATTGTTCAGTTTGCTCCCAAACAAAGCATTAGTATTCATTTGGTTCGTCTTACACCTCTATCTGCTGCCACTTGCTAGCAAAGATATATCCCTTTCTATAGCAGCATTTTGAAACCGGATGAGTCTACGGTTCTCACGAGGCAACTCCTAGATTGTTCACCGCTAGATCCAAAAACAAAAATAGTTACTGTTCGGGTTGAGATCTATCGCGTTCAATCCAACGGCAAAAAATTCTAGAGGCACGTTACCTATTGGAGATTATAGAATCGTCCATCGGAACATGCATGCGAAATATCTATAGTCGTGTAGACATAACTATAGTAAATCACAAAAAAATAAAGCGTCAAGAATACATATCAGAGACCATCCATGTCTGTTATTAACTAATGACATACGTGCGAGTCCTCTGCGAGCATGGTATACGCCACATGCAGACCTGCAGCTTCTGAAAGTTTCCTCTTAATGGCACCCTCCAGCAACTCCAGAAGTTTTCCATTTCTTACATTACATAACATACCTGTCTATAATGGACATTATCCCACTGAACTAACCACATCCCATATTTCTCTCTCTCTCTCTCTCTCTCTCTCTCTCTCTCTCTCCACTCACAGACTCCATTCTTGTACAATGCAAACCACATTGGAAGGAAGAAGAAAGACTCATGCGCACAATGAGAAGCAGCACAGAAGATCAACAAACAAACCCTTTGACATCATCCTGCTCTTGGTGGAGAGCAGCCCGAGAACTCGAGAAAATGATCACCGTCTTAGCTCTCACCTCGCCCACCTCTCCTAGTATTTAGGAGTGGCCAAGACAACCGGGGTTTATGACATCCCGTGCTTGACCGAGCAGGGGATTTTGCCCGAGGAGTCGGACCCAGTTACCGCCTATGCACTGGCCAAAGTGGTTTATTGGTTGCTGTTGCAGGTGGACCGAGCCCACCTGCCAAAGAAGAAGCTCAGGGACCGGGTTTCGTTCTTCCTCTCTTGGCTCATGTGCTCCATTGGTTCGTTCTTTGCTTTGATTGCTCATTTCTTCTCAAAAATGGGCAGGAAGAATAAGCTGAGGTTATGATGGCTCGACGTGTGTGTTAGTTTACTCTTCACTGTGCAAAGTTATTGAATTGCTCGGGTTTACTACCGGACCATCGCACTAGACCCGGTTCATGTGATAAAACATCACGTTCGCCTCTTTGATTATTTCGGAAGTCATGTAATAAAAACTTAAAATGGGGTTTAAGTTTGAAATGATTGAAGAGCATTGCTCTTGATTAAGCTAGAGTTTAACTTCATCTTGGGATGGATTTAACCTGAAAGAAAGAGGTGATTCAAACTCATCAATCTGATGTTTGTGGCCTGGATGGGCCTAATGACATTTTGTTGGCCATTCCTACGGCACATGAACGCCATGAGTCTCCACATGATCGATACTGACTCGGCCATCTGTAAGCTTTCATGTTAAATTCTCAAGCTCACCTGCCCATCTACATGGAAACTAGATTGTCCAAGAAACTGAAATTCGTGCAAAGTGATGCAATCTATATATGTTTACACGAGGGGGTGTAGTAATACAAGCTATGTGGAGATTTAATCAATAAATAAACAAAAAAGAGTATAGTAGACATAAGAATAGCTGGTCTTTGATATATAGGGTCTATTGACAGGCCTATGAACATAGAAATATGAAGGTAAATGCATTGATCTCCCGGGAACCGCATAGGAAAATCAAGTTTTGTCGGACATATATGGCCACAGGAAACATCTTTTTTTAAGGGATTTCGTTTCCTTCTCTAGACTGCGTTTCTCATAGAATCTGTTTTCTCTTTTTGTACCCGTGCGAGAGCCAGATTTCACACGTTTCTAAAGGTTTTTTTTTGTTTGTTTGTTTCCATCTGAAGTAGTAGAGATTGCCATAGAAAAAGTGATTCGGTCTAAAGTAATCCAAACAATGCATGCCATGTATATAACATCCTAATTCGAGAATCCTTCTGGTAGGTTGTCAATATGACTTGACTTGGGGAGAGAAAAAGAGGGGGAGAGAGCGCCTTATGAACCGAGAGTTAGGTTAGTGTTCTGCCGTGTATGAATGGCTCTGGTTGAAGGTTATGAACTAAACTGACACATGATAACAACTATAAAAAAAATGTTCCTAATAAGAGATCTTGATCTCTCTTTCCTTTCTTCATTTTCCCCTCTCTTTTTTTTTCGGTTGGTCGAATTTTTCCCCTCCCCTTAGTGTGCACCATTTCTCACATGCTTGACCTTGGACCCGAGGTGGTAGGGTGATCAGTTCCAAAGTGATCCGGTTCCCATCTTGGAACCGCAAACCTGATCAACAAGACCGGCTCCCACTTTTTGGAAGTGGGAACTGAACCATCTGATCCTGGTAATTAGATCAGATGGTCTGGTCTGATTCCAAGGTGTCTTATGGAACCGGTGGATTCACAACTAATTGCGACCCGTGGATTTATAATCGATGAAGCATAATCAAGTTCGTCCACGATAAAAAGCCAAGAATGATACGTGACCAAGCCTCCATAATAGGTAGTGTTTAGTAGGATAGCAAAGGAACCCCGCCGAGATTGAAGGTAGAGTGCTGGCTCTAGTGGCGGCTCAACCGCCGCAAGGCGACCAAATCGTCCCAAGGGACTCTCCTATTCTTCTCTCACCTGCTCTTCCCTTCACCAAATAACCACCCTCTTCTTCTTCAACTAGCTGTTATGCGACAATTGCTTCAAAATCTTGCCTCAGTCCTCCTCGTTGCGAGCCTTTGCGTGCTCTCACCACGCATTTTGCAGCCCTACCTGTCTCCGCACCACCATCGCGACGTTGCACACCCGCTGGGTTTGTTAAGCGTTGTCCCGCTTGATTGCTTGTCCTCTGCTCAACGGTTATCCTCTCGAACGCTAAGTCCAAGCTCAGTTCTTGATCGCCGCTTGCAAACTCATGATCGTCTCTATTGCTGAGAGAGTGACTGAGAGAGCCGTGAGTGACAATCGAGCGAGAGAGGCATGAGAGGGAAAGAGTGATTAGGGTTTGTGATCGGAAAGAGGCGTGAGAGCCGTGATCGGAAAGAGGCGTGAGAGCCATGATGGAAAGAGCAAGCGTGAGAGGGGAAATGGGGAGCGCGAGAGGGAATAGCGGTTGGGAAGGGCGAGTATGAAAGTACGATTGTGATTAGATTTTAGGGTTCTTTAAAGAGTTTTAAGAAATAAAAAAAAATAATCGGTCCGGTCCGAGTGGGCGGTTCCATAATTAAAACCAGGAACCGGACCGAAAATTATCAATTTCAATTTTATGGAACCGAACCGGTATCCTAGGAATTGCTCAGAACCGACCGATTCAGTCCGGTCTGAGCTGTTTTATGTTGCTCACTTTTATGTGGTAGACCACTTGTCGATCTCTTTGCACGAGAGAGAGAGAGAGACTCAAACCCAAAATTATACTGTTTTGTGAATATTACTTAATTATCCGAGGCCTAAAGAGGGATTTTCCCCGATAAAAGATAGTTGTGAAAGTATGTTTAAAAAGAAAAGAACCCACTACAGATCGGTAGTCTCTCTCGTACTTTCCTAAGTTATAGGCTAGTGTCATTTCTTTAAGCTCCATCGAATCCAAACAAAGAAGGAGTTCAATTTGTTCGATCCAGTCTCAGCAAATTCGCGTATCACCCATGAATCAACTTTCAACTTAAACTTCTTATTGGCTTGTTTCTTTGAATATCATTGTCACGTGACATGATTGTCACTTGAAATATATTTTCAAGAGAGACTGCGCCAAACTACCTGCGTGATGCTAGTTGAACCTTAAGAAAAAAGATGGGTAAAAAGTATTAAAACTGCAAACTATATTTATTGTGATACATTTACCTTATACATTTTTTTACGACGTAAAAAATCTCAAACAATACCTACCGTAACATATTTACCCTAAACTTTTTCTTATAACATAAAAAACCTCAAAGTTGTACCTACTTGACACGTTTACTCTCTATCAAGATTTTTAATCGATTGACTTTTTTAGCCAAAACGACATTGCTTTTGTTTTATTTAAGCCACGCATGCACCATTGTCAGTACAGTTTGTCTTCCGTCATCCATAAAAACAGATTTTTAACAGTACTCATTGACGGAATATTGACGTAGGGTAAATATATCATACATAAACAAGTTTAAGATTTTTAGTGTCGTGAAAAACAGATTAGGATAAATTTGTCACAATGAATATAATTTGAGGTTTTTAGAAATTTTTTTTTTAAAAAAAAGGAAAAGCATTTGAACTTTTAATGATCATACTAATAAATGTCGTAAGATCGTGTGGTCCTTTGGTTTTGTCTGATCTTGAAGACAAACCAAAAAATCTAATGAGCTTTCACTTTCCCTCTCTGTCTGATAGTATCTGGCCGAATCTGTCTCGCTGTGGCATCTTTTCCTCAATCCACACAGTCAACTCGTTGCCTACACCGCGCAGCCTCTCGGGCACACTTCTCCTATCACCATCTTAATATTTATGGGAAAATAAGGTCATTAGAAGCGTCTCCCTCTTTTGCCCTATGAGGATCTTCTATTGTTGCTTCAATATAACCGAAGTGTAAAATTTTTAAAAGGTATTCCTCTCCCTAAAAAAAATAAGTATATGGGATTGGAGATGTGAGACGTGCAGATACCGATATGTTAAAATAAAATACGTTCGTGGAGCCCGTCCTATAGGATGGGGATAGGCCGCGGAGGCTCTGGTAGGAGTGAAAGGTTAATTTTTTGTGACACTACCTCTCAATCAAACACCAATAATCTTCTATTGTTCCTTTATATTGAGCGAGAAGCTCCACTACATCTCAATTTTAGTAACCACGCATTGCTCTCGATTTTCTGAAGTTCATTAATCATCCGATAGAGGTTATTTTGGGGAAGAAAGAAGTATGAATCCCCTTTCAGGTAACACTCGACACGGCTATGCAGACGAGAAAAATCAAAGCCGGATAGCTATTTCACAACAACCTCAAAGTTCGAGGTGGGTTTCGAACGGTAACAAGATAATCTCCTGAAAATAGCACATTGTTTGGTGGGATTTCTAGGTAGTGTAAAAGGTCAAGAGGTTAAGAAAGTGGAGATGAAGGGAATTTCTTTTTATGTTATTTGGACGGGTAAGGATATAATTGAATCTGTAAGGATATAATTGAATCTAAGTAAATGCAATTAGGGTTTATGAATCGTGATGCATTGACTGAAGAGGGAAGGCACTTTTTTTTATATTAATTTGTTGCTGAAAAGTGGGGAAATTGATGATGTATTGATGAAGAGGAGAGTTGACCTTAGACCATGGTCAAAAATTAATCATAAGGATTCTGCCAAAGATCACATCACATATGCAGCGAATATCCAACGTAGAAGTACGGCGTTCTCTCTTTTTTTTAATCTTTTCTTTTATATTTTAAAAGATAAAAGACAGTAATTGATTTGGTCATAATAGTTCTTAAATACTCTTTATATATGTATTCCTCACGTACTCAATTGTACGAATTGATACTTGTAAGCTTTTCATTGTACGTTTTATTAAAAGCAAGTGATTACTTACTTGCGTCATCTTATATGTATATCCAACAAAAAATCACTATCTTGTGAGATAATAATTAGTTTATCCACTATTTATCCATATGAAAAATTTACAGCTGAATAAATTACTCTGATATTTAAGGTTAGAGTTCGAAATGGAAGAGAGAAGGTCAAGCGGCTCTTGCTTTTGACTATTTATTTTCTTTTTACGATTTAGGTACCTTGATTTTTATGTAATACAAATTATCTAAAATCATTTCATGATGTTCAAATTAAGAGTGAGCAGGGCCAACTCGGAAACAAGATCGATTGGCCGGTTTTCGAAATTTGGAACTAGTAATAATCAATCTGGTTTCCCATTTCGGGTGTGGAATTGAACTGTTCGGATTACCTGGACCAAACTAAACCAACATGTTTTTTTTTTGTTTGTAATCCTTTTTCTCTTAAAGAATAAAGAGTAAAGATGAGAGGCAAGACAAAACCCTAATTTAGTAGACTCTCACGCTTAACCAAAGCAGTAAACTCACTCACCCATTGAAGCGGCACACTTAGACAAGAATACAACTACAAGACACGTTCAGCAAGGAGAGAACACACTGACACGTACATTCACGAACAGAAGCAACATTCATTTTGTGGAGAGACGCTAGCAGGGAATAGGGAAAAAAAGAATCGCCATCAATTCCTTGATCTACTAAAAATACGTTTGGTAACCATTTTATTTTAGAAAATAATTTCCGCTCATTAATGATTTTTTTAATAAATAATTTTTTTTATTTTATTATCAAAAATAATTTCTAAGCATTTGAAGACGTTTGGTAACTACTCAAAATTTCTTTTTATGAATTATATTTTAATAACATATTTGAATTTTTTAATATTTCTTTTTTCTTCTTTTTCCTTTTTTTAAATTTTTTTCTTCTCTTCCTTTCTTGGCCCATGGTCGGCGAGGGCGTCGTAGCCCTCGCCAGAGACAAGAGAAGGCGAGGGTTGGACCCTCGTGGCCTAGGCAAGGGCTGCCCTCGTCAGATCTGGCGAGGGTCCTATGAGGGTAACCTTCACCTAGGCCGCGAGGGTCCAGCCCTCGCCAAATCTGGTGAGGGCGGTCCTCGCCCATGCCGCAAGGGTCTAGCCCTCGCCCTCGCCGACCTTGGCCCGTGGTTAGTCGCCGTTCACAGGCCAGGAAAGAAAAAAAAAGAAAAAATTCCTTTTCCATTTCTAATTCTTATTCCTAGAATTAAGAATGAACTTTTTTTTTTATTCTTGATCTATTCCAAAACTATTTCTAAGAACAAATTTGTTTCCGAGAACAAAAAATTTACCAAACAGATTTCTATTCTTTTTTTGTTCCCGAGAACCAAAAAATAGAATCGGGCATTATTTAGCCAGTTACTAAACATGCCCTTAAGAACCGGCGTGGATCGGTCCGATCTGATCTGATTCTAGCATTAGATGGACTCATTCTCGGTTCAATATTTATTTCAACCTATTCTGAAATCGATCTATCCCTAATACAAATACCATCAATTTGATCCCAACTCTCCATTCCAGCAAAGGCTCACCACAACTTTGGTCTTACAACCTTTCACTGGCTAAGGATTGACTCAAATCAAAATCCACCTTGGCAAGATCATTGGCAGGTGCACAAATGATCATAGGATTAGGCTTCTCCGCATGTTTTCTTGATTTTTTTTTATGCTTTTAATAACGAAGAACGAAAGGTTGGAGGGTAATCTGCAAGATTGTTAGGTGTAATCAGCAACGATGTGAATTCTCGAGAAACATTCGACAATTGCGATTTTCCTTATATCACTCAATCATAGCGAAAACTTTCCATGGTTCTTCTATAGATGTGGGTCTCATTGATCGAATTTTCCTTCCGTGCCTATTATAATAAATAGATATCTATTTACACAAAAAAAATGCTAACTCTTTAGCATTGACACAAAGTCGATTTGGTTTGATATATAATGGACACAAAGTTGATTTGGCTAAAGAGTGTAACGATCAAGTCAATACCGATGAATTATGTGATTCAGTAACACTTACATAAAGGCAGTTATCAATGATTACATAAAAGTTGATCGATGACTATGGATGACAATTATTGATAACCATGAAATATAACTATCGATACACAATGGCATGTGGTCAACGAAAATTTTGCTTCAATAACACTATATGGCCAATATTATTGTAAAATTGGCTAAGTGTTGGACACATGGAAAAGAATAGAGATAGAATGAAGACGTCAATTAAAGGCATGAATCTCTACATCGATGATGTAGCCATCGACAGCAAGACAACATCGACATTAACAGGTAGTCAGAGGCAATCAACAAGAAATGTCGATGAAGGGCACGAGTTGCCCTCCTAAATCTAGCTAAGTGTTTGATAGAGAGGAGAACACGAAGATTGCAAGTCAATGAAAGATAAATATTGATTGACGGTTCAGTGGTTGTGTTTGGTTCAGTTTCCCAATGAGCTTTGGACCTTATTTCCCCTTAAGAAAAAGTTAGGGCGTTTACTAGCCTTGACACAGTTGAAGGTGCAAGGCAATGGCTTGGCTTTTCAACATTTTTGGAATGATATGGTGGGTTTCAATGACCATTTTTTTTCTTTTCAATTTTTCCCTCATTGATAATGGCATATTTCACTCTTGCCCTAAAAAAGCACTGTTTATCTTTTTCAACCTATCGTCTTTGTGCTCGCTGGTTATTAACGTCGTTGAGGTCGAGGTCACCGAGGTCCAAATCGTGTAGGTCAAGGGTGAACCCATCATCTTCTTCAACCCTTTGACGGCGATTGACAAGGTTGCACCGATCGTCGAAAGGCCAGATTTGGGTTGCCCTAAGGTTGCGTGACCTCGGCAGCCCATCGCCTAGTGTCGCGTGACTTTGACTGTCCTCGCCTAGGGTTGCATGACTAGGGTCTTTGCCTTGATGTAACTAGCAAATATCACCTAGAGGGGGGTGAATAGGTGATCTTAAATAATTTTTAAATATTTATGCGGAAATAAAATAAATCATAGAAGAGTCTGAATAAAATTCAGATTTAAGACAGATTATATAGACGGTGCTCTTGATGTGCAGAATGTAAAGTAAGAGATAATGGATAGAGAATCTGCACACAAGTTTATAGTGGTTCGGCTTATAGTAAGCCTACGTCCACTCTTCCATGTTGACAGCCTACCGGCTGAATTTCACTATGTAATCAAGAGGAATTATAGATTATGAGTGATAGCACTCTCGTGTATGATAGGAGTCTCTATCTCACATAGTCACTCTTACAAAGTAATTCTCAAGATCTTAATTTTTGGCTCAGAACAACAAGAGAAATGATAGGAGTAAGCTCAGACTTTGGACTTGTTGATTCTTGAATCTATTTTCCTTCTGCTACTCGTTGATCTCCTTAAATACTCCTCTACTTCCAAACTAGCCGTTGGACAGCTATTAGAGGATCATCTTCCAATCTTTACCTTGGACAGATTTCTATAACAAGAATTGAGTAACCGTTGGATGACAGATTCTGAATCCCGCTTATTCTGGTCGCCCATACAATCAGAATCTTGGTTTCCATAAGTAGAGTTTTGTCCATTGTAATGCATACTTGTCGTAGTATTTGATTATTAATCAATTATAGCCTTAGATTGAAACAATCAAAACTTTCCTTCTGTGAAATCTATACCGGATCACTAGCTGTTATGTTTGGTTCTGAATTCTACGTCTGCGTCTGAAGAAA